>JAHNZQ020000049.1:1053919-1118459 GCA_019155205.2 Gracilaria vermiculophylla
CGCGATGGTGCGGCGAAGTAGCACTATATAAGTTGTGACTTGAGCACCTCCAAGTAAACTCCGAGCCAGAGCTGGCGAACTTCCTTTGCATCCCCTCAACTTTCCCTTGCCCCTCTGACCTCCAATATGAGCTAGGCGCCGCTTAAGGCGTACGGGTCAAGCACACACCTCCGGAAGCCCTTGAGATACAAACATACGATATGCTAGTCTAGTTTGAGAGACGCTGAACGTCTATAGAATAGAACAATATGAAGAGAATAAGGCCCATCCATGACACGAACATAAGCTGGCCACGCTCTCTGCGACCGCTCTGTGCTAAATATGCTCTGCCACACCGATGCGTAGAACTCATCGCGTTCAGCCAAGCCCAGAAGACTTTGAATGCTCCTACGGATGGGTGGGTGCAAAATGCAGAACGCAGCGCAGTGCAAAAGAAGTATAGAAACAGAAAATTGCAGCCGCAGTTGAAGTACTAAATCCCAGAAGTGGGTCAAAGCGATAGCTAAAAGGTAGACTGCCTCAAACTCCCGAACATGTAGACCTCGCAAAGATCAGCATCACACGTGTGATCATGATCCATGATCGCAATTGATGATTGTCATCTTCGATAATCAGCTCAGGTTGTAGTCCATATCAGACTGCTGACTGTCAAGTCTCCCATCCAGCCCCATCGCGTGCCCAATTTACTTCTATCGTACGTTACTGGACATTTCAATGTGCTCTTGGAAACCAAATTCATGAATAAGAAAAAGAAAGTATTACTCGGGAGTTTTGACTGACCAGCCGAATTTTGCTGAGATGGTTCCCGCCAGAGTCTTCCAAGAGCTTTGATGATTAAATCAATGTGTCTAATTATAGACTTAAAAAGGGGAAATGCTGCATGTGCTTTGAAACAAGTTTTTTATTCACACTTCATAGATCTCATGTTTTTAAAGGGTCCAAAATGTACTTTCGAAATCGACGCAAGGCAGGAGTTTGGAAAAAAGCGTTTACTTTAACAAGTGAAGATTGTTCATCCAGAATAAACGTGACATCATCTCGTCACACCGTGGTCCAGAACGTTCCAACCTCTACGAAATTGAGTGACTGTTTTGAAAGCATTGATGTCACGGCAGAAAATTTCAAGTCAAGTTAAGGCGCCATCCCTGTCGAGAAGCGTCTATGGACCTCAGCCACTTTTGTGGTGTCTGGCATCTTTATGTTTAGAATATTTGGAAGAACATTACTTTTGTGAAACTTCTGTTCCCTGAAACGGATACAACAGCGAAAAATGGGTAAGCAGAACCTTTTTAAAATAAGACTGATAAGGCATCAAAAAAGGGTTCCTTTTCCAATCTCTCTGAGATGCAATGCAGACCCTTTCTCATATATTTTGGGCCCCATGCTACAGTAAGTACTCCATGCGCTAGCCCAACAGAGAAGTAGCCCATTTTGTTGCTTTTATGAAGAAAGGGAAAGCTTTCTTCAAAAAAAATGCAAGAATCATGGTTCCACAATCGACTTGAGTGTTTTGAAGAATATTTGGGAGGCTAAGTTTGGTAAGGAAAAAATTAAGACGAGAAATTGTATATCATTTTTTTGCATGTTTCAGATATCATGAAGCGTAACTTTATTCATTTGGCAAGTCCCATGTTTTTCATTCCATTTCCCTTAATTTGTCAAAATGTTTTTGTTTTCCACAAAAACTACAAAATGTCAAATATATCTGGAAAAAAATGGAGAGGTTTCTATTCTTGATAATTATATCAAGTTCTTCACATGCTTGCTCTTCTCGAACAGCAATACAAAACTTATATTATTGTTGCATTATAAGTCCAGCTAAATCTGCATGAAGAAGAAGAAGAAACAATTTTTCAAAAGTTAACTGTGGAGAGTTAGTAATATGGACGATAAAACCCTGAATTCCTATAATACTTTAATTTCTAAAGATTTTCCAAGTCAAAAAAAATAAGAATGACGATAAACCCTTCATCTCTTACCATATGTCTTTTAAAAGAATGATATGTTAGGTAAGAAGAACAATGTCTTGTTCACAAAGCGTTTGATAGTATGCCACAAATACGATGCGATAGTCATAGATAGGCTATACAGTATGAGATGCAAAAGAAACGGGCAATTAAAAGGGTGCCCTCTAAAAGTGGCGGGGTTTGAAATGGAAAGAAACGGACATGCAGAGGGAGTTGGGAGGAAAGAGCCGCCCGCAGTGTGTCGTTTTATACACGCAGGCAGTGCAAGGAAGGGTTGTGGGGGCGGCAATCGATTTGTTCGAGCCTCTTTCCAGAGGCAATAGTCTGCAGTGACAAAACGCCAGATATAGCTAGCAATGAGACGTTCAGCCAAGTTTCACAACGGAGACAACTCACTATTCCAAGTAGTAGACTTTCATAAGTAATAATAAAAACCTTCGGAAGAGGACAGGAAATGTATTTACGTAGAAAAATCATGAGGAAGCTTAAACATTAAGGATTTAAGCACAGTAGAAAAAAATGGAATTTTTTTTCCGAGGCAATTTGTACAAGACGAAAGAACTTGGGACATGAAAAGGGCAACGAAAACTCAGCATAATTCAATCAAGTCGCTGACAGCGTTGAGAGGTGCATTTCGAGCCACTCCACTCCGTCGCCTCACATCCGCTTTCGCATCCTATACACCTGAGATACGTCAGACAATCCGGCTGCTTCTTCTGTGCGTGTCGGCGTCATCCAGTCAGCTCCATATCAACCTACCCCGAGGCTATTCCTTCTTCTTGCAAAGGACAGCTATTCTATTCATAGGTTCAGACGCGCGCTGCGAGTCTTGGGCGTGATACTGGAGCACCCTTTCTCGTTTCCATTTTTTCGTTGTCTGACACAGCGCAGCGCACTAATTCAATTGAGCACTCTGGACAAGTACCTCCTAAGGATTGGTCGCAATGGACGAAATATCGCGTAAGATACGCAACATAGACTGGAAGTCGTTGCAAAAGTCTGCTCGAAAGGTTCAGGCTTCTACTGCCTCGGCGTTGAAGGACATGGTCATGACAGACCTCGAAAATAAAACACGTTCCGCGACCGCAGACACGGCGTGGGGAGCATCTGCCACAGACCTCCATCAAATAGCTGGTGGAACATATAATCCACAGGACTATGCGCTGATTATGTCCATCGTTTGGCAGCGCCTCGGCAGTTCTCGTTGGAGATGCGTGTACAAGGGGCTCGAAGTCCTGAAACATGTCGTCATGCACGGCAGTTCTCGTTGCTTAGCGGAGGCCAGAGGAGCCATCGGGCATTTGGAAGCCCTCCGCACATATCGCAAGGTTGCAGATGGAAGGGATGTCGGAGAGGGTGTACGGAATAGAGCCGCCCTACTGTGTGATATGCTTGCGGATGATGAGCTACTCGAAGCCGAGCGCGAGAAAAGCCGTGAAATTCGTGCCAAGATTGAAGCGGGAGGGGCTGGTGGCTCTGTCAGCAGCGAGGAATACCGCTTTAGAAATTACATGAACGGAATGAATTCTACGGTAACCTCAACGGGCACCGCCACTTTCAAAGGCTATGGTGACGACGGTGGTTACGACGAGGAACCCGCTGGAGCGTTCAACACGTTACGTATAGAGGATAAGAAGCACGTTGATCTTCTTGGCGATGACGAAGAACAGACTAAAACACACGCCGATGCAGCATTTGACGATGACGACGAATTTGATCCGCGCGGCGTCGGAAACTCAGCAGTAACTGAAGCAAAGCAAGAAGATGATCTACTTGCATTAGCGCTTTCTGCACCGGATGTCGCGCCCATACCAGCCGTTCCGTCGTCGAATGGTGGCATGAAGACCTCAGAACTTATACAACAGCTTGCGGCACAAAGAACAAGCGCGCTAGTACCTGTGCAGCCGACGCAGCCGGTAAGTGAGACTAGCACGTTGAGCCCTCCTACTCAAACTATTACCGCACAAGGCGTCCAGCAAGGAATGAACTCTGGCTTTGCTGCGTTTGATGGGTTTGGGGCTGGGATGGGGTCACCAGAAGTGAAGCCGTCTGTCCCGACCCCTGTCAGATTGCAGAGAAAGGAGGATGCTGATCCATTCGGCGATTTATTGGATACTGCCAAGAAGAGTGGAGTGGTGTAATAGCTAAAAAGGTACAGCAAGAGAGAAGAGTAGTAAAAACCAACTGGCGTAGATGTTATGGACTGTTCGTTCAATGCGAACCTCATACGAAAGTGCTTTGGAATAGGTTCAAATAGGCGACTGAGCGCCTCGTTCACGTCACATACCGAGTGTCTGAGCGTTGCGATACTCAAAAACAGCGATCCCGAAATCGCGAACGCTTTAATAACGCGGGGATTCCCGAGCAGAACGAGAGAACAGACGCACAAATGTCAGGTAGCCTCTCACTATTGAAAACAGCAGAGAATTTTGTTTCTCCTATACCTGATTATCAAGCGAGAAGATGAGACAGTTCGTACGCGAGGGTTTGTTCTATGAGATACTTGTTCTTGCTGAGGAGACTTGATCGTTGAGTTGTTCGCTTCTGTACCCAGTAGGGAAGTGAGACACGCAATGTGAAGGGAGATCATTTGATAGAATGAGTTCTGCCAATCATCTCGCTCGATGAGATATGTGCTTTTAATATCCGAGCGCCCTTTGGCGTCACAGAAACATATTTTCACTTTTGCGATACGAACAGTCAAGTTGTCGTGAGTACTAGAGGAATCAAGCGACTTTGATGACACATATCTTGTTGTTCCGCAAAAATGTACCCATAGGACTCAATTGTTTCTGGAGTAACACAGTTTCTTCCAACTTCCATCTGTACAAAAAGATAGTCAAGATATGAATCTCGACATGGGTCTTGGTGACTATTCACATCTAAACTACAAATCACTTGAATCTTGCTCAAGAGTAAAAATGCAGCGAGAACATCTCAATGCAACATGAGCCCTTCCAAAACGGTTTAAAC
Source organism: Gracilaria vermiculophylla (assembly GCA_019155205.2). Lineage (NCBI taxonomy): Eukaryota > Rhodophyta > Florideophyceae > Gracilariales > Gracilariaceae > Gracilaria > Gracilaria vermiculophylla. The sequence continues at coordinate 1,058,860 of JAHNZQ020000049.1, forward strand.
CAACTCTGCTTTTGACTGTGAGACTGTTTTCGCTTCAATGTCATCGATGCACCATTTTTAAAAAGCCCCCAAGGTTAGCACGGAAACTGACAATGGCTCTACGATCGTACGATACAGCCACAAACAGGTTGCATGTAAATGGACATTACTTTAATGCTCCAGCCGGTGAAGCAAAGTAAGGTTGGTTGTGTATCACATGATTAAAGAGTGCTTACTCAAGTCATCCATTAAGCCTCCGGTCAAAATCGTCCGTATAGTCTCTTTGAACTGTGGCCTGATCCAAAAGGTCTCTGTCGCTTGAATAGATGACATTGCCAATTGAGGAGCCTTCTTTGATAGCAAATTGCTCTGCCGCCCGCATCTTTCGTCTGGTTGTCGAATTTGGGCGAACTAGTCTCTCTGCAGCATACTGACGAGCGGCATTCCTCTTCTGAATGCCTGCATTGACTCGCATCTGACGCAACCAACGGAAGAGGGGCACGACGACAAACGACGTTGCGTATGTGGCCAACGCCGGGTAGATGGATTTGATGAAGGAGATGAAGGCGGCGGCGTCAGGAGTGACAGCCACAACAGTTGCAAGCTTTGCGCCAAGAGTGAGCACGCCGAGAACATTTACAGCACCCAAGGCCATCGCGAGTGCAGTTTGAACGGGGGTAGCACGAGTGAGCGACAACAGTTGTTCTTTCAAAGGAGACACGGTTCCAGCAAACTCCACACTAGAGGCTCCACTTCTCAAAAAGTCTGGAAACACGTATATGATATCGCCATCTTCCGTGACTTCCGGATGGCCGTTAAAGCGCTGAAGCACAGGTAGAATGTAGCTTTCATCAACCATGCTGCCATCGGTAAACGTCGGGTCGAGGTAAGGTGCTAGCTGCTCGGCTGTTACAGCGCCCCTGTTGGAACGAATAATAGCTGCAATCATACGGTACCTGCGGGATTCTACGTCTTCGTTCGGATCACCGTCGCCAAATACAAATGAGTAGACAGCCTCCAAGAAGGACATTTCATCCGGAGACTTGTTGCGCCGATAACTGCGCGTTGCGCGCGAGTACCAGATGATATCAAAAATATCCGGAGCGAAGAAGCGCACCGGCATAAAGCCTCCGGAGCGGGAAGAACGCCGGTCGTCGTCAGAGGAACTCGAAGCGCTCGCCAGAACAGCGATCGCCACAAAGGTGACGACAATGCTGACAATTAACAAGGCGCCGAACGCAAGGCGAGCGGCCGAGTACAAGGGTGGGAAAACGGTTTGCCAGGCCATGCGCAGTTTGGCGCGGAGCGAGGCGGTGCGCAGCAGAGTGCGCACGTTTGACGGGAAGCGATAGGCCAGGTCGCCCGAGTCGGTGACGTCAATGGGGGCGCGCGTGAGAGCGGCGAGCTTTGCGGCGTAGGTGGCGGCGTCGGCGACAGAGAGTCCGGAGCGGGCGGCAATGTCCGGCACGGTCTGGCGCAACTGGCGCGAGGCCTCCACGGCTCGCAGCACTGGCTCGGGCACGTCCTGAAGGTTGGAGGAGTTGGAAAAGGCATCGGTGAAGGTGGCGCGCAGGCGTGGCTGCGCCGAGCGGGGGCGGCGGCGCGTGCGCGGCGCGGCGGGGATGAAGGCGGTGCGGCGCAGCGAGGATGCCGGGCAGACCGCGCTGCCGAAGTGGAGAGTCGGGAAGGGCGCGGTGCGCGTTGGAGCGAGCGGCACGAAGGCGGCGGGCATCGCGGCGGTGGCGCAGCGGCGAGCAGCAGCGGTGAGCAAGCAGGGGACGCAGGGAGCTTCGCCGTGGAGGACGGACAACTTGTGGCTCATCTGCGACCACAGCGGTTCACTTCAGATTCTGGAGCGAAACGTGTAATACATGCCAACGTGCCCCTCTGGACATGAACAAGCGCTGCCAACCAACCAGCAACCAGCAACAGCCATGGGATCACGGCTGATAATGGTTTCTGTACAGCGCGTCTTGGCCACGTCCAGAATCCCGGCCATCCTTCTAACACACCCAACATCCCACGTGCCCCTCCAGACGCCTCAAAGCTGCGCCCTCCTCCCCCGACCCTGCCTCCGCCCGCGTCTTGAGGCGCGCGTCATGTTCCCCAAGCCCGCCCCGCAACTCACGCCAGACCATGTCGACGAGGTGCATTTCGCCTTTCTTGACGGCCATCCACATTCTACCCCCACCGTCGCAGACCGTCGCCAGCTACCCTTACAGCCACCCCAGCAGATCCAACATCTCGCCGGCACCTCAGCCCCCACCACTATAATTCATCTTGCTCGCCTGCTGGCTTTTCTCGTGCTTCTCGGTATCATTCCGTCTACCATTATCTTCCTGATCGACATCTCCGTCCACAATGTCTTCGATTTGCGCGAGGCTATCATCCAACTCAAACTACAGCCCCCGCTTCCCATGTTTCTTTTCTGTCTCACCGGCGTTGCACTCTGTCTGGCATCCACTTTCATCTGCCACTTGTGCTCCACAGAGGCGGAGGGTTCGGGAATCCCGGCCATGAAGTCCCTCATGTCAGGCTTCTACGACAAAGTCAAGCCCGCCTTGTCGCTCTGGGCGCTGCTTGCAAAGACTATTGGTCTCGTGTGCGCAATTGGCGGCGGCCTCCCCGTCGGCTGGGAGGGACCAAACGTACATATTTCATGTATAATTGCTCACCATCTTTCGCGTCTTCCTCCCTTTCGAGCGCTTCGAAGGGATCGCGCCTTGCGTATGCAAATAATGGCTTGTGCCTGTGCTGTTGGTCTAGCCTCCAGCTTCGGCACTCCTATTGGCGGTGTGCTCTATGCTCTGGAGACCACCGCCTCCTTTTATCTTGTCCCGACGTTCTGGAAATGCGTTCTTGCCACTTTAGCCGGCTCTCTCGTTTACGATATGCTGTACAAAACTCCACTGGTCGAAGCGTTTGACGACACTGCTTTTGGTGACATATCCTACAGAGGACAGCTTCCGGCCTTTATGTTGCTTGGCGCCCTCTTGGGCTTGCTGGGAGCGTTTTTCGTTCGATGCGTTCATACCGTTTATCTTCTTCGAAAGCGACGCCTTCCTGGCACCAATCGCTACGTCTTACTGTTTGTCGTTGGACTTGCCGCAGCCCTCGTGCAGTACCCGTTTCCAAATTTCCGTCACGACCCTCGTCATGCTATAAACGAATTCTTTTCCGCAGCTGAGATGATCGAACTTTCGCGATTAGACGTCCTCATTCTCGTGCTCATCAAGTTCCCCCTCATCGTTATTTCAATCGGCCTTCCGATTCCTGCTGGTGTATTCATACCCTGCTTCTTGGTTGGAGCTGGCTTAGGGCGTTTGTACGGCGAGCTTCTACATCTGCTCTTTGGTCAGAAGATTGTCGCGGGTGGGTATGCTGTTGTGGGAGCCGCAGCATTTACAGCGGGTGTGACCCGTGCCCTTTCGGTTGCCGTTGTCATATTTGAAGTCACCGGACAGCTCAAACACACTATGCCCACTCTGGCAGCAGTGTTAATATCCGTCATTGTCGCCAATGGTATAAATCGTTCCCTTTATGATGCTCTCATAATTATGAAGCGGCTGCCCTTCATGCCGCATATGAGAAGAGATAGAACACCGGATCAGAAAGTAACGGATATAATGCGCACTGACGTGGTATCGCTTAGGGAGGTATGTTCTCTTGTAGAGATACGAGAAACTTTGGACTTATATCCTCATTTTGACTCATTTCCGATTGTGACAAACAACGGGCTATTACTTGGGAGTGCTCGGCGTAGAAGTTTGTTGAATTTGATAACGCGTGCCAATGGCGATGGACCATCAGGGGATGACATGCCCAAGACTTCGGAATCGGAGCCACTTGAGTTGCGAGATCCTGAAAAGACGCAGGCAAGGCATTCAGCGGACCAGGAGACAGATTTATCCGTGATGGAAAGCGAAGAGGAGAATGATCAACAGCACTTAATACCGAAGAAAGAGCCAGAACGTGGGCACAATCCACGCACAAAGTTACATCCAGACCTCAGCCCATTGGTCGTGACTGCGAATACCTCTTTAAGCCAACTGCACTTTATGTTTGTCATGCTTATGCCTACGCATGCATACGTACTAATAGGTGGGTCTTTACATGGTATTGTAACACGAGGTGATTTGGTTCAAAGCGGGGAAGCCCTCAGCGCATCGTCGCGAAACATTCTTTCTGAACTTGCTCCCGCGTAACTATCGTATTGTAAGACTAGATCTCTTGAATTCTATACGCAATCTATTAACTGTTCCGAAAGCTTATTTCCAAGTCCTGAAAAGAACAACGTTTGTATCCATTGAAGTTAAATTTATCCATGTGGAGAACTTGTACCTTACCTCATACCACCAATGGTGCGTAATGTTTTTTATTACTGACTCAGCTGATTAAATGTGAGAAAAAAATGGACAGTTCACCCTCCGCTGGGTTACAGTCGTAAAAGTGAGTTTTTAAATGAACTTCGGATCAAAGGAACCATTGCTATGATCGCTTTCCTCTTCAGAAACTAAGTTCACCATAGGAATACGTAATTCCGGTTCATACTGCTGTTCAATCATCGTATCCAATTCGTTCCATTCACGCTCCATTGTCATTTGGCGAGAACGATCACCGAGTGTTCGTGCCCCAGATTGACCAACATCCTTTTGTACAATCGATTGTTCAACCTGGGCGTTTGATTGACCATGAACAGCAGGGAAAGAATTTGTGACTTCACGGCGTGAGGAGGTTTTCCGAAAGGAAGTGGAGCTTCGGCGTCCGCCTCGAATAGCCGTTTGACGGACTTGAATGTTCGCTTGTCCGATTCGATTTGCATTGCCTTCAACCTTTTCAGTGGTTCTTGAGGTCGGTACCGCATCAGGACTCAACTGTCCTTCATTCCGGCGAGGGTAATGTTCTGGAAATGAAAAAGACCTCCCTCTCCCGAAGTCTGCTTTTTCTTTTGTTGGACTTTTGTTCAAAGCGGTTTGTTCTTCGCTGCTCCTCAGAGTAGCTCTTCGACGTTTTGTGGAAACGGTGTCTTTGTGATCGTGAAGGTCTGGAAGACGTCTTTTTCTCGAACCGCTTTTTGGAACTGATGATGCATCTTCGTCTGCACTTGATGCGCCCTTTGGTTCTTTTGAGCCTTCATCACTGCTATCCTCATCTGATTCGTCATCAGAGCCAAATATCTCCTTCAGACGTCGACGCATGATTAGTCGCTGGATTTTGATTTGGTGGTTCAGACGTTCTTGTCTCCTTTTATTGCTCTCATGGGATTTGGAGGTCGGAGACGAATATGAACTTTGCTTTGTGATCGACCCCTTCGCTGGCAACACAGGACATGAATCAGGTGTTCTAGTATCATTGGCGTGGGATGTAGAGAACGATTTCTGTCTCAAAGAACGACTTCGCGCGGTACTCGGTTGATCCCTTCCGCTTTCTTTTGTAGAACCATTGGCGGAACCTTCACTTGAGCCTCTAAGAAAGTTTGTGGGTTTTAACTCATCGTGGGCAAGTTTCAAAAACTTTCCTTTTCTGACCACTTGCTTCATGTACCTGTGATTTGAATGTGCCGTATCATGCATAGAAGATAAAGACAGCGATCTCTTCTTCGAAGATCGGTTTTGATTTCTGTTTAAATGGCACTCTTCGCTTTCTCCAGAAACCCCGTCAACCACAATCCCTTCACGTCCTCGACGATAGGTTTTCGTCATTTTGTCACTTCCATCAGGCGTCAAAACCCTTGAACTTTGATGACTAAAAGTTTCATCATCTCTGCGTGAACATGGTTCATCTGTTTTTCTTGACCCAGGAGATGAAACCCGCTGATTTGACACCGAATGAGCAAAATGAACCCCGTGCGCGGCTCGTGGAACAACTCTCCGTAATACGCCACGCCAAACAGAGAGTGGCCGCTCGACTGGTTGTGCATCGGCTGATGAAGACTGCCGTCGCTGCTTTTCCAGTTCTTGATGCTCTTCACAGTTAGAATTTTCAGCTGTCGCGAACATACTTTGGCGGGGTTCTTCTTCTTTCTTCTTATTTGTTCGAACGGGTATGAATTCGCGCACAACATTCATTCTCTTAGTCTTGAGATCAACGGGGGGCTCATCAGTGGAGCCCGTCTTTCCGTTTTTCACATTGGGGGCAGCGCATTTTTCGCCGAGACTGGAGGATGCCCGTTTCATAGCACTCGGAGCACTATGTTTTTCCTTACGTGCTCGGATGCGTTTCTTATCTTTTGACGGTACCGCCCAATCCGGGCCGGACTTGTACTTGTAATCAAAAAACAACTCTTCGTGCTGCGCAATGTCTCTCTTGGCGTACAATCCCACTCGGATATCTCCAGCTACCCTCATCAGCCGCGCCTCACAATTGGGTTCGAAAGCGTGATTGCAATACCGTAGTTTGTTTCCAATTCGAGTGGAATCAAGCGCATAGTCATCTGTTATGTTGAACAGAAAGGAATACTGGACTTCGTCATACAACCGACCTCGACGATCCGCATGCTCTTGATCGACGATCTCGCCGACATATTCTCCTATAACCTCGTTCTTTCCGATAGAGCTCGTCGCATACGCGCCCCAACCATGAGTATCAGAATGACCCACAACGACTCTTTGTTTTCTTCCCATCAGTAACCCATCGTTCTGACAGCTCTTCCCATTTTGACCCTCTTTGCATTCGTGGCAAGCTTTGCAAAGATCTGGATCGCACTCCCGTTTCCATGAGTAACATATACATGCATTGGAAACACATGCCGCTGACGATTTGCATGAACAGCCTTTGAAGGCGTTAGGGCAAGTTAACTTCCGATCTTGACGGTCTTGATGGGACCTCGTGTGGTTGCAAGAACAATACTTCTCGCAATTGACTCCATTCAGATAACATGGGCATGATTTGGCTGTACAAGGCCCAGGGTGTTTGCATGGCTCAAAATCTCGTCTCAGTCCACCTCTGAGACCGCTTTCGTCCTCCATGCGCATCTTTTTGCGTTTCGACTTGGTACTGTCCACGCTGTACGGTGACTTCCGAAACCGCCGCCGGCTTTTCTGCTTCGACTCAACCGAAGGGAGTCCCTCAATGGCAGAGAATATATACCCAACCCGGCAGCATGTGAGTTCTAATTTAGAGTAGGAAGCCAACAAAAATTTGCAGCTGCTCGCAATTCGACAGGGATCAGCTCCAAACACGCCGTGCAATTCGAGAAGAAGCGCCCTCACATCCGCTGCTTTGCCCGAATCACGTTCGACATCTCTCCACCAAGATTCACTTTCCGTTAACGACCCATCAATATGCCAGCATTTTTTCTTCATTTTATCCTCACACTTCGACTCAATATCTAGAGAAATTTGGCGATTCGAGGAATCTTTCCTGGTTTTATCCGGGATGGTGACGCTTGGTTTCGCAGTATGATTGCCGTGTAAGATGCAGTTGTAGGCGTAGCACTGCCGGCAGACAAAAAAAGGAATTGAATCTCCTTTAAGTATCTCCGAAGGTCTCGGTTTTACAGAACCTTTGATAATTTGTATCATTTCAGTTCTATATTTCTTTTTTGCTTGCTCTTCTCTGTCCGTTTCATCGTATTTGCTCTGCCGATATGCTATGTTTGTCGCACAAGTAGCTAACTGTGTTTTGGAAACCAACCCAAACGCATCACAGGCGATGCCGGCAATAGGCTCAAGAGAAGAGCAATCCAGAACTTCAAGGATATGCTTCAACGCCACACGCATCGCGGCACGTTTCCAAACGCATTCGCTCAGTTTTTTCTTCGTAGGAACAGACAAATGCAATTCTGCGCCTTTCATATTCTTTGATATCTGGTTGGATCGCGTGTTGTCTTGCAAAGATTCCACCACCAGTGTATCTGCGTGCTGTTCATCTTCTCCATCGACATCCTCAATGTCTGATACATCATCGGGAACGCGTTCATCAAGTTCAAACGTATCAGCCGCTAATTTGTTGGAGAAGTTGAGGTGCTTATCAGATTCACCGATGTAGGGAACAAAAAAGTTGTCTTTTCCTTGGTCAGCAGCTCGCATATTCGTCCGAACGCGAACCCATGATAGTCCACTCGGACATTTGCTAACAGTTTCCAGCAAAACCTTTTGTTCTGAGCGGTTTGGGATTGCAAATATGGAATTTGATGAAGGGCTTGATTTGGGGGCGTTTTTGTTTTCGTTCCTCTCGCAAGCATGCTCGAACTCTTTTCTTGAATTCAGGCGTGCGGAAAACCGTCTGGCAGCCTTGACATTGGAATGTATCTTTCGCGCTCTGGAAGTTGCTAGTTCTTGGGTGGCAGATGAGAAAGATTGTTGAACGATATTCCTCACATTTTCAAGAGAGGAAAGTAACCTCGGGTCGCTCGTGGGTATGCTTTCCATCAACATCGGCTTCGGTTCTCTTCGATGAAACGGCAATAACGGAGCCGAACGCCGGCACCCATGCGCGGAACGGTTGCGTCGAGAAGTTGAGCACGCGAAAGGGTGTGGTGGACGATATGGAGAGCAATGCAGTCAGCCATGATGGAGAAGCGGTGTGTTTAAAAAAAAAAGGTGTATTTCAGTCTGCGGCCAGTCAGGATTTCACATGCAACCCTACACCAGTGAAATCTGTAAATGGTACATGCCCTATGTTAGGTCACATGGATGTTTTGATGCCAGGAAATCTTCACTGACGAGATCCAGTTTTTGCGCCTTTATTCCTAGTTTACGACTTGAATACTACTGAACCGGTGATAGAGCATCTTTCACAGATTATAGCGTGGTTCGCCTCAACCCGCTGCACTGCGAAACGCCGCACGTAGAAAGTTGTCTCAAGACTCGTTTAAGGTTCGCCGCAAAGTTCGTCTCGGTAATCTCGTCAAATCACAATGCGAATGTTTATTGAACCTGCCACAACATGTCTGTTTACTACACTGTGAAACACAGCGATTCGCTTTCCAATCGCTTATAGTTTGGGATATGGACATTTTTGATGTTTGCATCCCCGAAACTCTACTCTGCTGAACAAACCTGTAGTCCCGCTAGAAGATCATGGTTTTTTCAATGAGAAAAATATTTCATGGTCAGATTTGATAGACAACAGCACACTCGCCGCAATGAGTCATTGTTTTCATGTCAATAATGGATTGATTTCTTACTCTGAAACGACTCTTGCTGAGCTTTGTACAAAAGTTTTTATTCTGTTTCTATAGCGCTTGTTAACGAGATGTATTGCGATAAAGGGTATTCAGAGATGCAACGACGTGTGGCATAAAGTAGCCAGGGATCGATGGCGTGATGATTTATCTAATAACTCTGTTTCATTGTAAATAATTACCAGCATACTCGTCAAACATGTTCAATGGATTCCGAAGATTGGGGGCTTAGAACCTATAGCTAAAGGGAAACCAGTCGTGTTTAGAGATCACCAACGTTCTGAACCGTTTAGCACTTGTTCTTATTGTTGAACGAAGAGCTTTGAGGAAGGAATGACCTTCTCTGTTGTGTTCGAGTTTTATAATTATCTTCAACTCAGTAATATCATGGTTGCACCGCATTCTTCTCTCTGCAAGGTCCACAGAATGGCGAGAGCGAAACTGGTGTCAACCACGTTTTCTCTCTTCAGCTCGTCGAGAAAGTTCACTAAAAACTTGAATATTCGGAAGACTGTACTTTACGAAGAAACACGTGCTGATTGAACTACAAAGCGATACTGAAGGCAATGATGATATGGGTATTCTTGTCAGGGTACGAACGTTTCTTCATACAAAGTATGATAGTTCACAGTTTAGGACGAACTCTCTCGAAACCAAACTGGATTGCCAATGAGATGGATCTCATATATGTGTACTTGGATCCCCCGCAACTTTAAAAAGGATATGGGAATGATGTTCAAAGATGGAAGTTGTTTGTCGCAAGCGCCTCATTTTGTGCTCTTAATAACACACGAGCCGAGAGGTGTGGTACACGTGAGACATTGTCTTTATCACTATTATTGAACCAAAGAGTCAAAAGAGAACTTAACTATCGGCTGTCCCATTTGCTTCCACCATTTCGTGAACGTCATGCCTCACACTGCTTTCCTCACCTGCATCTCCGTCAGTGCCCGTTCCCGGATCCTTTCTTAGCTTCACACTTATTGTCTTCCGCTCCCCTGTTCTTTGAGTTTGAGGAGCGGAACCGGGGACAGCTGTGTCTGTCACTAACTCGTCGTTGACCAGTCTTGTTGTTCCTACCTTTGCTGCCGCCAAAGCCTTTAGTTTTTCGACAGTTGTCGTTTCCTCTGGTTCTCCTTCTGGATTCTTCTCATCCTGGTCCCCTGGTTTCTGAGTACCGGCCTCATCAACACGCATTCGCTTAACGTTTTCAGAATCGTTTCGAGATGCCTGTGTCTCCCCCGTCTGTTCTTTGCTTGGCGGCCCATTCGATACAGCGAAATCAGCAGAGGGAACATTTGAGCTTGCCGCAACTGATTTCTGCCCTGCAGAGCTTTCCCCAGATTTAGGAGCAGAGGTCGCAGGCCTTGTAGGCGTACTCACCTTCCTTTTCTTCCTCTTCTTCACCATCCTTCCTTCTTTGTACTCCTTTGGTATTTCACCTTGAACAAACTCTGGTAAGTCTGCAGCCTTCAAACTGCTTACTTTTAAGTGCATGGAATTTGTTTTCTCAGGGAGGCCATTGACGGTGTGTTGCCATAAACTGACCGGCGCAGTGAGGTCCAGCGCGCGACGCGTCCCATTGGGCACATTCTGTCGTGAAGGAGGTTTGAGGCTTAAACCGATGAAAAACGTTCTTCCACACCCAGCTCGCAACTTCGGGTTGTTCTGGTAACCAGGGGGGTACGGTCTTACTTTCCGGACGCTTCCTGATTCCTCGAGATGGCGAATCAATAGCCTGAGCTTGGACTCGACCGCGCCCTTCCAGACTTTGAAGCTCTCCTGATCATCCGCAGAAACATCGACTTGAAGGAAGCGCTTGTATTCGCCAAAGAATTCCGAAGGCTTGAACAAACCCTGCCAGGCGTTGAGCCCGCCCGCATCGGAATCTTCTCGGTCTGAACTTTCTTCAATCGCTTGAGTGATTCGAAGCCCTCGACTAATTTCCTCCTTCATAATGGTCAGAGTGGATCCGGAGACGTTGTGGGTGGTGTTCATGCTTGGGTACGCCGGGGTGATGATCGGCATAAAATGTCTCTGATTGCCGTGGGGGGTCCATATCTTGAAGCCGCACGCCGGATTGCCGCTTGAAATCGCACATAGAAGTACAGGGGCCGACTGCGTTGAAGTGTTCCAATTCCATTTATCGTACAAAAGGAAAAACCGGGTTAAAAGTGTGGAAGGTGCAGCATAAGGATAGAGTTGGCAGACACGGGCGGTCAGGATAGCCCATGCAACGCCGCCCAAAAAGCCAAGAACGTTTGAGTACACCTGTCGTCGTTTTGCCCAAAGTTTGATGGCTCGAAGAACAGTTCGAAAGTTTGGTATGTTGGGGACAAGTTTAAGGATAGCGTCAGTTACTCGCACACCGTTGATACTGCGCTGCGTCTCGTCGTCAACGTTGCGCAGAATCTTATCATCAAGGATGTCAAATTTGTCCGGGATTCGTGTGATTTGAAGTGGGGCACAGAGCAGATCAATTTCAACACCACGATAAACGAACTTTATGACTGGAACAAACGCTCTTGGAACAGCTACAATTTCTGTGGCCTCCGGGGTAGCTCGTAATATTTCAACGAGCACAATGTCACTGGCAGGCGTGAGGCCTGTGTTGGGATCAAACTCGCCAAACACATGTGGCTTGCGCAGAATGTGGCGTGGGGTGATGACAAGCGTGTCTATGTCGGCGCCGGGGCCGTCGACACCGAGCCTGTACGATCCAAAAGTGCAGATGCGAACGCCACAGTTCTTTGCGTCATGCTCCGGCATGCCCTGCGAAATGGAAACCTTGGTTGCCCAAGTCTTAACAATATTGGAAAGCTCGAGCAAGACTCGTTCCCTCAACTCCTTACCTTCTTGCGTCTCGTAGAGGTTGTTCTTGTGCAAGCATTCTTCCAGTTCGTTGCTCAGGCGATGATCGCGCGGCGTGGGCGGCTCGGTGGAAATCGGATCTGTGACTCCCCATCGCTTTTGGATGGTCATAATGGCGGTTAGTGCAGGTGATTTTGCAGCGGAAATGGTGGATGGAGAAGGGTTCTGCGCGGCGGGCTGCGGGTGCAAATGTGACTGGGGAAGGCGGGAAGCAGAAGAGCGAAAGGGGCAAGAGCGAAGAAGGCGGGGGAGGTGGGGAAGAGAAAGAGAACAGGTCGACTTGTTTGCCCGGTGCACACTAGCCTACACAAGAGCCACGCGCAGCGCAAGACGTGCGATGGTGCATGAGCCCGAGGGAGGGAGAAGCGACGGTGGAGCCCAAGAGAAGAGCGCGAGTCGCTCCCGTCGCAGCTGCGAAGGGCTGCGCGTGGGCGACCGGCGAACAGGCGCGGGCGCAGTTGATACCCTCTCTCAGACGCGGCTGTCGGGCGCGACGGACGCCGCCCGCACGGCTTCTGCGTCGCCTGACAAAGTGCTCCAGCGCGGCGCTCCGCTCAGCGCCGCGTTTCCAATGCACTGCGGTAGCCCTGGTGCCGCCCCGGATATCGGCGCCACCGCTCCATCTGCCTGCCAAAACAAAAGTACCCATTTATTTTCGCGGAAATGACGCTACCGCCCCCCCGTCACCACCTGCGCTATGCGCCCAACCTCGTGTCCCAAGAGCCGCGGTTTTGCACCACGTGTGCGACGTGTGGTGCTGCTCCTATCCACCCCCCCTGTGGGACACAACTTCGTCGCACGCTGCCCTTCATCCTCCCTCAGCTGCCCAGCTTTGCAAAGCCACAATGCCGCCCGTATCAGCGAATCCCACACCAACCCTCGGCAGTCTAACAAGCCTTTCCCCATCAATACCTCACCGGTGCTAACAAGTCCGACATTGCGTAGCGAGCTGCTCGTCTGTCGCGTCAGCCTCAAACCGTCGTCAGTGGGGTAGGAGCGCACCTCATCATCTCTGTCCAGTCCAATGTAAAACGTTCCCGATGGCCTCAAAACAACAGCTGCTAGAATATTGCCTTGAGCAACCCACCCCGAACCTCGTCTACCAAGCTGCCGAAGACTCCTTTCTGCTCCCTGTTTGCGCCAGGCGAGCCATGGCTTGAAGATTTGTTTTGCGGAAACAAATTTCCGACCCCGTTCACCATCTGTCCGAGCACGTTCCCGACGCCCCCCGTCACGTGCTCGCCCGCCGACACCGCGAGCTCATCGACGATGCTTACCAGCGTGTGTCTCACAGAGCCAACGATTTTCGCCTCAAACTGCTGATTTTGCACTTGGTCAATCAGCTTGCACGGGATAACCATCAGTTCCTCCATGTGCTCCTTCATCCTCGTCATCTGCTCAATCACTTTGCTGTGCGCAGTCGCGTTGCTGGCCGCGTCCTGCAGCGCACTCGCGTCGGGCAGCGTCTCCCTCAGCTCGTCGATTCCCGCCAGTAGGCTCATCAGATCGTCGGACGGTCTCATGACCAACGCTCTCCACCCCGTCGGCACAAAGAACTGCCGAATTTCTCGCGCCAGACGCGGCAGATTGGCCACAAACTGTTTCAGCACTCCAGCAAGTCTTCTCAGCAAACCGCAAGTCTGCTCTAACCGTTGCTCAAACGAGTCCATCTGCTGCGCAAACAACCCCGTCAGGCTGCGTATCTTCGAAACAGAACCCTCCACGACGCTCCGACTCTGTGCGGCATTGTCGAGAAGCTTTGAGCTGCAGCGCACAGTGTCCACAATTCCAGCACCGAATTCGGCTTCTCCCTCTTGGTCGCTTGCGCTTTCTGAGCTGTCGCTTTCCGGCGAAAACATTCGGCGCAGTCGACATACTATGCCGTACATCTCCTCTTCTTGATTCAAAAGATCAGCGATAGGTTCTTTCACTTGGGACAGAGTGGCCCCGAGTTGTTTGAGTTCTTCAAAGTCGTTCTCAAGGGCTGCCAGTTGGTTTACCGACTCAAGGACGGCGTCCGAAAGGCGTTGAGCAGAAGAAACTACCTTTGAGATCACTTCTGCAGAGGATTTGGGTGGGGCAGACAGCGAGCGATCGTTGAGCGATATGGTCTCATCCATGTCGTTCAGTTGCTGGAGAACGCGGTGCTGTTTTGAAAACTTGGTTATTTTAGCCGGGTCAAGAGGTATACTACCGCAAAGAAGCCGAGGGTAGAGCTGGACGGGGTCCTCTGTTGCAGCATGAAGATGGGCGATAAGAGTCATGACTCTCTGGCGGATGTTTTGCAGCAAAGGGAATTTCAATCTTTGAGGCAAATCCTGGCGCTCCTTGTCCATCACTTGCGGTAAGTTTTCGACCTCCCTCGCAATGTGTTTCGTTTTGCTCAAGCCGTCAGTAATCTGAGATGTGACCCCTGCAAAGCTTTCCTCAAGTTGGGTTGAAACGTTGTGCAAACATCTTTTGTTGACTTGTTCAATTTCAATGTGTTGTGTTTGCTTGGCGCCAATTGTGTTGACCAGGAGTTGGTACACCCCAGACAGACCTTCAACAGAGGCATCAGGCTTGTCATGCATCATGTTGAAATTAGGGGAGTTGGTTGGGAAGTAACAGGGTGCAAAGACTTTTCTAAACCGAAAGGCTGCGTCTGCTGAGCGGCTCTTCGGCGGAATCCACCTGTGAAAGCGAATTTCCTAATCACAAATGTAAATTTAAACTCACACCAGCGGAGTGAACGTTCGCATTGCTCTCCTTGCCAACGTATCTCTTATCAAGAGCAGAGAATTTCAGTGCAGGCGGCGAGAGTGAGTGGTGCAGCACGGTACTTGCCAGCTATGTCGTGGCGATTTGGCGTGGCATCCACGCCAACGGCGTGGGGTGGAGTCGCAATCCGAACTTGGGACATGGATTCGGAGCTGTAATGCAGTCGCCGTTTTACTTCAGTACTCGGCAAGTGCCGCACGCCGCTCAAGCCGCTCCTTAGGCCCTCGCTGAGCCTCACCCGAGGTGCGAACATTACGAAGAGAGGAAAGGAGCTGCGGCGACCTGACGCGAAAGGCCTGTGATTTTTCTTGCGTCGCAACTGTGACCTGATGCTAGTTTTGTCATGTCGCTCAGCTCTTGTCGTTTTTTCGAGAACGCGTGCACCTACTCGCAATTCAAGCACTGGCCGAAGACCACCCACCACCCCAGAAACTTTTCGACAACTCAGACATTGCGTGGAAAACGCATTTTGAATCAAACACCAACTATGTTATTCATAAGCTCTTGGCTTTCAGTGGTCACAGCCTTCACATCCGGGCAGCATCCCGCTCCAAGCTTTGTACTTTTTTGACAGTCTTCTGAACAAGTATTCCCAAACTGTCCAACAAGTACAACCATGGAGAGCGGTGCTGCAATCCGCATACTCGTTTTCTTCAATGTCTTTGGCAATCAATTCTGTAGCCCATCAGTAGATAAACAACAAAATGACAAGCGGCCCGGCAAGCATCACTTCAAACACGCCCTCAGGTCACTCCTGGAAAACCCCTCTTCATCCTAAAGTAAGAATCAATGAAGTTGGGCGAAATATCTAACCTTGAGCCCAAAGACCCTCTTTGGGGCATATCTGGGAGCGTCATGAAACCTTTGGGACCTAGGTACTACAAGTGTCTCTCTCAAACAGACAATGTCGTCTCTATCAAGAAGACAGTACCGTCTCTGTCAAGGAGACTATGTCATGGAACTTTACTCATAGAAATGGTTGCCAAAATTTCCTCCGACGAAACACTGAGTGCCTGCTGCTTTGGTTCAACTATCTTTTTTCTCCACCCCTTTGGTGTGACCTCGTATGATACTCGCTCGAGCCGCGTCAGAGTCGCAAAGCATCGATCTCCAGCGACCTTGCGCATGGCCCGTTGTACCAAACTACTGGCTGAGAAACTGCGTTCAGCCTTTGGCCATGTATATCAGCCGGTATGACGCGGTCCAAGAAAAGCTCCGAAAACCCCGTAATACGTTCCAGAAAACATAAGCATTTTGCATCGCGTGACTACATCTCCGCATAACTCAGCGATCACTGCATGTCGAAGGAAACCTACAGAATCAAAAGGAAATCGTACGGTTACTGACTCAGGCCTGAGGTTCGTGCGCAGTAAGTTGGGGGCGTTTGAACGAAGTACAACCTGGTGCAGCGATCGGCAAACCGCCAGTCGGTGGCATGTACTGCGAAATACGGCCCAGAAAAGCAGCCGACGCGCCGGTAACCCGGGCGAGTCAATAGAGCCCCTGTGGTCGTGATGGATAAAGATTCTTCCCGAATCCAACAGCCGCACATGTGTGAGGGCCCTTTGTCATCTGAACATCACCGTCATCAAAAGTTTCCTTACTTTCAACGCGATCAAAGATCTATCATTGAAATTCAGTCGCGCACATAGTTCATCTCTTACAGAAGCCAAAAGCTCATGGGATCAAGTTTCCATTTTGCGGTTACTTCCCAATGAAAGTCTCAATTAAGAATTGAAAGGAGTACTAATGGTGGTTTAGTCAGCAAGATCAGCCATTCATGTAGCTGGAACCTTCCGGTCGTGAACTCTCAGAACATAAAGACAGCAAGCAAGGATGACGAACTGATTGAGAAGCAAAAATATGAACGAAACATAGATCTTCGCAAAGAAGCATCAGCACACGTCGTAAGTCGTGCTTCACAAGCCAATAACCGTCACGAATTTTGTTTGTTTCCATTAAACGAGACTGTGTCTAGCTAGGTTTGATATACCATGAAGATAGTGATGCAGGAAAAAAGTTCTCGCGTTTACGGGAGAGTACTGCGAGAAAAGGATAATTTGAAACACATCTGGACGCATTGAAAGAGAGAACTGATTTTGAGAAACCAGTGTTCTGAAGTTTTGTAGTAGCCCCATTTTGTTTCCGTGCGACTTAGGTCGGTCCCGTTCCTCTTGCCAATATTGAGAAGACAGTGATATGGCTTACGAAAAGACATGTCGCTAGCAACACTTCAGCATTCCAGTCAGAAGATGGTAAAATGTCAAGCTCGGGTCGAGGAAAGGAGATGAAACTGTCAAACATTGCTTTGGCAACGACGCTTACTTGCCGTTGAAAGTTAGCTCAGTCCAAGACTGCTTGCAACTTTGAATGTTTGTACATACCTTCTTGACTCCCAAAGCAATGCATGGACACGCTTCCCCAGTTCTGCGAAATGCGAATCGCGATAAAATATCACCAATGACCAGCACCTATCTTTGTATCCTTCTCCAGTCTCTCGCAAACTAAATGGTTGGGTAATGTAAAGCAACTTTGCGTCAGGATGGGAGGTAAGATATTTCAATCAGAGATCTGGAAGAATGTAGGTCTTCGTGACAGATATATGTGCGTTGAGGATTTTCCCAGGGAGCTCTCATCAAGTCTTTACCCTGCCAATCCCTTCAAACCTTAGTATGACCAGAGGATTACATCGAAGTCGTGGGTGAAACTGACATGTATACAAAAGCTCTATCGTTGGTTCCGATTTGAAAGTTGTGTACTGGGGACGTTGGATGATCCCACGCACTCAGCGTCTCTAAATGCCGTGGTGCTATGTGGTGACGAGATGCTGAGATGAGGATGGACGCAATAAGCTGTGGAGCAGAATTTGAATGACTACCACATCTAATGTTATCTGCTGCGCTCGTGGTCGCAGCAGACACGGATGGCTGATTTGCTAGCGTATAAGATTTGGCGACTAGTATATCTCAAACGCGTTGACAAAACTACAGCGGTTACTTTACCTGTACTGCTTATCCCAAAATGAGCTTCGTGTCATCTTCCTCGAATCTGTATGTTGGTACGTCTAAGTTAAGAGGTGCGGGTCCTTTACGGATGCGACCGGAGAGATCGTAATGGGAACCGTGGCACGGGCAGAACCAACCGTGATAATCGCCGGCATTTGCAATAGGGACACAACCAAGATGAGTACACACGCCCAGCACAACAAGCCACTCCGGCTTCTGCACGCGGTCAATGTCTGCTTCGGGGTGCCTTAGCTCCTTATCATCATCTTCTGCTGCCTTGGCGATTTCGGTGTCTGTTCTGTGACGGATGAAAACTGGCTTTCCTCTCCACTTGATGGTGGCGGACTCTCCGAGCGGAATAGCGCCCAGTTCCACTTCAACCGAACCCTTGGCGAGCACATCAGCGGAGGCGGACATCGTGTAAATGAGCTTGAGGATAAGAACGCGCACCGCGGAAGCGGCGATGAACTTGGTGGTTCCAAGCACCATGTACGTGAAGGCGCGCTTGGTGGGATCGCCAGGCATGAAGCGATGCGGATGGTTATGGTAGTCGTCAATGTAGCCAACAGGCAGAGCGCCGGGTCCGCGGGGGGCGACGAGCTCGGAAGAGGCTGTCTGCGCGCCGAGCGTGCCGGCATTGGCGACGGTGGGCGGGGTGGTGGCGAGCGCGCGTAGCCCGAGGGAAGGGGCGTTTCGAGGCAGCGAAGACGGGTTGGCGGCTAGCCGGCGCGCGGCGGCGCCGAAGCGAGTCAGCATGGACATGGGCGGGGGGCGAGGGGCGCGCTGCGCTCGAGATCGACGACGCGGACCGGAGTTGCGAAGGAATACTTGGTGTGGCTTGGGCGATGCGTTGCAGCGGCGCCGCGACCGCAGGGCCGGTGCGCCGGTCGGGCGATGGCAGCCATCATTGCCACGGCTGCGGTGCGGGAGCGCCGATTCGGAGCACAATTGTTCGGCCCCGAAAAACCGCTCAATTTTCGGAGCTCTCCACTTGCCGTTCTTCCGCATGTGCAGCTTGTGAGCCTCCCACGTCCGCACCCGTGCACCATCGCCCAGCGGGCACCGCTCGGGATGGGCAGCAGCGGACAAGCCACCAGCCTCACCTTTCTTCTCCACGCGCTGTGCGGTCGTAAGCTCTACTTCGAGCTTCGAAACAATATTGAGGTCGAGGGCACGTTGGACTCTGTAGATGCAAACATGAAGTAAAGTGCTCTTCTCACAACAGTTGGCCTTTTTACAACAATAAGCTGACAAAGTGCTCCCCATGGCCGCGTATTAGTGTGACAATATCGGATGTATCCTATAAAATGCCCTCTCAACATGTCACGAGCCCTCCTGCCCCTCTTTTCTTCGAACTTCTCTACGTTGCAGCGCGACACATTACCTTTGTTCACATCCCAGACGATATAGACGTTCGTGAAACCATGGATCTATACGTAAGTCCCATGCACCCTTCCAGAAAACCGCGCGCTTTGCAGCACTATTAGGTTTGGACTGACCAGCAACACAAATATGAGAGCAGTCCAAACGATTGGAAGCAGTCAAGTACGCTAGTTCCGGAGGAAAGCGGAGAAAAACCTAGCTTCCACGTCGTTGCATGCACTTTGAGAATTGTTGTCGATAATGCTTTTGATGCATGCAGTCGCTCTCTTGACTTTGGCGCGTGCTCAAATGCTCCGGATCCGCCTTGACAACCGCATCGTAAAAGCACACCTGGCCATCATCAGGCAAGGAGAACAACGCTCACTTTGGAAGAGCCTTTATCTTGTTCAAAAGCTCAGGAACTGCTTCAAAAAGATCTGCAACAAGCCCATAGTCCGCCACCTGGAAGATGGGAGCGTCAGCATCCTTATTGATAGCCACTATGGTTTTGGAATCCTTCATTCCGGCAAGGTGCTGGATCGCACCACTGAGTCCAACACCAATGTAAAGCTGTGGCGCCACGACTTTTCCAGTTTGTCCCACTTGCATGTCGTTAGGCACATACCCAGAATCAACCGCTGCTCGCGTCGCGCCTACTGCCCCCCCCAGCTCTCTGGCCATTTCCTCCAGCATTTGAAAGTTCTCTTTGCTCTTCAGACCCCTTCCGCCAGCGATGACTACTCCGGCAGCTGTTAATTCCGGTCCAGCACTTTCGGTTGTCTGTTCCCCGATCCATCGCGAATGAACCCCTGACGCACAACTTTCAGCCTTTACTATATCCGCCAAACCACCACTGTTCTCTTCCACTGGTTCGAACGACGTCGGCCGCACCGTTAGAACCTTAACATCCTCTGTGCACTTTACGGTTGCTAGAGCGTTCCCAGCATATATGGGCCTCACAAACACGTCGCTCTCCACAACATCAATGATGTCCGAAACCGCAGACACGCCTAGCACACCCGCGACCCTGGGCAGGACATTCTTTCCGAATGAGTTTGCAGCAGAAATCAAATAACCGTACTGGTTTTCAAGGACTTGTTGCTGAATGACAGGGGTGGCTGACTCTGCTGTCGCGGGCGTTTCCTCCTCAACCGGGTACACGGTGCTAAGCGCATCCCATTGAGAAGCCGCCTCGGCGGCAGCATTGGCTCCCTTTCCGATGAGTAGCAAATCAACCTTTCCGGAACCAACACACTTCTTCGCCGCCTGTATTGCGCTGCGCACGGCGACTGACGCTGTGTCGCCGACTACCAAAGCTTTGGCGCTCATCTTTGATCGGCGACACGGCAGTCACGATCGCCTACCCGCGCGTCGAACTACACCGTGCGCACTCAATGAAAGGAGGACTTGAGCTGGAGACGGACCCCTGGGGGGCGGGGGGGGGAGAAACGGCGAATTGTTGCAGTCTCGTAGGAATGTTACACTACTGCTTCAACAATCACGACGACAAGTGCTCATTGGGGAATGCAAATGCAGTATTTTAACAAAAATCGCCCTCAACGATACGGCCAATCACGTGACGCAATCTCCAAACGCTTTGAGCATTGCGCAAAGCGCGAGCAGGGCGGACACCGACGGCGGCGTAGAAACGCGCTCCCGTCGAGCTTCTTGCACACAATCCGTGCCAGGACGACACGGGCGTCGCATGGCTTCTTTTCAGCACCTTGAGCACGTAGGGTTGAATAATTATGAACCAAACCCGAGAGCTGCCGCGTGTTTTGTCCACAGCTCTTCTTTGTTGAAACGGCCACGCCACGCCCCCGCATGGGACAATCGGTTGAGCTGTCGGAGGCTTGGGCGCGCAACTCCAACAAAGAATGCGAGGCTTTGGAGACGTCGACCAGTCTGGTGCATGTCGTCGGGCGAGAAAGCCACAGCTAACAAAACGCAGTTTCGTGACCAGCATAACTTGAGCGGCGTCCTCCCGCAAGGAGCGTACACCGTGCTCTTGAGGGTGAAGATGAAAAGGGAATTGAACGCTGCCGAGGAGAAAATCATTCTGGCAGAGTACGCGAGAAAGAGCTGCGCTGAGCAGGGAGTGATCCGCTGCGACGTTTTGTTCCGAGTGGATAAGCTTGGGATTGCCAAAGATGACTTCTACGAAATATGGATATCATTTGCAGATGCGCGCGCGTACACTGAGCACGAACGAACCTCGCACGCGGCCAAGTTGCGTCTTTGCCTCGAAGACCCGTGCGGAGGGGATAGTTCGAAGCTTCTCACGAAACTTGCGCACAGTGTGTCCCTTCTAAGGCTGGTCAGGCCAGAAATTTCGGAATGGGTGTCTGCCTTCGACTACGAACCAGAGAACACCACCCCGATCACATCCAAGTTGCAGAGCAGTTTGAAGGTGAAGGATGACCCGGACAGAATTCGGAGGTCTTTGGATATGCTCATATCCAGTGTAGGGCTCGAGGATGTAATAGTTTTGGTGGCGACAGCATGTGCGTTTTCAATAGAAAGCACGAGATCGCTTCGAAGTGAATGCGATGAGTATCTGACAGATATCGAGAAAAGTGCTGGAATTGTTCGAACAGGCATATTGGTCGACAAAAACGATCCGTACAGAATTATAATGATGACCGTGCATGACAGCGCGGACAAGGCAGGTGCGTGTTTCGATATGGAACTGGCAACGGACTTCATCACAGACGACGGATGGACGGTGAAGCGATGCCATGCCGTGTTTCCAGACAAGGTTGGGTGGGAGAAGAAGCTCAGCGAAGCGGATCAAAAGCGGTTCTTGGGTGATGTGGTGGACGATCGATTTGAAAAACTCGTTGAGGGGCCGGGTGCGTTGGTAAAATATGAGCGTGCAGAGGCGGAAGAATCAAAAATGAGACTGTTGCAAGGTGCGGGCTCGTTTGATATGCTCAAGCAGTGTATCAAGTCTATGACGCAGCCATCGACTGGGATTGTAAAGGCTTTGCTGATTGGGGGCTGGAATCCATCCAGGGTACATCCCGTTCTCGTGCAAATTGAATACGACAGATACAATGATCCGTTTGAGACACAGTTTCGTTTTGGACCACCGGTGAACAGCTCAGAAATCAGGACTGTAGATGTGAGAAGAGCGATGGAGGCAGTGGCGGACTATTGCCCCGATATCATCATTGGTTATGGAGGTGGAACTGTGATGGACATGGCGAAGCTGTTGGGAAGGCTGGGAAAGGCTTCAAACAGCGATCTCGAAATGTGTTTCAACTCCATCGACGGGGCGGCCGAAGACGACGCAGCGGCCATTGCAGTTGCAATAAGTTCACGACCCATTCCGGTAATACTGATCTCATCGACTGTCGGCAGCGGCGCCGAGATGATCGAATGGTGCATTGTGGCAGGACAGCGAAAGGACGGTGCGATACGGCGGTTGCCGTTGTATTTCTATGACAGACCTGGAGCGGTGCGGCTTGTCACAGAGAAGACGGCTATACAAGAGCCGAGGTTAATCAGTCCGCGGCGTCTTGATGGAATTCACGCTTCGCAGGGGGCGTTGGAACTTGTGTGCTTAGCAATGGATACTGTGATGTCGTTGCATGAACGTCTGGAGGAGCAGGCGTCGAAGTTTGCTGTTCGAGGACTGAGACAAGCGTACAGAGTGGTGATGGATGCGCGGAGAGAGCCTGAGAGCGGTTCGGGACATTCGCGGGACCCTCTGGTTGAAGCGAAGACTGTCATTGGGCTGGCATTGGATGGGTTGGGTCGACCGGGGGTTTGCCAACGACTGTGTCTGGCAGTTGTGGATTCACTTGTGGACGGCAGACTGCCAACAGCGTTTCGGCAGGTTCTGACGCGTGTGACCATCGCAGTAGTGGAAGAGTGCATTGAAAATCGGGCGGAAGAAGCAAGGAGGGCGTTTTCAGAGGTGCTCAAGGCAACGAGACACAATCACCGCAAAGAGCTGGTGGCGGACATGCTGAGGAAGGCTGAAGACTGTGAGGTTTCATTGCTGCCGAGGTTGGGTGTGGTGCGGCGCAAGATACCGCACGTGGCAAAGCGCGTGAGCGGATACTTGCAAAGCGAGACGCTGAGCGCGTTGGAGCGCTACCTGTGCCAAGTGGAGGTGTTGGAGCGCGTTCTGTGGCGCGCAATCGCACAGGAATACGAGCTGTAGCGTGAAAGCACTGGCAAGGTGTGTTTTACATTATGCTGGACGGCGGTGCGTAGGAGGCGCATGTTTTCATGCTTGTGGCCGCCCTTGACATTCCCCTCATGCATAGTCTGCAAACATTTGGGCGTGTTGAGCAGTGCATGACACGCGTGTGACTGGTTGAAACACCAACACTCGGAACGCTTGACAAAGAGCGCTGTGGCACACACAAAGCACCAAAACAAGATCAAAACAAAAGCGCTCGTGTGACATGATGCGTATATGAGTTACGAGGAGAGAGAGGCACGCAAAGCTGGCAGGCGCCGTTCGCTACGACAGCGTGATCCAACGCAAACAAAGCATACTAGTGAGTTTTTGGTGGGAGATGATTGCGAGACAAATTCATACAAGCGGCAGGAGGAATAATATTAGTTGTCAGCAGACGGATTGAATCGTGTTCGCACGAGGCGCGATTCAATCTCCTTCCAGAGCAGAACAAATGTGGCTCCTTGCAGTCCGTTGGCGATCATCCTTGTCTTGAGTCCACGAGTGACAATGGAAGAGATGCCGTCTCGCTTGACGATCTTGCGCGCCACTTCGTAGTAGGACAAGCCCTTGTCACACGTCTGCTTGTTGGTGGCCACAACCTTGAAACCATTGGTGAAGATGTCAGCGGACATGGCGGCCAAGAAGCCCATGCCGCCGTTTCGACCGACCTTGGCCAGCAGCGGAGCGTCGTCAGACAGCGGAACGGCGTGCGACACGACGTTGACGGTGAAGAAAAACGGGAAATGGCCCACGAGGCCGGCGGAGAAACTGGCGGCGCTGCCGCGATACAAGCCGCCGAAGCCCGCGCTGCGAAAGCGATCGACGACGATGGAGAAGCCGTGCGGGCCGCGCACCTGCATGTTGGAGCGCACGGTCTCGAGCGGCAGCAGCGTGGCGCGCCACGCGGCGGCGGCGAAGCTGGCGCACAGCGTGTTGAGCGCGACGCTGTCGGTGGGCGCCAGCGTGAGCGCCAGGTTGTTGGCGGTGGTGTCGCCGAAGCGGCACAGCGTGACGTGCAAGAGCGTGGGCGCCAGGCCGGAGTAGAAGCGCTTGACGCCGCCCTGCGCGTACAGCAGGCGCAGCGCCTGGCGGAGCGAGGCGCCGGATCGGTACTGGAAGGCGGCCGTGGTGGACAGCCACATGAAGGAGGCGGTTTGGCAGGCGGCGGCGGCGGCGCCGGGCATGCCGGCCTTGAGCGCGGACAGCGAGGGCATGGGCACGGGCACGGGGCGGCGCATGGGGGCGGAGGCGTCGGCGCAGCCGGCGGAGGAGTACATCTTGACGGCCACAGCGGCGTCGCGCGGCCGCGCGCCGTCGCGCTGCCGCTCGGCGTCGGGCGTGGGAGACGATATGGTTCCGGCGGGGGGAGGGGCGGAGGGAGGTGGGGTAAGAGGGGAAGGGGGGGGGGGGGGGGGGGGGGGGAGGCGGCGCGGCGCGGCGCGGCGGCGACGGCGGAGGCGACGGCGGAGGCGACGGTCGGCGGCGCGCGCACGTGGATGGCGGCGTCGCGGCTGCGCCGCGCTGCGTGTGATTGGGCGCTGCTGCGGCGCGGCACTCGATGCGGCGCTCGATGCGATGCGCCGCGCCGCATCGCTGTGCATCATTGTGCGCTCGCGGCGTGCGCTCGCGCGCGCGCGCCGCACGACGCACACGTTGCGGCGCCGTGCCCCACCGCCTCGCCGCGTCTCCCGATGGGCGGCGCGCTTCTCCTTCGGGAAACGCTCCCCGAAGCGGCTGCGCTGCAGCGCGCGCGCGCGCGCGCGCGCGCTGCCTTCTTAAGCGCGGCGCGGCGCCCCTCCCGCCCGCCGCCCGCCCGTCCCCCTCCCCCAACCTCGCCGCCGCCTGCCGCCTTTCCGCCCAGCCTGCCGCACACATGGCCGTCGAGCTGCCGTCGTTCTCGGTGGTGCCCAGCGCGCCGACGCCCGTGGCCCCCCCGCCGGCCACCGCGCGCCTCGCGGCTGCGCGCAGCGACTCGGCGCGCTCGGACAGCTCGGCGCAAGCGGCGGCGCAGCAGCCGTTCCCCAGCGAGCAGCACTTTGAGCGCTACCCGCGGCTGCGGCCGCACGCGTACCACGCGCGGCGGCCCGACAGCGCGCAAAACGTGCTGGCGCTGGTGCACAACGGCGCCAAGCGCGAGATCGCGGACCTGCTGCTGGTGGTGGTGCCGGCCATCGAGCGGCACGCGGCGCGCACGGCGTGCGCGCGGCGGCTGGGCGACGCGCCGGCGCTGGGCGAGCGGCTGCTGCGCTGGTGGTCCACGCTGCTGCGCGTGCTGTTCTTCGTGGCCGAGACGGACGAGGACGTGGCGGCGCTGGCGGTGCGGCCGGCGGCGCGCTTTGCGCGCAAGAGCGAGCAGGCGGCGCTCGGCGGCGCGCTGCAGCGGCGGCTGCGCTCGGTGCTGGACCGCTTCTCGTTCGGCATGGAGCCGACGCTGCGCGCGGCGGAGCGCGCGCTGGGCGACTTTGAGGCGCAGCCCGACGCGACGCGGCTGCGCACGCTGGTGCTCAAGCTGACGGCCGTGGGCACGTTCATGCTGGAGGCGATGGACGCGGCGCTGCAGCTGGTGCAGGACGCCGGGGAGGTGTTTGAGGTGCAGATTGCGTCGCTGGAGCAAAGGGTGGCCAGCAGCATGAGCGCGTTTGGCAAGGCGCACGCGAATGTGTTTGTGTTTATCTTTGCGCGCTGGATGTCGGACGAGGCGGAGGTGAGGAGGTGGGTGACAAGGTACGGGGGCGTTCGCGCGCGCTGGTTCTTCGAGTCGTGGAAGTGCGCTCACTATGAGCAGCGTGAGTCGATTGTGGAGCAGATTGCAGCCACGTACGAGCGGGCAAGCGAGTGACACGCTCGCTGATGGATGCGCTCGCTTTTGCTGAGTTAACTTTAATAATTTTGTGTAGCTGTAGGGTCAAGACGTGACGTAGCTCTGTTACTAAGTAAACACACTGTTTGACTGTTTGCTGTTTACTACTAGACGCTGTTTTGCTGAGGGTATGGCAATGCAATGGGCGAGCTGAGGCGTTTGGTCGTACACAAGGCTGTTGTTGCTAGTGACTGCAAAGATAGCGCTCTCTGTGCATGGCGGCAATCCATGGCCAACTTGTGTGTGTGTGTGTGTGTCGTCGTGGATTCAGTAGCGCACGGCAGTTGTAGTAGTAGTAGTAGCTGTTGGGTGAGGCAAAACACGCAATGTGTGCGGTGCTGTTTAGCAGTGAGTGGCAAGCAAAAAAAAAGGCATGAGCGGCGGTCAGGCGAGGTTGGCCTCCTGCTCCTGCTCCTGCTCCTCCTGCTCCTCTTCCTCCTCCTCCTCCAGCTGCTGCAGCTGCTCCGGCTCGTCGTCGTGGTCGTGGTCGTGGTCGTCGCCGTCGTGGTCGCGCTGCTGCTGCTGCTGGGCGGTGGCCATGTACTTGCAGATGCGGGCGCAAACCTCCTTGACGACGAACGGCAAGACGAGGTGGTGCGGCGCGTCGGGCGCCAGGTCGTGCACGGGGACGTGCGGCGGGGTGAGGGTGAGCAGCGGGCGCTGCGCGCCGTGCACGAGCTGCGAGCCGACGTGCAGCGTGTGCGTGACGCGGCAGGCGTCGAGGCGGCGGAGGCGGCGGGCGGCGGCGGGCACAAACAGCGCGGCGCAGATGTGGAAGGAGAGGCGCGCGTCGGCGGCGTCGGCGGCGGCGGCGGCGTCGGCGGCGGCGGCGGCGGCGGGCGGGGCGGGGCGGCGGACGCGCACGGCGGCGACGGCGGGCAGCAGCGGGGCGAGGGCGTTGAGGCGCTCCAGGCGGCGCAGGCGGGCGTGGAAGCGGCGGTCGGCGCGGCGGCGCGCGGCGACGCGCGCGGCGGCGGCGCGCGCGGCGGCGGCGGCTTGCTGCGCGCGGCGCTGCGCGGCGGCGGCGCGGCGCTGCAGGCGCGACACGGCGGCGTCGGCGGCGGCGGCGCGCGCCTGCAGCGCGGCGCGGCGCGGCGCCAGCAGCGCGCTGAGGCGGTCGCAGTGCGCGGGGAGCAGGCGGTCGACGTCGGCGGCGTCGGCGCCGAAGGCGGCCAGCAGCGCGGCCCACTGGCCGCGCGCGGCGGCGGCGGCCAGGCGCGCGCTGAGCGCGGCCGACGCGGCGCGGCGCGCGCGCGCGGCCAGCGCGGCGCGCGCGGCGCGCAGCGCGCGCTCGGCGGCGCACACGGCGCGCACGGCGGCGTCGAAGCGCGCGGCGGCGGCGGCGCGCGCGCGCTTGTGCTGGCGCAGGCGCGCCTTGGCGCGGCGCACGGCCAGCTCGGCCGCCACGGCGGCGTGCGCGCTGGGCAGGTCGTGCGCGCCGCGCGCGTGGCGCAGCGCGCGCAGGAAGGCGTGGCGGCCGGCCAGCGCCGCGCGCTGGTGCTTGAGGCAGCGCAGCTCCTCCAGCGCCGCGTGGATGCGCCGGTCCACCGGCGCGCGCTGCTCCGCGCGCGCCGCCGCCGCCGCCGCCGCCGCCGGCGCGATGAGCCGCTCGCGCGCGCGCTCGTACGGCGCGTCGCGCCGCAGCTCGGCCCACGCCGCCTCCAGCGCCGCACGCGCCTCGTGCTCGTCGTCGGCCATGGCGCTGCGCCGCGGGCGCGCTGGCGCGCTGCGCGCGCCTGGTGCAGCGCTTTACGCTCGCACTTGGCGCCGCCGTTCGAGTTCGAGTTCAAATTTTCAAACCGGACGCGCGTGCGCGCTGGACGCGTGTTCGAGCTGCACGCGTGTGCGCGTGGCAGAGCGCCCAGCCGTTCGCGACATGCGGCTTGCTCGCCACGGCGCTGCGCGCTGCGCGCGGGCGGCGGCCGGTGGGGGGGGGGCGGGGCGACGGCGCGGCGCAGGCGCGGCGGCACGCCAGAGGCGCGCTGCGGCTGCGCACGCGCGCGGCGCGGCGCAGCCAGCGCGCGGCACTGCGCACGCGCGCGCACCCCAGCGGCGCGGAGCGCGCGAGCGGCCGGCGCCGCGCGCACCCCACGCGCCGCCGCAATCGGCAACCAGCCCCAAACGGCAAGCGGCACCGCCGCCGCCGCCGCCGGCCGCGCGCGCGCTCAAGAGGCGCGGCGGCGCGCCGCCGCCGCCGCGTGGTGCGGCCGGCGCGCGCGCGCGCAGCATGGCGGACGGCGGCGCAGCGCTCGGCGCCGTGCGCGACGGCGTCGGGGTGGCGGCGGCGGCGGCGGCGGCGGCGGCGGCGGCGGACGGCAGCGCGGACGCAACGGCGGCGGCGGCGACTGCGCTGAGTGCGGACGGCGGCGCGGCGGCGGCGGCGGCGGCGGCGGCGCGCTTTGTCTGCCACCACGCCGACTGCGCGCGGCGCTTCGAGCGCAAGACGGCGCTGACCAACCACCTCAAGGCGCACCGCAACGTGCGCTCGCGCTCCATCGCGCGCCGCCGCCGCGCGCGCGGCCGGCTGCAGCTGCAGCGCCGCACCGCGGCGGCGGCGGCGGCCGCGCAGCAGCACTCGCCGCAGCGCACGCCGCAGCGCACGCCGCAGCGCACGCGCACGCCGCCGCCGCCGCCGCCGCCGCCGTTCGACACGGCGTGGGCGGCGGCGGCGGACGGGGCGTGCGCGCTGGCGCCGTTTCTGTTCCTGCACGAGGACAGCGCCGACGCGCAGTAGCGGCGCGCGCGCGCACATGCGGCGGCGCGCGCAGGCGCGGCGCCGCGTGGCGCCGCGTGGCGCGCGCGCGCGCGCCGCAGCCGCCGCGCGGCGCGCAGCTCATGCAGCGCGCGGGGGGGGCGGCGGTTGCCAAGGGGGCGGCGGCGCGCGGCGCACGCTCGTCGCATATCGCGCCGCATCGCGCCGCTCCGCGCCGCGCCGCCTCGCCGCCGCCGCCGCGCCATGACCGCCGCGCCGCGCGCGCTGCCGCCGCTGCTGGCGCTGCTGGCGCTGCTGGCGCTGGCGGCGCGCCCCTCCGCCGCCGCCGCCGCCGCCGCCACGCCCACGCCCACGCCCACGCCCACGCCCACGCCCACGCCGCCGTGCGCCGCCGACTACGCGTCGTGCGGCGGCGGCGTGCCCAGCCCGGTGGGCAACCTGCGCTGCTGCTCGCGCTCCTTCTTCTGCTACACGCAGGGCCCCTACTTTTCGCAGTGCCGCCCGCGCCGCGAGCGCGCGCACTCGCGCGCCGCCGCCGCCGCCGCCGCCGCCGCCGCCGCCGACGCCGCCGCGCCCGCCGCGCCCGCCGCCGCGTGGTACGCGCTGCGCCGCCCGCGCGCGGCGCGCGCCTTCCTCACGCCCGCGCGCGCCGCCGCGCTGCGCGCCGCGCCGCTGCCGCCCGCCGCCAAGCTGCGCGCGCTGCGCGCCGCCGCCGCCGCCGCCGCCACCACCCCGCGCCTCGCCGCCACGCTGCCCGCGCTGTCGCGCGCCGAGCGCGCGCGCCTGCTGGCCGCCGTGCGCGCGTGGCCGCGCGTGTGCGCCGCCGCGCTGCGCCGCGGCGCGCTGGCCGTGCGCCCGTGCGCGCCGCCGCAGCGCCGCGCCGTCGCGCGCCGCCTGGCGCGCCTGCCCGTCGTGGCCGCCGTGCGCCCGCTGCCGTGAAACCGTAAACGTAGTAAACACACACGCGCTACGCCCCCAGCCGCAGCGCCAGCACCAGCGCCGCGCCCGCCAGCGCCGCCGCCCCCCCCAGCGCCAGCACCGCCGACTCGCGCCCCGTCGCGTGCACCACGCGCTCCGCCACCACCGACACCGCCACCTCCGGCACGCACTGCGACAGGTTGAACAGCGTGTAGTACGCGCCGGCGCGCCGCGGCGCCGCGCGCGCCACCGCCTCGCCCATCAGGCTCCACGGCACCGTCATCGTCACCGCCCACGCAAAGCCCGTCGACGCCAGCAGCGCCACCGCCGCGCCCGCGCCCGCCGCCCCGCGCGCGCGCAGCAGCGGCGCCGCCGCCAGCGCGCCGCCCAGCGCCGCGCCCGCGCCCGCGTACACGCTGCGCGCCGAGGTCGCCGCCAGCAGCCGCGGCAGCGCCGCCGCCGCGCCCATCGTCACCACCGCCTGCAGCGCCAGCCCCGCGTTGCCCAGCCGCACGCCCAGCTCGTAGCGCGCGCGCGCCGCGCTGTGCGCCGCCGCGCGCGCGTCGCCGCCCAGCACCTCGCTGCCCACCCACGTGGTGCCGAACACGAACAGCGCGAACCACGCAAACCACGTCAGGCACTGCACGGCGAACGTGTGCGCGAACGGGTACGGCGCCGCGCGCGCCGCGTGCCACAGCGCCAGCACCCCGCCGTGCTCGCGCTCGTGCTCCAGCTCCAGCTCCAGCTCGTGCTCCGGCCCGTGCTGCAGCTCGTGCTGCAGCTCGTGGTCGTCGTCGTCGCCGTGGCGCGGCACGGCGCGGTACGGCGGGCGCCGCGCGGCGGCGCCGCCGCCGCCGCGCGCGCGGCGGCGCGCCAGCGGCGTCTCGGCGGTGCGCGCCACGGTGACGCCCATCGTGAGCAGCAGCAGCAGCGCGGCGGTGCAGTAGAGCGCGTGCAGGTCGGCGGCGAACACGCGCAGCACGCGCGCCAGCGGCACGCTGCCCAGCACGCTGCCCACGCAGTTGCCGGCGCCGGTGGCAAAGGCAAAGTACGCGTTGGCGCGCGCGTGCTGCTCGGGCGGCACCACGTCGGCCAGCAGCGCGCGCAGCGGGCCCTGCGCCGCGTTGATGGCAAAGTCCAGCGCCCAGAAGGAGAGCACGGCCACGAGCAGCGCGCGCCGCCGCACGGGCGCGCGCGGCGCGTCGCCCAGCGCCGCGCCGATCTGGCGCGCAAACGCGAACGTCAGCAGGCACAGCGCCGCCAGCGCCGCGCCGCCGATGAGGAACGGGCGCCGCCGCCCCAGCGGCGACGCGCAGCGGTCCGACAGCGCGCCCACCACCGGCTGCACCACGATGCCGGCGATGGGGCCGGCCAGCCACGCGTACGACACGAAGCGCGTGGGCATGCCCAGCTGCAGCAGCGCCTTGGTCACGTACCCGACCTGCACCGCCCAGCACACCTGGATGCCCACCAGCCCGGCCGCCAGCGACAGCAGCTGCGCGTGCGTCTTGGGCGCGCAGCGCGCCGTCGCCGCCGCCGCCGCGCCCGCCGCCGCCGCGCCCGCCGCCGCCGCGCCCGCCGCCGCGCCCGCCGCCGCGCCCGCCGCGCGCTCGCCCGTGTGGCAGCGCGCTGCTTGCACCTCCACCATGGCGATCGGCGCGTACAAAGCAACAAGCGTGAGTGGTGCGATCGGGCGGCGCGACGGCGCGCGCGCGCGAGCGCCCTTTGCCTTTTTTTTGGTGTGCGCCGCCGCGCGCTCACGGCGCGCAGCGCCGCCGCTCAAACTCGCGCAGTAGCGCGCGGATGTCGCCGTCGTCCCCGCCGCCGCCGCCGCCGCCGCCGCCGCCGCCGCCGCCGCCGCCGCCGCCGCCGCCGCCGCCGCCGCCGCCGCCGCCGCCGCAGCGCCACGCGGCGCAGCGCGCGTTGTGCTCCTCGGCGGCGCGCGCCCACTCGGCCAC
This sequence comes from Gracilaria vermiculophylla, assembly GCA_019155205.2. NCBI lineage: Eukaryota > Rhodophyta > Florideophyceae > Gracilariales > Gracilariaceae > Gracilaria > Gracilaria vermiculophylla. The sequence continues at coordinate 1,090,608 of JAHNZQ020000049.1, forward strand.
CACGTGCTCGCCCACCAGAAACTCGTCCCACTGCGCGTGCTGCCGCTCCCACACGCGGTCCAGCCCCAGCTGCGCGAAGAACGCCGACAGCTCGCCGTCGTCGCCGCCCACCCACCGCAGCTGCGCGCTGTCCACCGTCACCCCCCCGCCGCGCCCGCTCGCCGCCTCCACCAGCGACACGTCCATCGACTGCCCGTCCAGCAGGTCCCAGTCGCCCTCGCCGTCCGCAAAGTCCGCCAGGCAGATCTCGCCCACCAGCTGCGCCGCGTCGCCCTCGCTCGCGCCGCTGCCGCCGCCGCCGTCGCCGCCGCTCTCGCCGCCGCCGCCGCCGCCGCCGCCGCCGCCGCCGCCGCCGCCGCCGCCGCCGCCCTCGCCCTCCCAGCCGCCGTCCGCAAAGTCCGCCACGCAGATCTCGCCGATCAGCTGCGCCGCGTCGCCCGCGCGCGCGCCCGCCTCCGCGTGCGCCGCGCCGCCGCCGCCGTCCACCAGCCGCACGCTCAGGCTGGTGGCCGCGCGCCCGCCGCGCCGCAGCCGCCGCACCGACGCCGCGTCCAGCTCGCCCGCGTACTGCACCACGCGCGCGCCGTGCGCGCCGTGCGCGCCGTCCGCCGCCGCGCGCGCGTCGCGCGCCGCGCCCACCAGGTGGCTGTGCGCGCGCCGCAGCAGCCGCCGCGCGCCGTCGCCGCCGCCGCTGCCGCTGCCGCCGTCGCCGCCGCCGCCGTCGCGCGCGCCGCGCGCGCGCCGCAGGAACAGCGAGATGCGGTGGCGCTGCGCCGCCGCCGCCGCCGCCGCGGGCGCCACAGCCGCGGGCGCGGCCGCGGCCGCCGCCGCCGCGGGCGCTGCTGCCGGCGGCGGCGGCGGCGGCGCGCGCTCGCGCTCGGCCGAGTCGCGCCGCAGCGTGGAGTCGCGCCGCGCCGCCACGCCGGACGGCGCCGCCGCCGGCGCGGCGGCGCGCGCGGGCGGCGCGCGCCGCAGCGACACCCAGCCGCCCGCGCCGCGCCGCCGCGGCGGCGGCGGCGGCTGCGGCGGCGGCGGCGGCGGCGAGCGCGCGCGGCTCGAGCGCGGGCTGGACGACATGGCTGCCGGCGCGCGCGCAGTGCGCGCGCGGCGCCGCTGCCGCCGCCGCCGCGGCGCGCATCGCGCGCCGCGCCTTTATTGCGGCGCGGCGCGCGCGCGCGCGCGTGCGCTCCACGCGCGCCGGCCGCCGGCCGCCGCGCCCGCACCACGCGCGCCGGCCGCCGGCCGCCGCCGCCGCCGCCGCCGCCGCCGCCGCCTCCTGCGCCGTGGCGCGCCGGGCGGCGGGCGCTCCGTCGCGCGCGGGGGCGCCAAGGCGCAGGGCGGCGCTCGGCGGCGCAGACCGGACGCGCCCCCTCCCCCGCGGGCGTGCGCGGGTGAGCGCGTCGGCGCGGGCGGGCGGCCGGCGGCACGACTGGCGCGCAGCGGGCGCGCGCGGCGCTGTTGCGGAACAGGCGCCGCGACGTGACGGCGCACGCCGCTGGGCGCGCGGCGCTCGCGGCGCTCGTGCAGCGCGCCTCGGCAGCACTGCGGGGTGAGGGGGGCGCGGTGAGCTTTGCGCCAGCGCTTTGGCGACAGCGCTGCGTGCCGGCGGTGGAACGCTTTGCGCTTGTTTGGCACTGCAAGTTTTTCTTTACGTGCGTGCAACACGACGGTGGCAACATGCGCCGCGACAAAAGCGCTGAGAGAAAGGTGCAGCTCAAACGCGCAAGCGCCGTTGAGCGGTTCGGCAGTGCAATCGTGGCGCGCAACACTGGCAGCGATTGGGCGTCAAGGGAGCAATCGGCAATGGCGCGCCAGTTTTGTGTTCTCATTCGCAATTGCATTGATGTTGTCATGTTGTCGAACAAACTGGCCAACAGCAACCACATTTGTTGCGATGAATGACATTTTGTTTTTGACCAAGTGCTTGTTCTTTCTCTCTCTCTCTCTCTCTCTCCAATACTGATAGCCACTTATTGAGCACGGCTTGAAGACATGTATCGCATGCATAGCTATTTTATAAACATCGGTGCTTTGTGTTCTCTGCTGCGTACCATTTTGTTTTTACGTTGCTGCCCTGTGTCCGTGCGCTAGCGTTCAGTCCCCTCCGCCAGTCCCTGTGCACACCCGAGCAACCTCTGTTCTCCGGCGCGCACCACACAACAACCGCGCCCAACTTTGATGACGCACTCTCTCTCTCTCTCTCTCTCTCTCTCAGTCGCTGGTGCCCAAGTGTACTTGCTTCTTTTACGCACAGCGTCTCTGTTCAACCAGTACTCTTTCAGGCCACTTGCTGATGATGTCACAAACAGACAAGTTGTGGCGTTCCCTCAGTTCCCCGTCCCCAGTGCACGTCATTGACCTGCAATGTGCTGGCGTGCAACGGACACCGCGTAGGAATGCTGTTCATGCCGAGACTCGTGTGGGAAACGGCCGTGTGCCTTTCTTTCTTCCTGTGTGCAAAACGGCGCAACAATTTGTGAGTTGTTTTTCTGACGTGCCATGCACGCATGCGGCGGCGATGAACACGCACGTCGACGACAGCTGCGCCAGTTGACAGCTGTGCGCGCTCCTCGCCCTTCCTGAGTGTTTTCTTCACCAACAAGCGTGCACACAACATCGGCTCGCCGTGCCACGTGCACAGCAGTGAAAGTTCATCACGCCCCCGTGTCAGAGAGGCGACGCGAACAGCACGTGCTCTTGTGCGACGGTTGGCAGCACGCGTTGCATCATTGCAAGCCGTAGTCATTGCCAACGCCACAGCAACAACTAGCTCAACCAAACAAAAGCACCATACTGCATTCTGCCCTTCTTGCCCACTATCTCTAACAAATATCTCTTGTGTACATGCCATTATATCAGCACAATCACATACAACAATACGAAAAAAAAGTCGCCCATCACCAAACACCCACCATCGACACTTTTTTTTGTTTTTAATTTTTTTTTATATGTTTAACATGAGCATCATCTTCTCCACAAGTAAAGTGCTTCACGTCGATTGATTTTGACGCCTATGGCTCGCTAAACGCCACCAATAACCTACACTACTTTACAAGCAAAATGTACTCACTGGCTGCAAAGTCACAACCGTGTTTCGACGCTCTCTTGGACACTGCAGAAATAGAAAAAAACACACACACACATCAAGCCTCATAGCTCACATTCTGGCTCGCACAATCTCTACGCTCACGCCCTCTTGCCCTCAATCTACCTCCAACACTTCGAAGACAAAGCGGCATCAGTGCCAAAAACCATTCACAGCCGCAATCTCTTTCATGCCACCATCGCGTGTGTGGCTTCGTCCGAGTCAGTCCGAAGCTTCTTGACCCTTTTTGCGCGGCGGTCCGCGTTGTGCGCCGTTGTGTGCACTGCAACAGCGGCAATCCGATTCCGAACCTGCCCCGCGATGGTGCTGTTTTGCACAAGCAGAAAACGGCGCTGCAACGCCCGCCATCGCCATTCAGCTTGATCCCACTTTGCTTTTATGCCACGCGTCGGGCGGTGCAGCGTGCCATTGCACCGAGTGTGCGTGATTGTTGCAATCGAACTCAAATCGGGCAAATGATCCCAAAACAATGACACGAATGCGATTGAACCCAAATCGGTCTCGTTCTCCGCGTCTTGTCTATAAACTTGAGAGCTCATTCTGAAAAATGCGTCAAACCAGATAACAAGCCGCACAGCAGCGTCAACGCGGACACCATGCAAATCGCCACACAGTTTCCCTTGTTGTCGCTTGTCATGGCAAAACATGTTACTTGACAATTGGCAGTGGTCGTTTCGTGGCCACTGGTGCTGCGCCGCACCACCGCCGATAACATAATTTCTAATTGCTACGGCACTGAATGCGCATACACATCAGTGTAGCTCAACAGTGTCGATATCAATTCTTTGCTTGTCCTTGAGTGCACACCTACATTGTATTTGTGCCACAGGATAAACGCCTGCGGTAAGATTATATGCAAAGTTGTTCGGCGTTTTCCGCGTCGCCATCATCTGAGCATCATCATTTCGGCTTGCGAATTTGCATGCTAATAGTCTAGGCGTGAACAATAGTGCAATGGGGTTTGCCGCTTCGCGGAAAAAGGGTTTTACTAGCTGCATGCAGCCGCTCTGTCGTTGGTGCTGCTCTCCGACCGGCTGCACTCCTTTTGTACGCCTTTGACGCGCTCTTGAATCTGCTTGCGTGCCTTGCATTTTTAGGCATGCTAGTTCGTAAGCGCCCACCGTCACCTTCGGGTATGGCTCATGCCCTCAAAGCACCTCGCGCAAAGCTGCACCAATTGGTTGATCATACTGCGGTACAGTTGTAGAAGGGTCAACACTGCGTTCGGACATGGCGTACGGTTGTCGTCGTAGATACGGCACGAATATGAACATTGGTTCAGCACAAAGCTGCGCCTGCGTTCTGTTCGTTCTTCCCCCCTCCTGCCTTTCTCTCCTTTTTTACTCGACCCAAGGCTGGGCCTATATGTCATTGCGCTGTGACCTTTGGCAAAGGCTCTCTTACTCACAATCACATTGGAAAGGCAACGCCCTTTCGTCATTGTATTATGCAATACAAGGTCTTTCTAATTTACTGCAGCGCGCTCTTCAGTCATCGTTGTATTAGGCCATACCAGATCTTCGTAATCAATGCAGAGCATTCTTCTAATGCTCATCTCTCGTGTATCTTACAACAGTACACTAGCACTGATAGCCGAAAAGCCTGTCTATCTTTCCAGCAGCCCGAGAAAATAATTCGTCCAAAACGCTTCACCCTTGTAAAACAAATGATTCCGCCGGCGGAGCTTATACTTGCAACCAGATATTTCTATCTCGTGCCATCCGCCAATGATACGACTGCCAGCTGGGTGGAGGGGCGCTGGCCGTCGCACCTCAGCATGAATACTTCGATACACGCGAATTATTGCATCGTGATGTTCCACCATGCCTCAAATGTGCAAAAGTTCGCGAAAATGAACAGAGCGAAGAGGGCCAGGCCATTACAGAAAAAGTTTCGGGCAGTTCGCTACGACTGTCTGCCTCATCGTGTGGCTGGGGCAACGAGTGTATGGTCTGCATGGATTCCACCCATGAGAATTTCTGCATTTTCTATGCGACACATATTGCAAGCAGAAACAAGGAAGAGATACCATACACACCAGAAAGTACCTTACTACTGTACTTTATGTATCGTACATGGTGTCCAACGATGCGCCACGTGACCAAACGTGAGGTGGCGAGCAAATGCTGTGTGTCGTGGGGGGCTGTATTCAAAATGTGTGCCTTTCAAATATTCAAAATTCCGTCCGCATTCAAAGCGCAGCATCATGAAGATAGATGACTGTCATTATTGAGTGCACCAAGTTGTATCCCCAGGCACACTTCCCGCATCCCGATCTCTCACCTGTCCTGCATTCCCCTCAATACGCCTGAATCCCGCTCAGATTGCCATCCTCTGTCTTTTGAAGCGTGTATTCCACTTTACGCTCGAAGCGTATTGCTATTGACAGACGGGAACGCCTCATCCGTCCCATGCCACAGTCGTTTGCTGCTTCCTAGACCAATTCCTGACTTCCCGTGGCGTTGCCGGCTTACGCACCCCCATTGCGACAGTCGAACAACTCTCAATCTGCTTTCCTCCATTATCATCTTTCCCCTCTACCAGCAAACTCATAGAATGCAGCGCAAAATCATGTGGGGCAAAGAAAGCCTGGGTTCTCCCCCCTCTGTACATGTCTCGGAGCCGTCCGACTTCCGCCTCGTTGCGCACGTGGAATACGACGGCGACCAAGGCAACTTGAAGGGCATCGAGGAGTTCATGGCGCGTGCGACGATCCCTCGCGGCCGACGCAGCCCGAACAACAAAGCTTCCGGCCCGTCGTTGCCCCTCCCCCCTCTGCGAAGCCTTGGCGAGCACTTTGCGCAAATGGCCAGTCGGGAGTCGTCTCCGATTTCAACCCCCAGTGAATCTCCAGTGCGCAAATCGCGACTCACTCCAGAAACCGCCCGTGCGTCGGCGGCAAACCGAACAACCGGCTACGGCGCTGCCATCAAGTCGCCTTTGGGAGTGCAGCGACGACTGTCGCCCGCGTCAAAAAGACAGGTGTCGCGCCCGCTCCGAACAAAACACGAGGTTCACGTCGTTGTTGATCCCACAAATCCCACTGGGTTCGCCGGCTTGCCAAAGGCTTGGGAGACAATACTGATGTACTCTGGCATATTGCCGGATGAGGCTGCTGCGAACCCGAAGGCCGTTATCGATGTTCTCAACTTCTCGAAGACAACTGATCCCGCCTTGGGGGAAAGACAGCAATTTCGTGACTCGCTGTTGAGAACTCTCCCTCCGATAGTTCTGGAAGACATGGAAGTCCCAAGCATGACCTCCTTTGATGACGACACCGATGAAGCTATCAGTCGATCGGATAGTTACCAACAAGAAACCCCCGCAAGAGCTTTGCCAAGCACCCCGACAGCAAATCATGCTCGAGAGACCGATGGAATGGCACGTTTCTCACCCCTCGCGGATATTGAAAACTGTGTCCAACCATCTTCTCGGTCGCCCTCGCCGCGCAAAGATGCGCAAACATGCGTGGTCAATGAATTGGATTCTGACTATATGGAGAGTTTCATCGGTGCTGAAAGGCGCCAAAACCTCCCTGGCGCCATTCCAGAAAATCTGGAGGCCTACTTTCGGCAAGATGACCCACACAAGCTGTTCAAACGGATGAGGCATATCGGAGAGGGCTCTTGCGGGAACGTATACCGCGCAGTTGACAGAGACGGGCGATTTGTGGCGTTGAAGAAAGTCAAGCCCGTGAATGAACGCGACTGGAAGCTGTACAAATTCGAAGCACAAGTAATGCAAGACTATCGCGACTCCGAAAACCTGGTGAAGTGCTTTGATGCTTTTCGATCGGGGAACGAGCTTTGGATTGTCATGGAGTATGTCTCAGCAGGAACTTTATCCGATTTACTACTCGGAAAACGCATGCCCAAATGCAACGCGCAGCACCACCGCCCGAGCGCCTCATCGTCTCAAGCAGTGCTGGTACAGCCATTGGAAGAGAGCGTGATTGCGTACATATGTCGCGAAGTTCTTAAAGGACTAAAGAGTTTGCACTCTACCAGCCGAGTGCATCGCGATATTAAGGGGGAAAACGTGCTACTCGATATGGACGGATCGGTTAAAGTAGCGGACTTTGGGTTTTGTGCTGAGTTGTCGAAACAGGCTGGGAAGCGTAATACGGTCGTTGGAACTCCCTTTTGGATGGCACCCGAAGTGATCCGCGGCTGCAACTACGACTGCAAAATAGATATTTGGTCAACGGGAGTGCTGGCTTTCGAGTGCGCGGAGGGGAGGCCACCACACATGGGTGTGTCACCGATCCGAGCTATGTTCTTAATAGCAACTCAAGGCGCTCCAGCGTTATCCAACGAGCAGCAATGGTCGTCAGAGTTGCGAGATTTTATTGGCACCTGCTGCACCATCAAGGCCGTGGATCGACCCTCTGTGCACGAAGCGTTGTCTCACCCGTTCATTGCCAAAGCGTGTGAGCAGGCTTACGCCGCAGTGTTTTTTGGAGAGGCCTTGGAGCAAAGAACGTGACAACCAATGCCCTATTAGATAGTCCAGTGAAAACGTAGATAGCAGTCTCGCAGTAGCTAATTATGTTCATCAAAGCTTAATTCACCTTGTGATCGGATACTCTCAGAATGACTGCTTCAATTGTGCACGTCCGAACCCGTTCTCTGCGTTTCGCGACCACTGATTGCTCTCAGGTTCATTCGGCATTGAAGCTCCTTCTTGTTTTATACGTAGTAGCAGGCAACCTTTTTTGAACTGGTGACTGAGAGTCCACGACGACATAAGAGAAAAGACAAGAGTAGTAGAAGCGAGCGTGGGACGCGCAATATCAACACAATTCCCTGTTTAAAGGCGACACACCGACATATCCTTCTTAGCTGGATGTGTAGATGGTTGTTCGCGTGGATATCAGTTGACCTGGGATGTCGTTCGAATCGCCTCGGCGATCGACGTATCGATCGCCGCTCTGGACTGGGGAAGCCGTTAAACTCGCATGGGGCACCGACCGCCGCTTCAAATATGAAATGTCCCTAAACTCATCTACTCGGCGATTGGTCAGCTTATCGATTGCCATCGCGGACCTCAGTGGTACGCCGCTTAAAGTCTTTCAACATTCTGCATGCAAGCAGGGGGTATCATGCTGCATAAGCACCAACTAGCCTTACCATTGTTTTCCTGACCTTTTCACCTCTTGTGGAGAAATTCCCGAAGGGTCATCTGAGCCATTTGGAGGGTGTTGCATAGAAATTCTGTCACCCAGGTAGAAAATATTTGAGAAGTAATCGACGGTTTCTTCGTCTGGTCACCTTTACTTTACAGACGTGATGACGGAATATTGCAGAGATCTCTAAGCTGACACAGCGGGGTTCATATGCATGCTTCTCGCCGCGGCGATCCGCTCTAGTTGCCGATGACCTCTGTTCAAGAGTAATTGAAAGTCGGTATATGCAAATAGCGAAACGCCTATGGTCTAGAGAATGCTTGCGTGATCTTATGCTCCTTGACAAATATGAATAGTCACAAAGTTAGCGTACCACAGTTGTAGTTTTACAGCCAGTGTGTACCGCTTTTAACGTAGCGTTATAGGTCTTTGGCGGTGCGCATTAAGCCCCATACGTTAGGAGAAATTAACGTGCAGCACTCATAATTCCGATGAACTAGTGGAAGGCAATGTTCTGATTTCTCTGATGGCACAATGTTGGCGTGAATTGTCGCAAGTGTTGCGATGTAAATGATTCCAGTGGAAATCTCATTTGACAGCTCTTTCGGTGCGTTGTAGGTGCTGCCACAAGGGGCAAGAAGAGCGAGTGAGCAAAGTTGTTGGGAACTGCGAAACAAAAGAAGTCTGCGTGCGCAGCTCCACAGCAGGCGAATAGGAACAATCTTGTCTAGTCCGCGGCTTCGAAGGCCAGAAAAATGGGCAAAGGCTCAAGATTTTGACTGAGCGAGAATCGTGATCATGCTGAAGGAGAGGAAACACTGCTAAAGCGGATAACGATGGACAATTGGCTGGGCCCAAGCGATCCGCCTTCACGTAGTGTGCCTGACTTCCCTCCCTTGGGCAGCGAAACGGACCTGCGGTCGGGTCTTCAATGGAGACCAGCACATTTCCGGTTAATGAAGTAAACAGGCGACGGGGAATTGAGTGAACGCCGGAATTTATCGGTTTATGATATCATCAGAAAGTGGCCTGAAAGAGTGTTGGTCTTTCTGACGAGAGAGCGGTTCTTTGAACAGAAACGCTCTGCGTTAAGTACGAATTATAGTTACGTATACACAACAGAGAAAGAGAGAAAGAGAAAGAGAGAGAGAGCGAGAGAGAGAGGGAGGGAATTGGCTCAGCGCATGTCGTGAACGAAGACAAAAACAAATATACTCAAGTTTTGTTGATCCACGAACATCTTGTCGCTGATCTAGCCATGAGAGGAGCAAGAATGTCCTGGCTTGGATCTTTGGGGTTTTGGGTTACCAAAGTACCGTCAAGCGTCATTGGCAAAAGTACGATGACAGCGAAAATGCAGTGCTTTTGAGGCATCAATATCAATGCTACCCCCGCTGGTAATCTACATTAGCTTCCCAATTTGGTTCGCGCAATGTGTGACTTAAGCGGTCGCCAAAGAATCCTTGATCCACAAAATTGTTGTCGTTCGTTCGCGATTCTCTAGATTGCCGTCAGTAATGAGGCCCGCATGTTGGTGCAAGATCATTTGACTCAGCTTCGTCACAAACGGCGACGGTGGATATGGAAACAAAAGTCGTTTTGGATAATGGCGGCAGCCATATCAAAGCAGCCAAGATTACCGCTGAGGAGTTCAAGAAGATCAAGGCGAATGGGCCACCACCAAGCGCACTATGTGTGCCCAATGCTCTCGCTCGTCCCGCTAAGAATGCTGTGCAACCTCCGGCAAACAAACTTGGCAAATCCCGACGTCCACCCCATTTCCTGGTCGGCCGCGAAATCTTAATTGCTCCTGATACGTCGGGGATGAGTTTCCGCCGCCCAGTAGACCTTGGTTTCGTTAGCACATGGGATGCGCAGCGCGACGTGTGGAATAGCGTGTTCTCCTGTGATCAGGGAATTGGACTATCGAAAGCAGAGATGAAGAACAGCAGTTTGATTGTCACGGAACAACTTGGAGTGCCGATGCACATGCGACGGGCCATGGATGAGTATGTATTTGAATGCTTTGAGTTCTCCGAATATGCGCCTGTGCCCCCCCAACGGTTAGCTGCTCTGGGCGTTGGAAAACAAACTTGCCTCGTTCTGGACTCTGGATTTTCGTTCACAACTGCAGTACCTATTGTCGAAGGACAAGAACTTGGTCATTGTGCAAAAAGGCTCAAAGTAGGCGGAAAGCTTCTCACGAACTACTTGAGAGAATTGATTACGTACCGTTCTTGGAATATGACCGATGAATCAGCCGTGGTTAACGCGGTAAAAGAGCGTTTGTGTTATCTGTCCTTGAACTACACAAGTGAACTATCAGCCTGTAAGAAGGGAAGAGGTATCATGAAGGAATACGTTCTCCCTGATCTTACGAGAACAATGTTTGATCCCGTTGGCCATCTCCTTCAAGAGGGAGAAGAGACGGACGGTACGGAGCAAATGCTCAAGATGAATAACGAACGCATCGCGATTCCAGAGATCTTGTTCAATCCGTCCGATATCGGCCTCAATCAGGCGGGAGTCGCGGAAACCATCTTTCAGGCGGTAGAAGCGTGTCCTGAAGACGTGCGTGGGGACATGTACGAAAACATCATTCTCATGGGGGGCAACTGTTTGTTCCCAAACTTTAAAGAGCGGCTTGAAAACGAGCTGAGGCCGTTGGTGGATTCCATTTACGAGGTGGAAACCTTTATGGATAAAGAGCCAACGTTAACTGCTTTCAGCGGAGGCGTACGAGCTGTCGTTGATAATTCTACCTCCGTTCGATATGTGTCCAGGGAAACGTTCGCAGAGTTGGGTTCCGACGGCATTCTGAGAGAATTGTACGGAGATGACATGGAAATCGACTAGATGGAAGACTTAACAATGTGCATGCGAAGACTTTACGTACTTTTACAGCGGAGTGCTTGCCACAGAGTGCGAAAGAAACAGCAAAACATAGAATTCTGATGATTCAAACTTTACCGGGCCTTAGCCGGGAGGAATAAGGTCGTCCCCAACGCAACATGCAAAAAGTTCGCAAACGATGCATAGCACAGTTAGATACCACAACGGGATAGAATTCTAGTTTATGAAATTACGGCTATCGTCCAGAGGAATAGAGTGGGAGGGAAGAAAACAGAGCTGAGTGATCCTTGTATGATTTCGGTCAACATCTCACATCGGGATACGTCGCAAGCTTGCAGAGCCGAAAAAGATGTACATGTTCCTGGTTTAAAGGAGGCATCGATTTTGCATCTCTTCTGAAAGTTTGAGGGCCAACTCGAGTGCTTGCGAGGCTATGTAGGCAGATTAAACAACGTGAGACATGTGGTGAGTTAGATTGAGCTGTTCTGAGTTTCGCTGCGCAGTTAGAAATTCAAACCATGGTTAGGAAAGTACTTACCATTCAGTCGAGGGTCACAGTGAGTTTCGTAACGCTTTTTGAGGTCGTCATCGGTGAGTTCCATCATTCCTCCGACACATTCTGTCACATCTTGGCCAGTGAGTTCGAGATGCACGCCGCCGGGGTAGGTACCCATGCTCTCATGAACGGCAAAGAACTCTGTGACTTCTTGCACAATTTTTTCAAACTTGCGGGTCTTGAAACCGCCCTGGGTGGTCTCAGTGTTTCCATGGCATGGATCACAGCTCCACACGACGTTTCTGCCTTCGCGCTTCACCGTTTCGATGAATCTCGGAAGATGGTCGTGAACTTTTCCGGCGCCAACCCTGGTGATGAGCGTGATTCTTCCAGGCTCATTGTCGGGATTCAAAATGTCGAGCAGCTGAACGAGATCTTGCGGGGATAGAGACGGGCCGCACTTGATGCCGATCGGATTCGCAATGCCGCGCATGAATTCGACATGAGCTCCATCCGGCTGTCGTGTTCGGTCTCCAAGCCAGAGGAAATGGCCAGAAGTGGCGTAGTACTTGCCGGTGACGGGATCTTGTCTGCACAGAGCCTGTTCATACGGCAGCAATAAACTCTCGTGGGAAACATAAAACTCGGCCTGTTTGATCTTGTAGGAATCACTCTGCAGCCCAATGGCCTCCATAAACGCGATGGCGTTATCAATGTCGCTGGCATACTGGGCGTATTTGCGGCCCTGCGGGGTGTTTCGCACGAACTGTAAACTGATGTCATGGACACGGTGAAGATCGAGCGCCCCCCCCGACGCGAGGGTGCGGAGCAAGTTGATGGTGGCGGTGGACTGCACAAAGGCCTTGTACATACGCTGCGGGTCAGGCACGCGCTCTTCCAGGGTGAAGCCGGCGGCGTTGATGATGTCGCCGCGGTACGAGGGCAGCGAGAGCTCCTGGTTCTTCTTCTTCTCGTACGGGCTGCTTCTGGGCTTAGCAAACTGGCCGGCGGCGCGCAGGATCTTGACGACGGGGCGGCGGAGCGCGTACATGAGCATGATGGACATTTGGATGACGAGGGTGAAGGTGTCGGCGATGTTCTTGCCGCCGTAGGTGTCAAACTCCTTGAAAGACTCTGCGCAGTCGCCGCCCTGGATGACGAAGGCCTCCCCCTTGGCAGCGGTGGCCAGGAGCTGCTTGAGGGCCTCGCACTCGCCGGAGAAGACGAGCGGGAGCGAGCGACGCAGGCGGTCCTCCATGTCGCTGAGTGCCTTTTGGTCGGGGTAGTTGGGTACCTGCTTGATTGGCATGGTGCGCCAGCTGTCGGGCGTCCACAGGCGCTTGGTGGCGGGCGGCTCGGTGGCGACCATGCGTGGGGCGGAGCGCGACACGCAGGCGGCGGAACGGCGCGGGGGCGCGCGCACAGCCGTCGGGGCTAGGAAGGCGAAGGCGGGAAACATGCTGTGCGGGGGAGCGGAGGAAGACTGGGATCGGGCGGCGGGCAGCGGTGTCGGGGAGACGGCGTGAAGCAAGGGCTTGGGGCGTTGACGGGGCGGGGCGTCCACTGCGTCGCTTTTGTACAACGCGATTGGGACCGGGACACGTTGGTTGATGCACCTCACTGCTTGGGCGCCACATCGATGCGCGGGCGCATCGGCGCCGTGCGCCGCGCGATGCGATGGAGATCTGGGCTGGCAAGCACCACCACGCTGCACACGTGTGCACGGCTGACAGCGAGCTTACATATCGCAGGCGCGGCGAGCGGATGCGCGGCGATTGGCCGGCGCGCGTGTTGGACAGAATAATGCGGCGCAGATATTTGGCGTCATGACGACGGAGTTGGAGCGCATAAAAGCAGACGTGTTCGCGTGGAGACGGCGCGCGGGCCGGGGCGTACGCTGTTGAGAGCGCTGTACGGATCTCAAACATGGCTCCGCTCATCGGGGAGACGGCGCCCGACTTCACGGCCGACTCGACGGACGGCGAGCTCACGCTGCACGAGTACATCAAGGGCGGGTGGGCCGTGCTGTTCTCGCACCCGGCCGACTTCACGCCGGTGTGCACGACCGAGTTGGCGCGCGTGTCGCAGCTGCTGCCCGAGTTCGAGAAGCGCAACGTCAAGTGCCTGGCGCTGTCGTGCGACGACGCGGCGTCGCACCGCGCGTGGGTGCCGGACATCTGCGCGTACGCCAAGCGCGACGGCGCGGCGCTGGGCTACCCGATCATCGCCGACGCCGACCGCAGCATCGCGCGCGCGTACGGCATGCTGCCGGCGGCGGAGGGCGACGGCATGCCCATGACGGTGCGCTCGGTGTTCGTGATCGGGCCGGACCGCAAGGTGAAGCTGTCGCTGACGTACCCGGCCAGCACGGGGCGCAACTTTGACGAGATTCTGCGCGTGATCGACTCGCTGCAGCTGGCCGTCAGCAGCAAGGTGGCCACGCCGGTGGACTGGACCAAGGGCGGCGAGTGCGTCGTGCTGCCCAGCGTGGGCGACGACCAGGCGGCGGAGCTGTTCCCGAAGGGCGTCAGCGCGCTGCCGCTACCCAGCGGAAAGCCGTACCTGCGCATGACGCCCATGCCGGACGCGTGAGCGCGCGCGCGCGCGCGCAAGGTAAACTAGTAGCAACGTAGCGGCGCCGCGCGCCACTCCGCCAGCTGGCCAGCGGCCAGCTGGCGCCGCCGCCGCGCGCGTGCGCCGCGCGTGGCGCGCGCGCCGCCCATTGGGCGCCGCCGCCGTCCAAAAATTCAAACGGCACCCCCGCGCACCCGCGCGCCCGCGCATCCCAGCCGCCGCGCGCGCGGCACGCGTCGCCCCGACACGCCGCCAGCGCTCAGCCATGCCGCAGCCACCACGTGCCACGCACCGCGCAACGCCACCGTCCGCGTCGCCCGCCGCCGCGCCCGCCCCCGTCTCGAGTGCCTCCAACTCGTGTCCCACCGCCATCACTCCCGCCACCTTTCCTCTCTGGCGCACCCCACTTCTGCCTACCGCTCCCTCCCCCGCCCCCGCCCCCCTCCTACCCCGCTTTCCCCCCCGCCACCCCCCTCCCGCATCCCCCGCCCGCCTCCCACCGCCCGTTTCCGTTACGACTGCGCGCCACCCCTCCCTACCCTCTTCATCCCCCCCTCCCTCTCGTGCCTCTCTTCCCCATTCGCGCGGCGTGCCTCTTCGCACGTCTGCAGCGCCATGAGCGGCTTGCGACATGGCCCCCCGCTGGCCATGAACGGTTACATGGACAAGGAGGGCAGGAAGTTCCGCGCCAGAAAAACGCGATACTTCAAACTCAAGGACTCGGCGCTTTTCAACCATCGCCGGAAGGACTCGGTACGTTCCCTCGCCCACGTTGCCCCATCATCATGCCTCCCCGCGTACCCCGTCCACTAACACCGCTCGTCTTCCCGCACCTGCGTGCCCTTGCGTGCCGCCGTGCAGCTTCCAACCTGGGGTGTGAGCCTCATCGACAGCCGCGTCGCCGTCGGTCACAAGGGTGAAATCATTGTACAGTTGTTTGATGGAAAGAAGATTTTGCTCTTCCCGCACTCCAGGTCCGAGTGCGACCAGTGGGTCGATCTGCTGCAGCGCGCCTCCCGCCGCAAAATAGGAAACTACTATGGAGTCACCGGTCTCGTCGGTATGGGCTCCTTTGCCGAGGTGCGCATAGGCTACGACAAGTCCACCGGCCAACAAGTCGCCATCAAGGTTATGAAGAAGAACAAGCGCGACACGGAGCTCATGCGCAGTGTGGAGTGTGAGATGAACTTCATCTCCAAGAACATCGACCACTCCAACATCGTCGCCACGTACGACGTGTTTGACACTCGCGACAACCTGTTCATTGTCATGGAGTACATGCCCGGCGGCATGCTGTACGATATTCTCGCCAACGAGGGCTACTTTTCGGAGAAGAACGCTGCCAACGTCATGAGCGATCTTCTTCGCGCCGTGCAATGTCTGCACGAAAACGACATTGTGCACCGCGATATCAAGCCGGAGAACGTGCTGGCGGTGCACAAAACGTGGCCCTTGGACGTGAAGTTGGCCGATTTTGGGTTGGCCGACTTTGTGCTGGAGAACTCGTTCGGAGAGAAGTCCACATGCGGCATGTACGGAACGCCTTTTTTCGTGGCGCCGGAGGTGATCCGTGCGGAGACGTACACACCCGCGGTGGACATCTGGTCGTTGGGGGTGCTCGCGTATAACATGTTGAGCGGCAAACTACCGTTCGACGGAAACAACATCAAGGAGGTGTTGCGGCGTGTGCGGAGCGGCAAGTACTCGTTCCCGGAGACGGAGTGGGCGGACATTTCGGAGCACGCAAAGGACTTCATCAGCGGGCTGTTGGAACTGGACCCAAAGCGCAGACTGTCTGCTGCACAAGCTCTGCAGCACCCGTGGCTGACGTCGAGCGACATTTCGGAGCGCGCCATCACCAACGACCGATCGGCGCTGGGTTACGAGCAGCGCAAGCTGCGCATGTCTTCAATGGCCATCGACGACGTGGCGGGACTGCTGAGCTTGGAGGAGGACGAGGAGCACGCCGACGACCACGGTCTGCGTGCGCTGTCGCGGCTGTTCCCCGGCAAGATTAATAAGAGCGCGAAGAGCTCGCGGTCGTCGGGGTCGAGCAAGGGGCAGGCGGTGGCTGTGGAGAGCAGTCGCACGCGCGACATGGACGACAGCGCGGCCGTGAGCAACGCGGCGCCGCTGCGCATTGCGCACGTGGTGGAGGAGGAGAACGCGCTGAGCGAGGTGTCGACGGGGAGCCAGCTTCGGGGGGTGGGCGACTTTGTGCGGTGGGAGGACGCGCTACGGCCGAACATGGCGGCGTGGACGGAGGGCGGACGCGGGGGGGGATACCAAGGGGGGCTCCAGTTCAACGACAAGTTCGGAGGCGGGAGCGCGGAAGACTTTGCGCTGCCGGCGATTCTGTCGGTGAAGGATATCGTGCGGCGGAAGCGCGAGGCGGGCGCTGGCGCCGGCGCGGGGGGGGGCGGCGGTGGCGAGGGCGAGGGGGGCGGGCGCTGGCGAGCGGGCGCATTGGTGCACGACAGCGACTCAGACGCGGACGACTTTGCCACGGCCGTGGAGAGCGGCGCGTTGGAGTAAAGCCACGTGGCCATGCGTCACGCGCGTGCATCTCGCTGTGCCACTCGTGCGTGCTGCCGGCTACGCGCTCACTTGACAACCACCGCGCCCTCTAGCGCCGTCCCCGCCTCCCCTGCCCTCAGCGCCGCCCTGACTCCACCGCCTCACGCCCCCGCCCCCCCTTCAGTCCGCCTCCCAGCCGCGTTTCCCGTTCACCCCCGTCCCCCTAACGCCATGGTCTCCACGCGCAGCAAGACAGGCGCCACCCCCGCCCGCTCCCCCGTCAAGACCATCTCAAAGAAGCGTCACCCCAAGCCCGCCGACACCTCTCCGCGCGACGCCGCCCCGCACCCGTTTCCCGATGTCTCGCTGCACACCGATTCCGGAGCTATAATCTCCACCCACTCGCTCCTCTCCGACGCCACCCCCGGTCTCATTCTGTTCACGTACCCCCGCGCCAACACCGGCGGCTGCACCACGCAGGCCAAGGGCCTCTCCGCGCTGCGCTCCGACGCACTCGCCGCCGGCTACTCCATCGTCGGCTGCAGCTATGACTCCGTCAAGTCCCAGGCCGCGTGGAAGGTCAAGAGCTCCATCCCGCTCACGTTGCTCAGCGATACCCCGAGCTCCGGCTTGCTGCGCAAGCTCGCCGTGCACAAGCCGCCGCGCAGCGTCAAGCGCTCTGTTTTCGTCATTGTGCGCGACGGTGGAAACTTACACATTGTGTTTGCCAAACGCGCCGTGTCCCCGAAGGATTCCATCGCGCTCATGGAGCAGTACATAAGCGACAATCCGCTCGACACCACCGCCGACAACTCCAACCTCGATCACGACATGGCCGTAAATAAGCCTCAGCCTGCGGCTGCTGCTACCACTGACGACGCTGGTGACAAGCCTCAGGACAAACAGCCTGCCGAGCAGCACGTTCAAAAGCCCGATCAGTCCCCGGCTGCCGCTCACATCGCCAACCACGCCGACGCCGGAAACTCCGCACCGCACGCGGATGCTCACACCGACAAAGTTGCTACCGAGCCTGCGGGCGACCAACCCGCCGCTGAGAACCCTAATCCGAAGCCGGTTGACGCCCCCAAGCCGCCGCAAGATGCAAACTCCAACAAGCCCGCTGAACAGTCGCAACCGACCCCGGATCCGAAGCCCGCGGAGCACGATCCTTCCGCGAAGGTCCAAAAAGATACACCCGAAGACAAACCAAGCACCGTCGCTGTCGAAAAGCCCGTCGTCATGGACGTGGAAAAGCCCCAAGAGGAGATCAAGGCGTAACTTGAATTACTTGCCGCACCGCTTTGGATCTGCACTCCTGAAACATGCGCTATGCAGCCGTAAAGTCGCTGCGAAAATGAATCACACTGCGATCTTCGTGACGTCTTGCTCTGCGCGTTTCGTTCACTTGCTCGAAATATTTTTTCTTGTACGTGTTGTAATGACAGTCACCTGATCCCTGTTCCCAGATTGTAAAAAGACTGTTGTGTTGTAAAGCGTTTCGCTTGTCATTTCTCAAATCCTTCTCCATGTTGCTCCTGCCTTCCTTACATTGTGGCATGCCGATCAGTGATATCTATCCGGGCATGCATGCATCCGTGTCATAGTGAAGGATTACTCTCCAAACCAGATACCGCCTAGGCGCAGATGCCAGCTCCCTAACTGACGTAGAGCACAGAACTTCGCCGTGGAGACAATCCTGTGAGGCTAGAATTTTTCCTCTCGAAACTGTACTCGCGGATCTGCAGAAGTTCGGTATCCCAGCAGTTGCAAGTCCAAGTTTTTTTTTGTGGGTTGGGCGATCCACGTGTTGCTCCGATTATGTTCTGGTGACGCTTCTCTTTGTTGTTACGCTTTGTGTCGCGCAGGTGTTGCCACTTTTGTGAAACACGCAATACAACTACATTTTGTTCGTGACAAGTAACGTCATCATATTTGTTATCTCTTACTCAAAACTCATCAACAAGCCCGGGCAATATCTCCGCGCGCGAGCAGCGGGCGTGGTTAAAGTACGGGTATGGTTCAGAGTACGATAAGATTGCATTCTTATGGAACTATGGTCAGCGCTCTTGCACAACTTTCTCTCTCCCCTTCATAGCTCTTTGTCATCTTCTGCTCGTACAAATCATCCTCCACCCTTCCAAAATGCGATCAGAAGACGAGGACCAAACTCTGTTTCGCCTCAAGGGACCAAAGGTGCATGTGTACAAACATGGGCGACTTTACACTAGAGCGTTTCTGCGACCTAGACGGCTCATCACTGCCGACCTGCGAGGGACAACGCTTTCGGTCAACTACCATCACCCCAACCAGACCACGAGTTACGACCTTCGTGAAGCACAACTCTTCACTGTCGAAAACTCTCACAAGATTTTGCTCCAACTGCCCACGAAAAAAAACCTCTGCTTCTTTGCACACGATGCCGAGGAGTTCGACTCCTGGAAGCAGGCCTTGACGGAAAGCATTCAGTGGGGCATAGAACTATTTTACGAACTGCACGAAATACTCGGACAAGGAGCGTTTGCAACTGTTGTTCGAGGTCTCCATCGTCAGACCAATGATGTTGTGGCGATAAAAAAACTCTCCAAAACGTTGTGCAGCGAGCAAGATTTGGCTTTCCTCCAAAGAGAGGTTGATATTCTTCAGAAACTGAAGCATCCCAACGTAATTCACATGTCCGATCTCTTTGAATCTCCGGAAACCTTGTACGTGGTTCTTGAATTCATGGGCGGTGGCACTCTTCTATCTTTCACAACATCGAACAGCCCGTTATCAGAAGCCAATGTGCGTGACATAATGAAGGACATTCTGAGAGGTATTCAATACGTACATTCAAAAGGTATTGTTCACCGAGACATTAAGGTATGGACACGATTCCTTTCCTAATTCAAAGCGAATGCTTCGCTTACCTACATTAACTAACGAGTATTTGACTCTTTAACCGCTGTTCTCAACATCAAGCCAGAGAACCTGATGTGCACTTCGAAAGAAATCCCGACAACCGTTAAGATCCTGGACTTTGGGCTCAGTCGGGTGACAGTCAAGACGTGCAGTGGTGACCCAGAGCAGGAGGAAGTTGGGCTCGGGCCAGGCGGTCTCATGACGTCCCCAGTGGGAACGCCAAACTTCGCGGCCCCGGAAATGCTCTCCGGCTTGCCCTACGGTAAGGAGGTTGACTGCTTCGCGTGCGGGGTAGTAATGTATTGGTTACTCTGCGGCTACTACCCTTTTTTCGATTCTGATCCAGACAGACTGTTGGCCCTAATCAAGCAGACGGCGTTCGAATTTCCCGAGAGGGAATGGTGCAGGGTCTCGGATGAGGCCAAGGACGTCATTGGCGGGTTGCTGGACAGGAGTCCATACGAGCGCCTCTCAGCCGAGCAAGCGCTGCAACACCGCTGGTTTCACATGCAACTTCCAACAAATGCCATTCAAAACGCAGCCGTTGAAGAACAATGGGCGTGTGGAGCACTATCTCGCGACCAGCACATGGTGGGAACCAATATCGATTTGGGTGATATTGTCAACGTGAGAAATGTCAGCCAAACCAATACTGGGTCACAAAAATGTTTGTCACTCCAAGCAGCCAAAATACCGACGGTGCTTGACGATTGGCAACTGCTGGAACAGCCGCCAGAGCGAAGCGCTTCGTGGAAGCGATGAGGCTGTCCAGATGTTGATGATATGTTCTTGAATAACCACACTATCCACCAAATAGTAGAACAGCCCATGGGCACATGCAGACCAGAAGATTTTACATAAAGCAAGAAAATTAAATAGTAGCGGGCGTGCGCCGTCTCCGGAGCCGTGCGGTGCAAGCGAGATGGCAAGACCTGCTTTAACCTCGGAAAATGATTGCCTCGCGACTGGGGCCCACGCCGACTGATGTGATGGGGACGCCCAGCAGTTGTTCAATCTTGAGAACGTATTGCTGAGCATTTGCGGGCAAGTGCTCGAACTGACGCACACCTGAGATGTCGATACCCTTCCATCCGGGCATCTCAACATACTCCACCTCAGCCTCGGCGAGCAGCTTGAGCGACGACGGGTAGTAGGTGATTTTTCTGCCGCGCACGTTGTACGAGACACCGATCTTGAGCGTTTCAAAGTGCGACAGGACGTCCAGCTTTGTGAGGCAGATTTGGGTGTAGCCGTTGATGGAATGCGTGTATTGGAGCATGAAGGCGTCCAGCCAGCCGCACCGCCTTGGTCGCGCCGTGGTGGTGCCGTACTCGTGGCCCTCCTTTTGCAGTGTCTCGCCCAAGTGGTCGTGCAACTCGGTCGGAAAGGGTCCCTCCCCTACGCGGGTCGTGTAGGCCTTGACGACAGCAATGACCTGGCCGATGGCGCGCGGCGGGATTCCCAGACCCGTGCAGACACCACCAGCCGTGCAGTTGCTGGAGGTGACGAACGGGTACGTCCCAAAGTCGATGTCGAGCAGCGCGGCGTTGGCGCCTTCTACGAGCACTGCGTGGGTGTTGTTGGTGATGGCGTTGTTGAGCACGGCAACGGTGTCGGTGATGCAAGGCTCCAGCTGCTTGGCGTACTGGTAATACTTTGCAATTTCGTTCCTGACATCGTAGTCAAAATGGTGAAAACGCTTGTGCTTGGAGGCCAGACTGCGGCGAAAGGCGGCGGGGAAGGAGCGGAAGTGGCGCAAGTCGCCGACGCGTATGTTGGTGCGGTTGGCCTTGGACGAGTAGCACGGGCCGATGCCGCGTCCAGTGGTTCCAATCTTGGCCTTTCCGCGCTCAACCTCGCGCAGGCCGTCGACGATCTGGTGGTAGTCGAACAGCAGGTGGCAGCGATCCGAGACGCGGATGCGCGGGGCGGCGTCGACGCCCTTGTCGCGCAGCTGCTGCAGCTCTGACATGAACTTGGGCACGTGCATGACGACGCCGTTGCCGATGAGGGCGGTGACGTGGTCGTGTAGCAGGCCCGACGGCAGCAGATGGAAGGCGTACTTGACGGAGTCGACGACGATGGTATGGCCGGCGTTGGCGCCGCCCGCGGCGCGTGCGAGAATGTCATAGTCCTTGCTGAGGATGTCGATAAGCTTACCCTTGCCCTCGTCGCCCCACTGGGCGCCGAGCACAACCAGCACGTTTCCTCCGGGCTTCATGGCTGACGATGACTGCGGGGGCGGCGGCGGCTGCGGGGGCGATGGCGGCTCGTGCGGTGAGCGCGGGTGCGCCGCTGCGGCATTGAGCGGCAGCGACTGCGGCGCTGCGATGGCGGCGACATGGCGCCGGAGGCGGTGCAGTGCGGCGGCGGCGCGTGATTGGCTGCCAAAGTCGCTGCGCCGCACGCGCCACCACACCCGCGCACCCGCCGCCGCGCCGCGCTTAGAGCCACACGCGCCCACAGCCGGCGCCCCCCGCCTTGCGCAGTGCAACGAAACGCACCACAAGCCCGTGCGTTCGCCACGTGTAACGCATGTGCAGACGCGTACAGCTCTACACTCGGCAATGATATATGCATGTACACGTGTCCACGTTCATACGTTCAGATTTGCACGCGTCCTCAGCAGTGCGCTCCCCCGGAGCAATGCGCGCTTCGGGGGTGCTTATGCGACCCCACCACGTAATGTCGTGTTCACGTGTTGATTACCACAGTGCGCGTCGTGTATGGCGTGTAGCCGCGCACACGACTGCCATAGTGCCGCGGGGAATGCGTGTCTCTGCGGGGAGAGGGCTGCAGGGCGTGTACACTGGGACACGATGCCACGCCGCTTGAACACGGCGAATGCGCCAGAGTGGCTCACGACGTGGCGAGGAGCGGCCGCGATGGCGCATCCCCGCTGGGAGCGATGGCGCGCTCCGCGCATGCGGCCACCGCCTGCCACACGCCCTCCCAGCCCTCTCTGTCGCCGCGGCGCTCCCCCGCCGCCCGCCCGAAGCCTCCTCACGCCGTCGCTTGCGCCATCGTTCGCGCCGCTGCTCGCGCCGCCACGCCGCCCGTCAGCGCGCCGCCCAGCGTGCACCGTTCCACTTTTTCGCAGCGACGCCTCACCGCGTTGCGCGACGCCGTGGAGAGCTCCCAGCGCGCTGCGCGTGCGTCGGCGCGCTTAGCACCATCTGCCGCGCCCCATGCGCACTCCAACCCTCGTGTTCAACCGTGCGCTGCCGTGTCGTCGGTGTGCGCGCCGCTGTTTAGCGTCGTCCGTGCCTTAGTTGGCAGTCGCATCACAAGATCCGAACCAAGATGCCGTTACTGTCCCGACAAAAACCGCTCCTTTGTCTGAGCATCGTACGTACGACGATTGCCCCCTCCCACGCACAGTTTTGCCCTAGTCCGCTGAAACACCGTCTGCGCTGCACAGCGCTGCACAGCTCTTCGCAGGGGCAACCGAGCTCAAAGCGAACAGCCTATGATCGTCACCGGTCTGCATCGGGCCAGCCGGTCTAGTCACCGTTGCGAGCTTTTGAAAGAACGGGAAGCTAAGCTTTCCATGACACACTTCGCTTGCACATTCTGCTCATCACCGTCTTGTCTGCAGCTTCGCCAAATCTCTTTCTTGCCGCTCACGTCATCACGTCGAGCTCCATTGCACCCGTGGGTGTCTCACACCGTCGCCCCATGAGCACCCCGCGTCGAGTATCTCGCCCGAAACGCAAACCATTACCGGTACTCCTTCCCCCTCAAAGTCCAACGGAGGCGCGCCATGAACTGTTGCGCCATTTGCTCCCCAATCCCCCATCTTTCACACTCATACCCTCATCCAGCTGTGCAGACTGCTTTTCAAACTACCTGCTTTTTGAGGACACCGCCAAACATTCTTCTCTTCGACACCTCCGACCGCTGTCTATCACGTTGCATCCCTCGCCTTCTTCATCGCCTCCCATTCACATTGCGCAAAAGTTGGAGCAACAACTTCAACATGGAACACAACTTGTTTTCCTGTCGTTCGCAAACGCTGTCCTTGTGCACGCTCTCACAACCTTCTCATGCCTGCCTCAACCCACGCCAGACAGGCGCGCTCATCCGCAAATCTGTTTTGTAATCGCTATGCTACCGAATGATGAATACAAATCCCCGTCAGTGAACTCGTGGCTTTGGCCTCTGGGGTATTCCGAACCCGACCCGGCCGCACCTAGCTCTGGGGAATTCCTGCTCCCTAGTGAGTCTGCAGCTGTGATGCTGTACGGTGCCGTTTGCGGCATGGCCGCCACAATGATTGGAAGCGACGCGAAGACTATCTCCGCTGCCCATATGTTCGTAATGCCCCAAAAGGTGTTGGCCGTCCTGCACCGCTTTGCTCAGGCCGCGTCAAATATCCTCAACGGCAGCGAGCACTTGCAACAGCTTTTGGACGAAGAGCAGCTGCAAGTGGCGGACCACATTTATACTCTTCGCCGACACGCCTTGGCACACATTCTGCCATGCGGTTGCGTTATGTTTCCGTACGCGAGTAGCCCACCAACGTCCGTCCCGAAATGCGCGCCTCCCCCGGCTATACACGTTCGTGTTCTGCGCGCAATGCAGCTGCCGGCGAACCAAGTCGAGCAATGGTGGCAGACCGATAGAGATGCCTGCGAGATGAACTACCTTCGCCAGAGCTACCTTCACCATCTGCGCGGGGCGGACATGAAAGTCTCCATCAGAGCTCACCTTAGTTACTTGCAATTATTCCATGCGCACAGGCCTAGTAATGCTTTGTTCGCCCTGTCCGACCAAATGAGCCAGTCACCCACGAGGGATTGGGAACTGAAGGAGGCCGTCGAATGGCTTGCGAAGGCTTTCCGTGGATCAGAGGCTTGGGTAAAGGAACGAATGTGTAGCGACGACAGTGAAAACCAACGTGACGTTTTTGAGAGGGAGTTGGCGTTCCAAGTGTTTGGCAGATTAGCC
This sequence comes from Gracilaria vermiculophylla, assembly GCA_019155205.2. NCBI lineage: Eukaryota > Rhodophyta > Florideophyceae > Gracilariales > Gracilariaceae > Gracilaria > Gracilaria vermiculophylla. The sequence continues at coordinate 1,115,127 of JAHNZQ020000049.1, forward strand.
TTGTTCAGGTCCAGAAATGAAGTAGTCCGGAAGTTCGTCAGCACACTCGAAACCATCGCAGGTCCGACACGAAGAGATACAAAAGGGGCTGTAGAGGACTTTTGAAAACTCTGGCCTGCCGTTTTGCGTGGGTCCGGTAAAGAATGTAAGGGTTATGTTGTAGAGCTAAAGTAGAAAAATAAAGCATAGTTTTACTGACAAAAGCGAGAACTGCTCCAAACAGAGCGGATGGAAAAGCTCAGCTACTGAAATCCAACAAGTTGCAAATGCTCTCGTAGGGTTTCAGTAGCTGCCCTCTGGTGAAGTTGCAAAAGCTCTCGAACAAAGGGCATCTAGTTTCGTCGGAGAAGACGTTTTTCACCTCATAGTGTTCTATGGCGTCTTGGTGAAGGTTGCGGCCGTTTGATGATTCTCGTCTTGAGAAGCTCACTAGAACTTCCAGTCATATTCCTCAAACATGGATGGGATGCAATCGTGAACCAGGTTGTTGGCACTGTCGGTATTTTCTCCCCTCCACCAACTGGCAAAAACCGTGGCCTCCTTTGTTTGGCTGCACGCGTCATCAGAAATATCTTCAAAACTTGAACAGAGCTTTTTCATTTTGAACGTCATGTAGCTGTCGGGGACAAGTTTGCACATGCATTCAATAACCGGTTTGCATACGCCGTCGAAAGCTTCTTCCGGCCAGCTGCTGTGCATGTGAATTGCATGAAGTTCCTCAGATCCTCTCTCTTTTACATTCATATCTACATTTTGGGGCGTGAAAGAAGTCCATTCAAAGTCGTTTGTTTGGTGTAATGGGGTTGAAAAGACAGTCGTTAGCAAAGAAAAGATGAACGGAAGGAGAATAGTACTGCTCTTCATCATCATCACGAATATTCCAAATATATTTGAGGAGAGGGAATGTGTGGACTTCACAGATGTTGTATGAAGTGAACGGGGGATGAAGGCGAACAGAAGACGCTCTTTAGTTCAAAAGACTGTTGCATGCGAGGATCCATAGACTCCTCTTAAATAGTGTTTCGAGCGAGAAAGAATGAGACACAGCGGAAATGATTATTTGTTTCTCGGCAGAGGCTCTGGGCAATGCCATGTAACGTCGAATAACACTTGGAATCACCAAAGCCCCTCTCTGTCTTTAGAGAAATGTAACATACGGTACATGACTAATATCCATGATTATTTATCACGGGATGAAAAGGCTTCCCTCAAAGCACACAACTCACGGCAAGGACAGACGATGATCACTCTATGAAGACGGTAATGAAGGTTTCTTTAAATCCTTCAAGCAAATAATTATTTCCACAAAAAAAAGACAGTTGCACAAAAAAAATTATTTGGAAACGAGTTATGCGCATTTCCCAATTATGTAACAAAGATATAAAAAAACCGATATTAAATCAAACCCTTACAAACTGCACGTAAATCGACTTTCCTTACAACTATCTTTGTAAAATTATATCAGGGAACAGTAAAAAATACTCCAAAATCTCCAATAGATTTCTTCTAAAACTATTTTACTTTTGTTCAGGATTGTAGAGATGAAAAGCACACAAATATTTTACTCACATCTTCCTGTGACAATGCAATGCAATAATAAAGAATTTTTGCAAAACGAGGTTCGTTATGAATTAAATATTTTTTCACTAAATACTCAGAACCAGAAAATAATTAAGGAAGGCTAATCACACGATCTTACGTTACACAACAGAGTCTTCTTCAGTACCAGATATGACAACCGGATACAATGGTGTCATCAGCATAACCCTAAAGCCATACAAAACGACTTTGTTTTGTATGGAAAGGACCATTGGGTCTTAAGAACAACGAAGCTACCGCCGTGTCGCAGGTATACAACTACCGCTTAAATCAACTTGCTGATAAAAGCAGTAGTTTCTCATCGTCGGTACTACATAAATTACGCACAAGCCGTATTCAAAACCAATCTTATATCACAGACAACTTTTGAGAACTCTCTTATGTGAGTGGTAAAGCACGTGTAATGCATTTCAGATTTTTTTAAACAGACGCGGAGAAACTGGGAAGCGTTTGATGTTCTCCGCCATGAAATAAAACAGCAGGTAACCGTTACAAATCGAACTTCTTTCATACCACTTGCATCATCTTACAGAAACTTGCTTCACCCAGCAGATGGACAGTTCGCGAGAGTAATGTACAGTGCGTTTTAAAAACACATTACCCCTCAAAAGTGCGCCAAAACTGTACTGTAAACTAGATTTTGCACATATTCTATGTAGAACCGTTTCAAAAAGATATGTACAGTGCGTTTCAAAAACATATTACTCCTCAAAAGTGCGCCAAAACTGTACTGTAGGCTAGATGATGCACATAGTCTATGTAGAATCGTTTCAAAAATATATGTACACCTTCTTCTTTCTAGTAAAAATGGCTCGAGGCCCGCCACTTTCCAAGCAAGAACAGCTTCTAATCGTTAAGTTGAAGGCCGAGAAGCAATCTAACAGTGCTATCGCTAAAACAATAAAGCGTTCTAGGGTCATGATTGCTACTTTTCTCAATAACCCGACTCTATATGGCTTAAAACGATCTCCGGGACGCCCGAGGAAGCTCAGCCCTGCAGACAAAAGAGGATTTAAAACGGCGTTGTGTAAAGGAAAAGTATGGGGAAGAAAATTGGAATTAATCTCAATCTCAACGTTTCTAAATCAACTATATGGAGGTAGATAAACAGCACAAATTTATTAAAATATAAAAAATGAAGAAAACGTTCTTTCTTTGAGACCATCACAAGCAAAGGCGAATTGACTGGTGTGCTGTAAAAGCCTATTGGAAAAAAGAATGGGAAACTTTTATTTTTACTGATGTAAAAAAAGTTCAACTTGGACGGACCAGATTTCTACAAATTTTATTGGCACGATCTTTGTAAGGATTGTCATGAATTTTATACCCGGCACTCTGGTGGAGGCTCTGTAATGGTCTGGTTGGGCATTTCTAAAAAAGGTCTAACGAAAATTGTATTTATTGAAACGAACATGAATGCAGAAAAAGTATCAAGAAGTTCTATACAACTATCTGCTACCTTTTGGTTTATTTTTCCATGAATAGAATTTCATTTTTCAACAGAATAATGTGCCTGTACACACTGCATCTTTAATCGAAAATTGGCTACAAGAGTCTGAGGTATCTGTTTTAGAGTGGCCGGCGCGCTCACCAGATTTGAACCCAATTGAAAACGTTTGGGCACTGCTGGCGACGTTGGTTTATGGGCATGGAAGGCAATTTCAGACAGTTTTTGAACTCAAAAACTGTATTGAAAATTGCTGGAAATCTATAATAGTTTCAAGTGTGGAAAAG
>JAHNZQ020000049.1:1118559-1141841 GCA_019155205.2 Gracilaria vermiculophylla
TAATAAATTCTACCGTACCTTAAGGATACTGTAGCGCACGCAGGCAATATTATGCACCACGTGGCCCAGCTAATAAATTACGAACCCTCCTTAGGAATATTATGCCTTAAGGCCAAACCACCATATTGCCGTAGGAGCCACTGTACTACACTCTTGATGGATTAAAACGATCTCCAGGACGCCCGAAGAACTTCATCCCAGCAAATAAAAGAGGAAGTAAAAGAGAGTTGTGCAAAAAAAAAGTATCGTGCGAGAAAATTGGAAAAAATCTCAATCTCAACGTTTCTAAATCTACTATATGGAGACAGATAAACAGCACAAATTTATTAAAATATAAAAAATGAAAAAATCTTTCCTTCTCGAAGACCATCACAAGCAGAAGAGAGTTGACTGTTGTGCTGGAAAAGCCTACTGTAAAAAAGAATGGGAAACTTATATTTTTACTGATGAAAAAAAGTTCAATTTGGACGGACCAGATTGCGACAAATTTTATTGGCACGATCTTTGTAAAGAACGTCATGAGTTTTATACCAGGCATTCAGGTAGAGGCTCTGTAATGGTTTGGGCAGGCATTTCTAAAAAAGGCCTAACGTAAATTGCCTTCATTGAAACAAACATGAGTGCGGAAAAATATCAAGAAGTTCTATACTATTATTTGCTACCGTTTGGTTTATATTACGATGAAAAAAACGTCATTTTTCAACAGGATAAAGCGCCTGTACACACTTCATCTTTAATCAAAAATTGGCTACAGGAGTCTGAAATATTGGTTTTAGAGTGGCCGGCGCGCTCACCAGATTTGAACCCATTTGAAAACGTTTGGGGACTGCTGGCGAGGATGGTTTATGCGCATGGAAGCCAATTTTGAACAAATTTTGAACTCAAAAACTGTATTGAAAATTGCTGGAAATCTATAACAGTTTCAAGTGTGAAGAAGTACATCAATTCGATGCCAAAACGTTGCATAAGCGTGATACAGCAAAAAAGATGCAAAATAAACTATTGAGCGTCGCGCAGTAAAGATTTGTTATTGATGATCATATATTTTTGAAACTGTTTTTTGACTTTACTTTTTTTTGAAACCTATTTTTGTAGGCGTACAGTATACATTTGGTAGTTTTTTGAGATTTCACAGCATGTCGTATTATTTTGAAACAGTCTGTAGTACAGTGGATCTTAAGGTGATGTCCTGATGTGCTTATAAGACGGAATATTTTTAAAGAGGGCTCGTATTTTATTAACGGAGCCACGCGGTGCATAGCTCGGCCCACGTGCGTTACAGTGCCCTTGAGAAACAGCTGAATTTAGATTTATTTTAGTTAATTGGTGCAGGTAATTACTACAATAGGGAGATATGCCAAGGCGGGCTCCCGGCGGGATACGTAACCTGACGGTCGAGCTCCGCCTCTGGGGAAGTAAACCAAACACCCTTGAGTCTACGTCTCTTTTTCCGGTTGGATACTCTCGTCGAACATCCTTAGGTTTCTAGGCTGCCGATCCCCAGGTCGCCTCGTAGTTGCGCCTGTAGGAGCATTGTCTGCCCAGTGAACCTCTATCTCCGCTTGGTGTTTGCGGGATCCCCTTTCAGAATTCTCTTTCTCGTGACAGAGAGTACCGGAGACCACCTTTAGGAACTCGCGCCTTTGGAGTCAACGAAAACTTTTAACTGACGTTGTGCGCTACTATCTCGAAAGGAGAACTGGCGGTACCACAAGGAGAAGCTCCAAATTTGCGAAGACTTCGAAGAGTATCGCCATAGGATGATTGAGATGCTATCTGCCTTTGAGAACATGTGGTCTGGTCACCTGGTGTGGTACCGTCAGTTCGCCTTTCGAGGTAGTAGCGCACAACGTCCGTTAGGAGTTTTTGTTGACTCCAAAGGCGCGAGCTCCCAAGAGCAACCTTATCAGTCGAGCCAAATAGCTAAATATTCATATTTTTGGCTTTAGCATACCTTTTTTCATCTCTATCAGAAGAGGTAAAGCTAAAAAATTTGGCTTTCGAGCTAAACGGAATGTCAAATTGTACACGATTTGGTAGACCGTTTAGCTTTAAGGCTATACGATAGTGCGAATGAAATTAAGCTACGGCGCAGTACATGCTTGTCTTCGCGCCAAAACTATCGCTGCGCATAACATCGTTTCAAGACGATAACTTGTCCTGCTAGTTTCTTTGTAGAACAAGTTCCAATCCAGGTTCAGTCATGACTCGTGCAGTGGCAGAAACCTCGACCAGAGGCCCAAACTTTGGTCTCGCCAAGGATCTTGCACTCGCAAGATCCTGGATATATGCTACACAAACCATTCTGGAGCAGAACGCTGATACTTTTTGGACCAGTGTTTTCGACAAATTTTGAGCTCAACCGGAGTATTATTGCCTCCATACCGCAATTAGCTTGCAGTCTCGATAAAGTACTATCTCTCGCGTATGCAAGAAGTATTTGGCAGCGGAAAAACTAAATGGCTCGGCCATTCCTTCCCTGAAAACAGAAGAAAAAACTCTGCAGAATATAATGATTCTGTACAGCACTAAGAAGAAGTACATCAAGAACGGAGAGGAAAAGAAGCCTGGTCCGATCCGCTTCTTATTCGCCGTTCGACTTCTTTTCACATGCCCAGAGTTTGCTGCCAAAATTGGTGGTAGTTCTCACACAGCCGTGGGCTATCGCGCAATGGCAGGAGATCACCCCAAAGGTAACGATACAGATGACAATACTATCTCATCAAGGAGACCAGGTCCAGTTTCAATGGAGACGCCTTCCTTTTGGCGCCCCAATGGTGCTAAACGCCAGAATGTCGAGAAGGCAATGGTAAACACCATTTCCAAAGTTGCCTTTAGCGTGCAAAACATGAACAATACCCTTTAATCGTCAGAAATATGCAAAAAGCAGGCTCTCTCTATTTACTTACAACTGGAGATCTTGCACCGAATGTCCCTTATACTCCCATCATGAACAACCATCTGGAGAATTAATGGAAAGAGCTCTGCAACTTGGAGGCTTTCAGCCGGATGGGGATGAGGCGAATGTAGACATTCCTAGTTTGTGTGGTTCCGCTGCCCCATCTAACAACATCGCAATTAAGGAGTACGTAAGTCAGTCCCATAACGCGTCAGCCAATCCGATGATTTTTATAATAAGCTCCGCTACAAGTACCGAACTCTGTTCATCATCCCAAGCGGACAAAGCGCAACTCGAAACCCAGAATTCGCCGGAGGCGGTTTCGTGACGTAAAACGCGCTGAAAACCGTGCCTAAATGGCAGCTGTGGACGGTGAAAGGATGAGAGGAATGGTTTACGCGAAATCACCACGCCTCGCCCAAAAATGATGAGAAAGTGCGGTTGTGAGAGAATTATGAGCCACCTCGTTGGTAATAATCTCTTTCTGTGCATGTAAAGCATGTAGTCCTTCCATTGAATGTAGTGCAGTATTATGTTCCACTCTTTCTGTGACTTTATTATTGCTCGATTGCCCTGATTCATGTGCAAACTGCCTCACGATGCTAAAGTCCGATTCGTTTCCCGCCACTTCGTTATGAAACGCACCTTGCAAATGCATGTCGACCAGAATATTGTGCAGTAGAACGCACACTTGACTTATTAAGATAATTAGTTCATCACTCCACTCAAAATATTCGTGACGTAGAATCTTGAACCGTCTCTGTAGAGCACCGAATATTCTTTCGATGTCCTTTCTCATTGCCTCCTGCGCAGTTTTCATGTTTACCTCTCTCTCATATACGGCAGCGTGATTCGGGCCGATACGTATGGCCCAAGGAGGGTAAATACCGTGGACTAGATAGTAGAGCAGAGCGTTACGGTGAAATTGATTCACTGTGTAGCCCTCCGGTAATGTCATTAGACGTCTACCGAAGAAGATAATAATGAAAAGAGGACTGTTTTCGACAACTCTGATATCATTATTGGTTCCGCAGCGCCCAGGGAACCAGTGCCAACAGTATAGGTTTCGATCACACAACGCCTCACAGGACATCGTAGCCATCTTCCAATCTTTTGGGTTGTGGTATTGCCCCTTCATAGACTTTGGGCAGTTTTTCCTTTGTATTTGCATACAATCGATGCACCCAATGCATCCCGGAAATCCGACTTTGTTATACTTTCCTACAAATCGCCTCAGTTCTTGCATTTTAGGTTCATGATTTAGATATCGTCATCCATACCTCTTATATATGGCTTGCAAGACAATTTTAAAGTATTGGCGCTGACTCTCAGGCAACATGCAAACCATATCGTCTATCTGTTCGAAAGAGAGTGCGGTTGCTAGTCTCCGTAATGATCCTAACACCTTTTGATGAGGGGTGTGACCTACAACCTTAGCCGCGTTTTGCTGTTGGATGAGTAGGGGCTCGGTTTCAATTAAGTCCTTGGAAATCACCCAGTACATGGTAAGTGGAATACGAAACACTGTTCGAAAGTACCATGCCGGATAGAGGCAGTCATTGGAAAGTTAGTCAGCATACCATCCACATTGACCTCGTTTGAGGGTTACACTGTACGTCTGTCTCCCCGTATATGTCATAGAAGACAAATATGCTTCACGGAGAATATCAATCACAGTGGCGGCGCTTTGTATCGCGCATTGCTCGTCCTCGCTGAAGATTTCGAAGTCTTCAACTGACGATGAGTCGCTCATGTCGCAAGTGGAAGTGGGTACGACAGGGAGAGGGGGAAAAGCTCGTACTTCTACTGTTTGGCAATCATTGGGCATTGCACTGATGGAGATGCGCTGCCAACAGCCAAATCAGAATTTGGCTTTTACTCATTTTAGCTTTCGGTTTTAGCTCGACTGGTAGGGATGCTCTAAAGGTAGTCTTCGGTACTCGCTGTCACGAGCCGGGAGAATTCTCAAAGGGGATCCGCGATCACCAAGCGGAGGGGGAGGTTCACTGGGCGGAAAATGCTCCTACAGGTGCTGCTATGATGCGACCTGGGGATCGGCGGCTTAGAATTCTGAGGATGATCGACAAGAGTCTCCAACCATAAAAATAGACGTAAACTCAAGTGTGCTTGTTCTACTACCCAAGTGGTGGAGCTCGACCGGCAGATTAAGTATCACGCCGGGAGCCCGCCTTGGCAGGTCTCACTACTGTAGTAATTACCTGAAAAAATTAACTAAAAAAATCTAAATCTACCGTTCCTCAAGGGCACTGAAGCGCACGTGAGCCGAAATATGCACCATGTGGCTTAGTTTATAAAATACAAGCCCTCCTTAGGAATATCCCGTCGTAAAGGCACACCACCTTATCATCTTTGGACCCACTGTACTATACTCCTGCCAGGTGGCAGGCTTCAATTCCTCTAAAGTCGTCGATGCCCCTTCGATTTCTATGGTTACGATTGCATCATGTTCACGGCGTTTTTCCGTACGCAGGAGATGAGCTCATCCTGGAGCAGCGGGTAGTACTAATCCGACGACAGAATGTTTTTGAAGCCGTAAAGGCGAATCTTTCGGTATAGCAAGAACGACTCTAACGGGAATAGCCGGCACTATGTCCATAACGCCATTCGCCCTTATGCAGTGCGGCTTAGGCATCAGATGTGTACTACCCTGTAGGAATGAGAGACCAGATGCATAGGTCTACACCCAAACTTTGGCCCAACTTCTCGCGGGTATCTGGATACTCTTAACTACCCGGAGCGTATTCGCCTGCGTCTCTTTTTGAATATACCCACTTGTCATGCGTTGGCGTCCGGTCTCGGAGATGCGAACACAATACCTACAGGAGCGGCGTCGTGAAATGTCACCTTTCGCAGGCGTGGGCATATTGCACGCACATACCGATCCACTAAAGAAGTATCCAATGTGCATTGTGCTGCAAAGCTGGTTGCCACGAGGAATCACATCTTCACCAGTAAGCAGTCCAACCGGAGATACAAGGGTAATGCTCCAAGGATGTTCAATACTGGACGCGACTCGTCTCGCATCGTAAGGAGCTTTCCAGTCCTCAAGGAGCCGAGAGCAGAATGCGGATGCACGTCCGCGTGCACCAGGTTTGGGCCAGCTCCGATATCTAGGAAAGCGCGCACAGTTGTGGAGGCGAGTGAGCAACATCCTATGGAGGCAAACGTTTTATAGTTCTTTTGGCGGAGTGTACAGACAGAGTCCTCAAAGGTGTCAAATGGGTCCAAATGGATTGGTGGTTCCGCCAATTCTAGGTTGAATGTGCAGATTACTTCTTCCCCTTCCCTAAAGCCGACCTCCGTTTGGCAGGGGCTCGACGGAATGGAGCCTCGCGGAGCCTATACGCGTGACCCTGATGGTTACCTGGTTGGAGGGGATCTGAGTTCCAGTGCGAGACGACTGCTGCGGCTCTGCATTTGGAATTCGCCGTGTTCCCCTGAGTTGCAACCAGTTCGGGTACTGGCCTGTGCAGTGGCATTGCACGTGCAAGGAGGACAGACTGCACTCCTACTTGAATGCGGTAGCCGTAGTTTCCATGAGAGGATTGGATATCGTTATACGCGGTCCGGTAACTTCCACTCTTCGTTGTTGTGTCCTTCAGGTTCTGAAAACTCTTCTCCCGTTTCTGCAGGATGGTGGCCACCATTGCCGGGGTGAGAGTAGTACAATGCACTGGCTCTCGAGACAAACAAATCCTGCAGGGCAATGGGTAGCCCCGAGGGTTTGCGAATCGGACATTCTTGTAGGATCCTGCCGAAGTGTACGAGGTAGGGGACGAGGTGTTCTCATCCTAGACAGTGCTCTCAGGGATGAGGTGTATGTGAGGTGGAGGGCCTATAGCTCTCCATCGAGCGTGAGCTCGTCAACCTCTCTTGAGGTGCTGGAGTCCAACATCCTGGCGAATGCCCTACGGTTCCTTGAGACACTCACATTTTCCGAAAAATGAGCGTGGCTGCGGCAAGCAGCACGATGGATGTCCCCATAAGACTCCACGAAACTTACGAGCTCCGTATAGGTGGTCTTCAAGGGCGTTTTCAAGAGATTACGCACCTGGTCACGGATGGAGGGAATGAGTCCTTCATTAAACAACGACTTCAGCCGCCGTTCGGAGTACACGCTCCCGCCCCTTAAGGCCTTTTTCCAAAACTTTTGAGAGAAATCTATTTCGGTCATTTCCGTTCTCGGCGGATAGGAGGCGACTTCAGCGTTTGCATTGGCTATCACCTCATCCGATATGTACCTTCTAAGGAGGAAATTCACCACCTCAGGGTACGTCGTCAGAATCTCCCTCCCAGCATCATCCACAATGGAGCTCTCTCCGTGAGGCATGGCTGCACCAGAGAGTTCGCCTGATCTAAGGGGTAGAACTGAAAGCACCAGACGGCGCCACCTTCATGGATACGAATGGTATTACACGCCGAGCGAAATCGTGTTAGAAAAGCCAATACTGAGATGGGGCTTTCAAACGAGAAGGAGTGCTTTTTCATCTGAATATGCATGCGGCACTGGATCTTCGTAGTTCATTTAGCGACCGAGGGGTTGTGAAGAATGGGGCGACCACTTAACCAGTAGGTGCCATAATCCATCACTTTTGCGAAAACCTTGTTTAGCGGGAAGACCTTTTTGACCCTTCTGCTTTCTTCTTAGGAGGTGTACTGTCTTCCGAGCTGGAGCTGTTCACAAATTCGGAGTTTCACCTACTATCCGAATCGGTGTCACGCTTTCTTCTTTTCCCTCTTCGTTTCTTTCGGCGACTTTCCTTTAGGTTGTCTGGGTGCCTGATTATATCCCCGCTGTTGCGATTCTCCTGACCAGTATCCTTTCCTTCTCTCCGTAGGCGAACTGGTTCGAGACTGGTATTCTATCCTCCTTCATTAGGAGACAGGTCCGGACGGGTCATAGCAATATTTCTGAGGTGTTTGCGGTTCCCTACGGCAGTTTTCTTTTCTCCTCTGGCGTAGGGGCGGCAGCATCCTGTTCTTCTCTACTCGGGGTCACCTTGGGTGTTAATAGAGCTACTTCGGGACGCCACTGCGGGGAAGAGCTTTGCGGTTTGGGAACGATTCTCCGCACGAATAACATCTGAGATCACCTCTTGGAAAGGGTTTGAATACAGCAAAGCATCCAACGCACAGTGGGCACTCTCCTTATCGATTTCTTCCACATGGGCGCGGCGGCATACCCCGAAATATTCCTCAACACTTGCAGGAATTCTTTCGACCAGTTCATGTGACAGTCAATCCGTAAGGCGCGAGACCAATGAATCCAAGAGTGAGTTAGCCTTCAGGTGTGCCCGTTCCTGCACCTCATGAGGTGGCGGCTGCGAAGCCGTATGCTGTTCATCAACCTCTACGTCGGCGTTCCCCAGAGATGTCGCGGGGGATTCCGCTTGCCTCCGATCATGCACATTTCTAAATAGGTTCCTGAAACACTCCAGAGAGGAGCCAGGATTTCTAAGGAGACTTTCAGGGTCCTCCAATCTGGCAGCCATCTGCTGCGGAGCGCTGCGCGTGCTGAACCTCCCAACTGAGTCGGTTTCTTCAGGTTCATGTAAAAGGGTTTCCATTGGAGGTTCCGAAAGGTCCATGTAGAAGTAGTTCGAGGATGATTTCCTACCCTTTCCGGATCATCTTATGGAAGAATTTCACTGTTGGCTTCTAATCGGTGCAAACGAGCAACACTGCTCTGTTGCGACTCTTGTGATTCCTTTAGGAAGCCGGACGTTCTTAGTCGGGATATCAGTTGTGGTATCGGCAATTCTCCTTTCGAGGTGATAGTCCACAACGTTCGTTAAGAGTTTTTTGTGACTCCAAAGGCGCGAATTCCAGAAAGTGGTCGCCGGTAATCACGGTCACGAGCCGGGGGAATCCTGATGTAGTACAGTGGCTCCTTTGGAAATAGGGTGGTTTCGCCTTGAGGTAAAATTTTCCTAAGGAGGGTTCGTATTTTATTAGCGGGGCCGCTTAGTGCAAAATCCCGCCCACGTGCGCTACAGTATCCTTGAGGCACGGTATAATTATTATTTATTTTAGAAAGTTTATGCAGGTAATTATTACAGTAGCAAGACCTGCTGAGGCGGGCTCCAGACTTGATATTTAATCTGCCGGTTGAGCTCCACCTCTGGGGAAGTAAAGACAAGCACCCTTAAGTCTTCATCTACTTTTCCAGTTGGAGTCTCTTGTCGATCAACGCAGGTTTCTAAGCCGCCGATCCCCAGGTCGCATCATAGCAGCGCCTGTAGGAGCATTGTCCGCCCAGTGAACCTCCCCCTCCGCTTGGTGTTTGCGAATTCCCTTTGAGAATCCCCCCGGGTCGCGACAGTGGATACCGGAGACCACCATTAGGAATACGCGCCTTTGGAGTCAAAAACTCCTAACGGACGTTATCCTTTATTACATCAAGAGGAGGGCTGACAGTAGCACAACTGGTCTCCCGATTTAGAAGGTTACAGTTCCTAAAGGATTCGCACAAGTCGCAGCAGAACCGTGTTTCTAGTTTGCAACGACCACCCTCCAACAGTGAAATTCTTCCTAAAGGTGATTCGGAAGTGGAAACAAATTACCCCCTGCCTACTCCTCTATGGACCCCTCAGAACCCCCAATGGAAACCCCCCTACAGGATCCTCAAGCAACTGACTCCGTTGGTGGGCGTAGCACGTGCAGCGCTCCCTAGGAGATGGCCGCCACATTGGAGGACCCCGAAAGTCTCCTTCGGAATCCTGGCTCCTCTATGGAGCGTTTCAGGAATCGCCTTAGGAGAATGCATGATCGGAGGCAAGCGGAGTCCCCCGCGACACCTCTGGAGAATGCCGATGTGGAGGTTGAAGAACCGCACACGGCATTGCAGCCGCCACCTCAGGAGCTGTAGGGACGGGAACACCCGGAGGCTAACTCCCTTCTGGAGTCCCTGGCCCCGCGCCTTACGGATTGGCTCTCACAAGAGCTGGTCGAAAGGATACCTGCAGGTGTTGAAGCCCACTTCCGAGCGCGCCGCCAAGTCCTTGTGGAGGAAATCGCAACGGAGAGCGCTCACCGTGCTGTGGATGCTTTGCTGGATTCCGATCCTTTCCTCGAGGTGATCTCAGATGTTATCCGTGCGGAGGTTTGCTCCCAAACCGCGCAGCTGCTCCTCGCAGCGGCATTTCGAAGTTCTTCATCCGTACAGGAGAGGTTCCCTCTATCAACACCTAAGGTGACCCCGGGCAGAGAAGGACAGGATACTGCCACCCCCTACGCCAGAGGAGGAAAAGATACTGCCGTAGGGAAACGGGACCACCAGAGGAATCATGCTATGCACCGTCTGGACCTGACGCCTTGCGGAGGAGGACAGGATACCGGTCGCGACGAAGTCCACCAGAGGAGAGAAGGACAGGATACTCCTCGGGTGGATCGCGATAATGGGGGTATCGTCAGCAACCCAGACCACCTCAAGGAAAGACGAGGAGAGAAACGGAGGGAGAAAAGACGCAAGCGAGACACCGTTTCGGAGGGAAGCTCAGACTCCGAATCCGTAAACAGCTCCAGCTTGGAGGACAGTACAGCTCCCAAGGAGAAGAGCAGAAGGGTCAGGAAGGTCGTCCCGCTTAACGACCTTTTCGCCAAAGTGGTGGATTATGACACCTACAGGATGAATGATCGCTCCACACTGTACGACGCGTCGGTCGCTAAACGACTCACGAAGATGCAGCGCCGTATGGATATTCAAATGAAGAAGCACTTCTTCTCAGGCGAAAACCCCATCTCAGTGCTGAATTTTCTTACGCGCTTTCGTTTAGCGTGTAACACCAATGGTGTCCATGATGGTGCCGCCGTATGGTGCTTTCAGTTCTACCTCACAGACCAAGCGCACTCGTTGGAGCAGCCACGCCTCACGGGGGAGAGCACCATTTTGGATGATCCTGGAACGGCGATCTTGACGACGTACCCGGAGGTAGTCAATTTCCTCCTTAAAGGGTACGCCACGGACGATATGATAGCCGATGCTGATGCTGAAGCCATCTCCTATAGGCAGAACACCGGAATGACCGATACGGAGTTCTTACAGAAGCTGTGGACTAAGGCTGTACGGTGTGGGAATGTGTACTCCGAACGGCGGTTGAAGTCGTTGTTTGTCGAGGGACTCCTTCCCTCGATACGCGCGAGGGTGCTTAATCACCTCAGGACGCACCCAAAAACCACCTACACGGAGTTAGCACGTTTCGCGGAATCCTATGGGAATACCCACCGTGCCGCTCGCCGCAATCATGCTTCATTTTCGGAAAAACCGGCGGCCTCAAAGACCCGTCGGGCATCCGCCCTGACGTTGGACTCCAGCACCTCGGAGGAGGTTGGCGAGCTCATGCTCGTAGGAGAGCAAGAGGCCCTCGCCCTCACGTACGCCTCCTCTCAGGGAGCACCGTATAGTACGAAGACACCCTCGTCTCCCACTTCGTACGCCTCGGCAGAATCCTACAGTAGCATCCGATTCGCGAACCCTCGAGGCTACCTACCGCCTTGCAAGATTTGCTTGTCACGAGAGCCCGTACACTGTACGACTTTCACCCTGGCAATGACGGCCGCCATCCTGCAGGAACGAAAGAAAACCTTCCAGGACCTGAAGGACACACCAACGGAGAGCGAAAGTTATCGAAACCGCGTATCGCGACATCCGCTCCCCTCAAGTGAACTACGGTTACCATGCTCCACCAGGAGTGCAGCCTGTCGCGCTGTCACTGGAACCCGCAACGCAGGTGCCGGTGTCCCAGCCGATTGTACCTCAAGGGAACACGTCGCATCGCGATGCACAACCGCAAAAGCCGTCCCCGCCTGGAACCCAGCCTCTCTGCAACGAGTAAAACTCTCAGAGCCACGCGTAGAGGCTCCGCGTGGCTCTCGAACATCGAGCCTCAGCTCCACGCAGGTCGCCTTTAGGAGGGGGGAAGAGGCCGTCTGCTCCGTCGACGCAGAATCGGCGGGCCCTCAATCCCGTTTGACCCATTCGACACCTTTGAGGATTCTGTGTGCACGCTCCGCCGTGAGAATTACAAGGTATTCGTATTTATAGGATGTTTCCAGCTCGCCTCCACCACGGTGCTGCTATCCACGATACCGGAGCTGGCCCTAATCTGGTGCACGCGGACGTGCTCCCGCGGTCTGCTCTCGGCTCCTTGAGGACTGGCAAGCTCCCCACGGTACGCGATGCGTCGCGACGAGCATTGACCATCCTCGGCGTGATCCCCTTGTGCCTTAGGTTGGGCTCCTTACAGTTGCGAGTATGGTTCCCCGTGGCGACCAACTTGGCCGCACAATGCATATTGGGCACTTCCTTTGTGGATCGATATGTACGTGCATTCTACCCACGCCTGCGGAAGGTGACGTTTCACGACGCCGCCCCTGTAGTTATCGTGTCCGCATCTCCAGGGCCAGACGCCTGCGCGCGCCACGTGGGTAGCCTTCCAAAAGAGACGCAGTCGAATAAGCTCCGAGTGATGAAGAGCATCGAAATACCTGCGAGAAGTCAGGCCGAAGTTTGAATGCAGACCTCTGCATCTGGCCTTTCATTCCTACAGAGTAATCCACACCTGACGACCAAGCATTACTCCATGATGGCGGACGGTTTTATGAAAGTAATACCAAACATCCCCTTTAGGTTCGTGCTCGTTAACCTCAAGGAGTCGCCGTTACGGCTTCAGAAAGGAATTGTCGTCGGACTGGCACTACCCGCCCCTGCAAGACTGGCTCACCTTTCTCGATCGGAAGACCTTGGGGACCGCGATGCTATCGCCACCATGGAATCCGGAGCGACTTCAACGGCTCCAGAGGAAGACAGTCCTGCCACCTGGCAGGAAAAGCTCCAAATTGGCGATGATTTCAAAGGGTATCGCCATAGGATAGTGGAGATGCTATCCGCCTTTGAGGATATGTGGTCTGGTTGCCTGAGTCAGGTCAGCCTGGCCAAGCACGGAATCCAGCTCACACCGGAGGCGAAACCGGTACATCAACTCCCGAAGAGGGCCGGACCCCACGCGCGCGACTTTGAACGCGATGAGGTCCACAGGATGCTGGAGAAGGGCGTTACAGAGCCTTCCAATTTCGAATGGGCCTCCCCGGTGGTCTTTGTCAAAAAGAAATATGGCTCTCTAAGGTTCTGTATTGACTACAGACATCTTAACGAGGTGATGGTACGCGATTCGTACCCGATACCCCAAATGGATGAATGTATCGACTCCTTAGACGATTAGTCCGTTTTCTCCACCCTGGATGCCAATAGCGGCTATTGGCAGTTTGAGATGGACGACTCCGATAGGGATAAGACAACGTTCACCTCGCACTATGGGATCTTTAGATTCCTAAGGATGCCATTTGGATTGAAGAATGCACCCGCTACGTTCCAACGAGCGGTGGACATTATCCTGTCAAAGATTAAGTGGCAGTACGCCTTGGTGTATATCGATGATGTCATCATATACTCCCGAAGCGTGGAGGAGCACTTCATTCATGTGAAGCACGTGTTCCAACTCCTAAAGGATGCGGGCCTCACCCTGAAGCTGGAGAAATGATTCTTTTTCAAGTCGTCGGTGGACTACCTGGGGCACGTTGTGCTTCCGCGCCACCTACAGGTTTCCAAGAAAACTCAGGACGCCTTCAAGGAAGCTCGCCCTCCCACAAACCAGACGGAGCTCCGCTCTTTCCTTGGGTTGTGTAACGTCTTCCGGAAGTTTGTACCAAATTTCTCCCGTATAGCGGCGCCGTTAAATCGCCTCTTGGAGAAAGACAAGCCGACGCAATTGGCTGTCTTGATGGATGAGGAGTTTGAAGCCTTCGACACCCTGAAGAGGAGACTGATAGAACCACCAATCTTGGTACTTACGAAGCGGCACGGCCGAATGGTGCTGGACACTGACGCCTGTGAATACCAGGTCGGATGTGCCCTCCTACAGGAGCAACTGGAAGGTGGACTCCAACCCATTGCGTATTGGAGTCGCAGCCTCACACCTACGGAACGCAATTATTCCACTTCGGAGCGCGAATGTCTCGCCATCGTGTGGGCTGTTTTGCTTTTACGCCCTTACCTGGAAGGCGCGCGCTTAACCTTGAGGACGGACCACGCACCACTGAAGTGGATACTGTCCTTGAAGGATGCTACGGGTCGCCTGGAAAAGTGGAGGTTACGCCTCCTGGAGTTCGAGTTCGACATCGTCCACCGCCCTGGCATTAAACACCAGGCAGCGGACGCGCTCTCGCGAATTCCCTCCCACGGGGAAGAGAAAACACCCTTGGAGGACAATATCTCGTGTCTGGTCATCCACGAAACCGACGGGTAAGAAGGATCCGATGGAAAAGGTGTGGAATGCTGTGAACCTGGAGGAAAGTACAGTGGACTCCCTGAGGTGATGGCTCTTGTTGAGAAGGAGAAAGAAGTCCTTTCCATTACCGTAGCGAAGTTCCTGAAGGAGCAGAGTACGGATGCGTACCGCAAGGAGTGCCTCGCCACTGTGGGGAATTTGACATCGTCATTCGACGTCGACCGAGACGGTGTGCTTGTACGCCGCGCCCTCCTGGATGGAGCTCTCCAAAAGGTGGTCCCGACGAAGCCCCGGGCGAGAATGTTGTACCTTTCGCACTATCCTCGCCTCGCCGGGCACCCCGGTGGATCTCGGATGTACTTCAACATGCGGAGGGAGTTCTATTGCCAAAACATGGCTAATGACGCCTTCCAAACGGTGGCGGATTGTGATTCCTGCACCGCCGCTAGGGGGAGTATACGGAAACACCGGATGCCGTTCACGCTGTTCCCACCTTCAGGACCATTGGCGTTTGTGGCCATGGACATCTTGGGTCCTCTCCCCAAGACGGAGCGAGGGCACCGATTTATCCTCGTGATCACGGATCGCATTTCCAAGATCACAAGTGCCATCCCCCTCCGGAGAACTACCGCAGCAATGATTGCCGACGCCTTTCCGGAGCATTGGGTGTACCCCTACGGGATACCATTGTACCTCCTTACCGACGATGGACCTTTGTTCGCGGCGAAACTCTTCAGCGCCGTCTCCGGAATGCTGGGGATGAAACAGTTGTTTACATCGGCGTATCACCCCCAGACAAACGGACAGGCGGAAAGGTTCAACAAAACCATCGCCTCGAGGCTGGAGTACTACGTCGCGGACCACGAGAAGGATTGGGACGCATATTTGGGACCCCTCACGTATGCATACAACCTACAGGTGCACCGCTCCACGGGGACTGCTCCTTTCAATTTGGTGCTCTCGCGCATTCCGCCAAGTGCCGTCATCGCGGCACGCGCCATGGCGCACCCGATGGATGGGCCACAGACGTCAACAGCGGCGCAAACCAGACGCTCCATCCCAAGGCGATATGAAAACGCACTCTCCCTCGCGAAGGAGAGACTCAACGGCTCGCAGAGGAGATACAAACAGGGCTTCGACAGAAAGGTTATGGAAGGCCCTCACCGGAAGGAAGGCGACGAAGTGTTCCTCGACAGGCCCTGGAAAAACTCCAATGAACCGCCGGACGTCACGCGCAAGTTAGCGCCGACCACCTCAGGGCCCTTCAAAATCCTTGCCACCTATAGGGATACTGTCGCCATTGAGGTGAACGGGCTCAGGGATGTCGTCTCCCGTGATATGGTGACGAAAGTCCCAACGCCCAGCCTTCCAGGAATGCCCGCCACCCCACCTTAGGGACAACGAGCGGAGATTCCTCATCCGACCACCTCAGGCGCGGCGACACTACGGGATACTGGGAACCGCATCATCGCTCTCGGTGAATTAATCCTGGAGGCTCCCGATGCCATCCTGACCACTGAAGGTGACATACTCTACGCGGTGGACCATATCGTCTCCCATCGACAGACCCCTGCAGGAGTACTGTACCGCGTCCGCTGGTATGGGTACACCTCGAAGGACGACACCGAAGAACCTCCGGAACATATACCGGAGAACTTCCTTAGGCGATACCAGGTTAATCTGGTGCGGAAACGCCTCTCCACATAGGCGCTTTCGTTTAGGAAAGGGGGAGGGGGCCCACAAACGGAGATGTTTTTTGTATTCGCCGTCTATCCCCCACTTGGAGTTCTCTTTTTCGCCTCCAGGATGCCCTGCTCGCTTTGGCGCATGCTCCCACGGCGGCACCTCGTGTCGCTGCGTTCGCGGGCACGGCCTATGTATGTTTGAACTACCGTTCGTGGAGCTTCTGGTCCATCCGTAAGATCTTTAATTGGTCAGGGTCCTATCACCTACAGGTCACCGCATCGCGTTGAATACTCCGCTTCGAGGCGAGCTTTCGCTGTAAGCGCTTGGCTATCAGAGAACTCCGACAGGCTTTCCATGAGGGCCGCCATCGAGGCTCGGTCTGTCCGGGCCTTGTCGAGCTCTAAAACCCAAGCACGCGCCTCGATTCTCTACAGGAGAAACCGGAGCAGGACGGCCTGTCACCAGGCACGCCTGCACCAACTCCTGCTCCTGGAAGGCAGCCTCCGGAGCCCCAGAGGAGACTCCTCCCGACGGTGCACCCGATGCGGCCACCTCCGTTGACGGCGCAGCAACCGCCACGGAGGGAGCTGCAGACGGCGGCCCAGCTGAGACAGGAGCTCCCCGACGGGATTCCGCGAGTTCCGCAGTGGAGGACGGCAATGCCAAGTACGGATTTGGTGACACCTGAGGTGACGGCGGTGAGGGAATTGGAACGCTCCGCCGGCGAGGCTGAGCAATAGGCGCATGGACGCTCCGCAATAGGGGTTGCACCACTGGGACAGAAGGTGCCGGGACGGGAGTACTCTCGTCCTCTTCCATTGCAGACACGGAGTCCACCACTGCGGGAGCACTCGATACTGCGGCGGGCCGTGGAGGAAAGGCAGGGTATGCGTGCCCGTCATCGTCTCCATTCGGACTCCTCACAATGGGGTGAAACTTGTCCTCGCCGTAGTCGTACCAGAGGAAACCCGGTGTGTCACTCTACGTCACCTGGAGGTTGTAATCCAACAGTGTCTCCGCTTCGGACTTGCTCCATGCGATGCCCTTCACCAGGTTTTGAATGCCAAAGGAGCGCGGGAACCGTATGATGGACGCCGACAAAGGGAGCAAACGCCCGGCAGTCGGCTGATATGACGAGTCCCAGTAGAGGCGGCCGTAGCGGCATTGGGTATAGGAGGTTACGCCTTCGTCCGCCGCTAGGAGATTCGCCATCAGGGTGCCGACCGCAGACTCCGTCGAGGCGACCAGCATGACGAACCGCCCTAGAGAGTCATGGGGATTCAGAACCTCGGAGGTATGATACGCGAAGGTGATGGGCGTTGCCACGCAGAGATGCGGGGAAACCCAGTGGTCCCTCCAGGAGTCGTTCACCTTAAGTTAGTACTTCGGACGTTTCCCGGAGGGCACATCATGGAATTCCGTGTTATACCATCCGTATAAGTACCCGAATGCGGTACGTACGCGGGTTTCGTCCGCGAGATGCGTCCCCCATCGATTCCGATTGAGCCAGTACAGGCGGTCGTATGGGGGATCGAAGGGCAACACCGCAAGGGCGGAACGTCCATCGGCGATGCTTCCGGTTCGCCTCGCTCTCTGTTGCGAGCTCTCCTTGTGGAGCAGGACCTGGAGTCGCGCCTGGATCTCTCGTTCTTCAGAGCACCTCAGGTAGGGAGTGTCGCAGTGTCCTACCGTGGTTGGAGTGTTGTCACCATGTACCGGAGTATGAAGCCAACGGGCACGGTATGCGTCGACCCGGTTCCGCTTCTGGTCGTTTCACGCAATCCCCGGGACGGCGCGGAACCGCATCGCCTGCAGGTACGGCCCGAAGTGGTGAATGTAGTCCTCCACGGGACAGGGGAGACTCATGCGCCTATCGTGGAACGGGACAAACACCCGCGTGGCGCGATGATCGAATTGTGTTCCTGGACGGAACGGTGCTCCGGTCGAGGTGTGATACACCTCAGGATTGGAAGGGGATGTCGGCGCAGGAGTCGGAGGGGACATTCCGAAGGCGTACGAAGCAGGGTGGATGGCGACCGAACGCGTGGAGGCACCTGAGGAGAGAGACCTGACACCACTCGGGGATCGATTCGAAGATATATGCACCACCGCGGAGGGAGCCGTGTCAAGCCGCCACCGTGGAATCCGAGGCGAAGCCGGGCGACCGGCATCAGGCGAGTTATGGAGCACCATCGCGTGGCGCGCGCTCATATCCAACGGTGAACGACGGAGGTGCGGACGAGAGACTTATGAGTTCGGCACCTTCACGGAGATTGGAGGAGTGGACGCGAAGAAACGGGTGTTGCCAAAAGAAGTAATCTCGGAGGAGTCGGAGTGGCAAGCGCCTCCAGGGGGTCGGTATCCTCACGGGACTAGCCTACGCTGCGTCCACGCAAGTGCGCGCTTGCACCGCACGCGGTACGCCGGAAAACGCGTACACTCGCGTTGCCGACTGCCGCAGCAGCACTGACAGGTGACACCAAGAAGGAGCAGATGCAGCCGAGGGAAGGAGTAGCATGTTGATAGTTCAAATGGTGAACTGTGCGCCCTGTGTCACAAGAGAGTATAGCGCAAATAGCTCATCTGTTTTTCCAACATAGCAGAGCCCACAAACGCCACGAGAAGTGAAACGCGAGCCCGCGGCAACACGCCGCGCAGGAGTATGGCGAAGAGAAGGAACGCCTGAAGGAGAGAACGGGCAAACCGCCGAAGGCCGCACATGCCGCAACACCGATAGGAGCCACCCCAGGGATCAAGAAAGCGGAACATGCACCTCGAGGACGACGTGCAATTCAGGAAAGGGGGTATGTAGCACAGTGACTCCTACGGAATTAGGGTGGTTTGGCCTTGAGGTATAATATTCCTAAGAAGGGCTCGTATTTTATTAGCGGAGCCACGTGGTGCAAAATCCCGCCCACGTGCGCTACAGTATCCTTGAGGCACGGTAGAATTATTATTTATTTTATATAATTTAAGCAGGTAATTAGTACAGTAACGAGACCTGCTGAAGCGGGCTCCCGGCTTGATAATTAATCTGCCGCTTGAGCTCCACCTCTGGGGAAGTAAAGAAAAGCACCCTTGAGTCTTCATCTACTTTTCCGGTTGGAGTCTCTTGTCGATCAATGCAGGTTTCTAAGCCGCCGATCCCCAGGTCGCATCATAGCAGTGCCTGTAGGAGCATTGCCCGCCCAGTGAACCTCCCCCTCCGCTTTGTGTTTGCGGATTTATTTTGAGAATTCCCCCGGCTCGCGACAGCGGATACTGTAGACCACCTTTAGGAATACGCGCCTTTGGAGTCACCAAAAACTCCTAACGGACATTGTGCTTTACTATCTCGAGAGAAGGGCTGACAGTACCACACCTGAAAGGAGGACCGCAAGCACCAAGTGGAGAAGGGGGTTCACTGGGAGTACAATGCTCTTACAGGTGCTGATATGAGGCAACTTGGGAATCGGCGGCTTAGAAACCACACCTAGAGTAATCATATATACCTGAAGTCCCACAGGACAAAAGTCTCTAACCGGAAAAAGTAGAAGAAAACTCATGGGTGCTTGGTTTACTTCCCCTGGAGGTAGAGCTCATTCGACAGATTAAGTGCAGTGCCGGGAGCCCCCCCGGCAGGTCTCACAATTGCATACTAGTCTAATTACCTACACTTATTAATGAAGATAAATCTAAACATTACATTTCTTCAGGTGTACTGTGGCACACGTGAGCTTAATAGTGCACCTCATGGGTCAGTTAAAAAAATACGAACAGTTCATGGGAATACCCAACCAGAAGACAATATCACCTTAACACACATTGTACTACAGAAACAACCAAGAACGTGAAAAAATATGAAAACATGCTATGAAAATATTTCTATCATTTGGTTAATGTTTCCATGAAGAAATCTTTATTTTTTAATAGGATAATGCACCAGCGTACTCTGTCTTTCTTTTCAAAAATTGGTTACAGAAGTCAATTGTATCTGTTTTAGAATGGCCTGCGCGTTCAAAAGATTTTAAAACAATCAAAAACGTTTGGGGATTGCTGGCTAGGATGGCTTATGCGCATGTAATGGAGATGTAGCCAGTTTTGGAACTCGAAAACTGTATTACAAATTGGTTGAAATGTATAACAGTTTCAACTGTGAAAAAGTACACTAGTTCGATGCCAAAATGTTGCATTATTGTTATACAGAAAAAAGGATGCACAATCAACTGTTGAATGGCTCCTGGTAAGGATTCGTTCCAGACCAACATATGTTTTTGAAACGTTTTTTTGGCCTAAGTTTTTCTCAAACCCAATTTGGTAGGCGTACAGTACACGTTTCGTTCTTTATGAAGCTTTTCAGCATTTCATATATTTTTGAAACAGTCTGTTTATTATAAAGCATAAATAGGGAACTTCTACTGTTTTATTTATTGTTGGCAAGAAAATTATTTTTGCTCCGTCTTATCCTTTTTGTGCTGAACACTATCTTTTTCTTTAATACGTATATTCCACTTAATTACTTACTTTTCAAAGGGGAGGTCTATTGCATCTTCAATCGGCGTATTGCACCAAAATGGGCTTCTGGTACAAACTTTATCTTTGTATTGCATATAAACCCCTTGTTTGATATTTTTCTGTAATTACTATCTATTATTGTTTTTGTAAAACGTAGAATTGGAAAGATTTTATCATAAAGTACTTTATATTTACCAATTTAATCCCTGGAGACAAAACTCTTTATATCACCGAGTGTATTGGGAAATTTCGTACTGCTCTTATTTCTACATAACAGCTAGAAAAAGTAGATAAAGGACTGTTCAATGGCATTTATAGCAAAAAAAGCGCTATATTTATTATCCGTGTTGTGGCGCCGCGATCTGAAGGGATATAGACAGCAGTTTCCCAAACATGAGGCGTTCATCAACAAAATCTGCGACTGCCAGGCTGTAATGGTTCTTGGACTGCTCTGGATAAATACACAAAACACGGGACTTTCTCTATAAATTTTGATCTCTAAATTAATTCCAAAGTAGAAATCATCAAACTCCGATGGACAATATGTATTTATGGTATCAATAGATTTGTTTTTAATTGCGTATATTAAAACTGATTTCAGAGATCATTAAATCAGTTCCGGGGACATAACTCATGCTTCTCGTGAGAAAAAGAAGCTCAGTAATGGAAGAGAACGCTTAAAGGATATATAAAATGGTTTACTAATAATAATAATTATTTCTCTTGTTTTGTAATGAATAACAAAAAATGGGGTTCTGCTTGACATGGAAACAAATGGTAAAGCTTTACCCGAGGCACAAACTATCAGCAATTCAAAATTTACCATCATATTTGTTTGCGGCATGTCATGCATGGTTTGCATAATTTCATAGCAAGAAGTTTTGATTTATTTTCTGCTCCTTTTATTAGAGAAATTCGGAGAATGGATTTGAATAAGGATAAAGAAAATATATACAATCTAAACGTTTCTAATTACCGGATTTATCAACTCACATCACGGCCCTGTGGCGACCCTGAGGAAAGGTGGGGCCTAAACATTCTGGGATGGATATTCTGGCGAGGAACATTCATGTCAAATTTACGATTTCCGATAAATAATACTCAAGAGTTAAAAAAGGATTGAAGCAAAATTTTGAAGGCTAAATGTAGTGCATCAAAGGGCGACGGTATGCAGAATTCAAGTACTCCATGGGAAAAGTTTTGTTTATGACAATCGAATATGGTGACACGAACATTGGTGGAAGATTAAGATGGTGACTTTTATTTTGCAACGGTGAATTGTTGGGGTTTGTTCGAAAAAAAGAGCGACACACAGCAAGCGCACGGTGACTTTACGTACTAGAACCGCAGACAACGGTGCCTTAGCTACGTAAATATTTAGTCTGGGGTGACTTTCATCGTCGTTTGTCATTGAAACGCAGGGTGACAATTTTGATCGACATTTGTAAAGTAAGAGGGGTGACACGGACAGCAAACAAGTTGACAAACGGAAAGGAGTATGGAAAAGGCGACTACTGCTCAGATGGAGGGTGAAACTGAGCGCTGTGAGTGCGACTTTGTACCTAATGCGCCATTTATATTGCGCCTTTGATATGTCACCCTTCTTTACTGTGAAATATTGCAATCACCCCCAGGCCTCTCAAATATTCGGCTCTCCACCCCTTAAGTGAGCTAATTCTGCAAGCAGTCCCCCTATATCTGCAGAATCTCCCTATTTCAAATCCTTTTGTTCATCACCGATTTAGTGACATTCAAATATTAAATCTCATGTCACAATTGAGAAGAAGGTACGCACATATTAAGTTCACTGCACCTCAACTCTTCTGATTCACATGCATCGTTTTCTTCCAGCGAGCAGTACTCGAACAAACTGGCTGGTTGCTGACAGATATTTACCCCGTTTTTGGGCAAACATGAAAGCCGAAAAATGTTCTCAATAAACCGGCCACTAGGGTCCCTTAAACCCTGAGCCACACATCGAGGCTCATCCGGGAGAGGATTTGGACTGCATGAATCTCCGTGGTCGAGAGACAGAGCGGGGTCGTAGCATTTTCTTTGGAACGGCATAATGCTGTATGATGGATCACATTTGAGATCTTCCATGCACGAATCATCGTCTTCACAAGTGGACCCGATTCTTCTCCTAGGTCGGCACAATCTTCTGCCGCGACCCATGTCGTCCCTCCCACAGTGCAAACCTTTCTTGCATTTCTGCGTTCATGGATAGAGACAGTCGGAAAAACGGGTTAGTATGGATTTTGTCACGTCTTGGACGTTTTGGTAAGCACTTACTCGTTGCAATCTAGACGTATCGAAACACGGTCTCCACAAGCCCACTTCCAAAACCGGCAGTCTACAGAACTTTTTACTTTCTGGCGACTCAGGATCTACTCTGCATTCCGTACCTGGCGGGCACTTCAACTCAGAACATTCCTGACCAACACGAGTAAAAGTTATAGGAACAGTTGGGGGAGCTTCCATATTCTGACAAGTGCCATTAACGCAGAAGGCACCCTCCTCACAAGTAAAGCGGAACGGGTCCTCGCATCGCGCACCCGTCGGCAAAACCTTCATGCAGGTGTGAAGCGGAGGTGGCGGACGGCGCGAATAAGGGAGCTCAACACCGGGAACCTCTGCGCAGACGGCATTCCTTTCGCAAGTCACATACTCGTCGTTGCTACAAGCGGCACCCAGTGGCACACGTTCCCGCCGACGACGGCACTCAAACACACCTTGGAACTGCTTGAAAAGCGTCAGCCCGCGACGGCACTCTCTAGTGTCTATCTGACCAGCGACCTCATATGAGGTCAAATGACCTCATATGAGGTCAATTTTAATTACTTTGTAGTTAGGTGAAAACATTAAAACTTTTCCCAATTATTTTTTGTTCTGATATC
>JAHNZQ020000049.1:1145156-1157949 GCA_019155205.2 Gracilaria vermiculophylla
GAATTCCCCCGGCTCGCGACAGCGGATACCGGAGACCACCTTTAGGAATACGCGCCTTTGGAGTCCCTAAAAACTCCTAACGGACGTTGTGCTTTACTACCTCGACAGGAGGGCTGACAGTACCACATATTCCTGAAGGTGGTCTCCGGTATCCGCTGTCGCGAGCCGGGGGAATTATGAAAGGGATCCGCAAACACCAAGCGGAGGGGGAGGTTCACTGGGCAGAAAATGCTCCTACAGGCGCTGCTACGATGCTACCTGGGGAGCGGCGGCTTAGAAACCTGCGTGAATAGACAAGAGACTCCAACCGTAAAATGTAGAAGAAGACTCGAGGGTGCTTGTCTTTACTTCCCCAGAGGTGGAGCTCAACCGGCAGCTTAAATATCAGGCCGGGAGCCCGCCTCGGCAGGTCGCACTACTGTGCTTATTACCTGCATAAAATATCTAAAATAAATAATAAATTCTACCGTACCTTAAGGATACTGTAGCGCACAAGGGCAAGATTATGCACCAAGTGGCCCAGCTAATAAACTACGAACCCTCCTTAGAAATATTATACCTTAAGGACAAACCACCGTATTTCCGTAGGAGCCACTGTACTACAGTGAGGTATGATCGCTTTCTTATCAAGCGAGTTGTTGTGGTAGAACTTAAGTCGTGATACATGGATGTTCTCCAGTACGCGGTTCTGAAGGTCTTCAACTAGATATACATATTCTGAAAGTGGTTTGATGATCCTTCGCGGTCTCCATCAACGAAGTGCAAGCTTTTCTTCTGCGTGGAAATCTGCTCGAGCAACTAGAACAAAATCCTCTCTAGAAAATTAAGGAAGCTGCCTCTTTGAAGCTCTTGCACGAGACATGGCGTGGTTGTTTTGCCACAGAGTTTTGATTTAGAGGGTGTACTTCGGCAACTCTGTCTTTCAAAGCTTTGACATTCAGAGAGATTTCAAGCTGTGAGTCGCTGATACTCATTATTGCTATAGTAGTTGTCCTCGTAAGGGTGGCGACCAGTAGAGAGGGTTCCTTGCAAGTTAGTACTGTCAGGGGAGGAACGTTGCGACGATTTGGAGACAGAGAGTAACTTGAAGTGCTTTGAATAATTGGGAGAAGATCAGGCCATTTTTTGAATTCCATTTCAAATTTAGACACAAACGCGCAGAACGTACGAAGAACTTCTTTTCCAAGACGGTCTACGGCGCCACTACTCAAAGGTGTATACGAGAGCTTTAAGTGATGGGTTACACGAAGGTCTTTGCAAACAAGACGAAGATTTTCGTTTTTGACATGAGACCTTGAGGAACTTCAATAGCGGCACACAAGTCCATAGTTGCCATTGCCGCATTATCTGCGGTTGTTCCTGTTGTTGCAGAAAACCACCCTAGTTGGAGTGATCGTCGCGTAGCATTAAGATACACTTTGAACCCGTTCGGCTCTATTCTATGTCGATGTAGTCGAATTGAAATCATTGGGTTTAGTCCCATGTAGTGCGGGTCCAAATGGTCCGGATACGTTCCCACCTCCAAGTGTAGAGATGCAGTGGATGTACGATTTAACAAATGCCTGTACGTCATCTGAGAGCGTATTCAAAAGATAATGCTGTTTGAGAGTCCTTGTGGTGGTCTGCTTCTCTCTGTGTCCTGACGAGCCTGTATGGGCGATGATACATAATCCAAGTTGTAAATTATCAGCTGCCTTAGGTGTCTATATTGCACCTTCGGGCGTTTTCCAAAGTCCATCGGATTGAAGTGATCCCCGAGGTCGGCTGTTGATATGCTTTTTTTGAACTTCGACTATTTCTGTAGTGCATGGCCATTCGAAAGTCTCTGCGTTGGTCGTAGACAGCGCGAGAATGTTTCTCAGCCAACGAACCGTCTTTGGCGCGGACCAACGCACTAACAGATCTGCCCACACATTGTCAACTCCATGGATGTGAAAGCATGCGTACGAATAAATGCTTAGACGGACTGCCCGGCGCAAAATTTTAGGTGCACATGACTAGCTGAGATGGGGTGCAAGAGACATTGGGTCAAAGAGGAAGATGAGATTGTTGTGGTCCGTGTGAAGGTTGAAACCTGCCGCCGTTGCCGCGAGCCAATGCATGCGTTCTACTGTAGCCATGATGGCATATCCTTCCTTCTCCAACGCTCGTCAGCCTAATTCAGTTGCATTGAATCGCCCAGAGCAGAATGCGAGGGGTCCATGGCGTTGTTCTTTTTGCGGAAGTGACAGATCTTTAAAAAGTACTTGAGTTACAATGCCTGACCAGCAAATGTCCGAGGCGTCGGTGTAGAAGGAAAGACGTTGATATTCGTTTCGATGTGCTAGACTTACGGTATTAACCAAAGCTTTTTTGCAACGCTTAAAGGCGTCTAGTTCGTTTTGTCCCCAGCCGGTAGAATCTAGAGATTTGATGCTCAGCCCACGTTTGGTTCGCTTTTCGGCTTTTTAATATACAAGTTCCATGAATTCATGCAGCGGCGAGATGAAGTGTGCAAAGTCTGGCATCCCCGTTTTCACCCATTGCATGGCACAGACAAATTGTTGGAGGTGGGCTCCCGTGCTGGATGGTTCCATGGACACCAGTCCGTCACGTTGTTTGGGATCGTATCTAAAACTTTCTGCCGACACTATCCTGCCGCACCAGCAAATGGATTTCGCGAAAAGCACAAACCTTCCAGGATGCAATCGAATTGAGAATTTTGAGCAGGTATGAAAGAGTTTCTGAATGTTTCCAATTAAACCGTCGACGGCGCAGTTGTGAAGCAGAATACCATCCAGCCAGTACAGCATATGTTTGAGCAATTCATTTGGAAACGTTTCCACGAGGACTGACTGCAAGTGCGTTGTTGCGTTCGTTGTGCCGTGTAATACTCTTGTCGGTGAAAACATGCCATTGGGCGTGATGAAGGATTGGAGCTCTTGCGAGACTTTCTCCAGCGAAAAATGCCAGTAACCATGTGAGAGATGGAATGTTGCGAAGCATTGTGACCAGTCCAGTTTGAGTAGTTCTTGCTTAACTTTCGGCATGAGGTATGGATGTCTTACGGTATATTTATTAATCGGTCGTAGGTCCACCGTGATACCAAACTTCGCTTGCCCTGGTTTCAGCACAATAAGTGGTGCTGAGTCCCATGCAGATGTTGGGTTTGTGTAAACCATTCCTGGGCGAATCAAGTCAGAGACAAAGGCATTCAAAAATGCGCTATGGTCTTGAGAGTACCTGCGTAGGCGGACACTTCTTGGTATAGCGTCTTTTGTGAGGACGACCTGAAGAGGATTGACCTTCGCTGGAGGCCCAGATGATAGAGAGGTGCGGAAGATGTTGACGTGCTCATGTACAACGTTCTTCAGGCGAGACACATCCTAGTTTCCCATGCCGTTGGATTTTGCTGTTTGGATCATTTCGTCCACTGCATGAAATATGTCTACGTGTTGCGTGCTATCGATTGGGTCCAAGAGCAAGTGGTAAAGAAAGAGGTCTTTTGCCTTTCGAAAACTGTAGTAGTTAACACGTTGTCTGCCTTCGTTGTTCAGTGTTTTCACAGACGAGTCAATGTGCCCGTTCGTTCAGGTAAACATGATACGACTGACCTAGCCTAAGGTCTTTGAATTCCCGATTCCGGAACAATCTGCGCCGTTTAAAGCAAAACGATTATTGTCGAGCAGTGTAGGCATATCGACGCGGAGATTGTAGTGCAAACTGCGAACGTGGCACAGACACGAGCCGCGTCGCGGAAGCACCACCAAGGTGTTCAAGCTTGCTCTCAATGAGAGGTGGCACAGCGAGAGAGCCCTCTGATAGGGTCGACACGAGCCGGGTGTAAATCCGGGCGACCCCGTACTGGGCGTGCAGTCAGAGGATAAGAACCGGCCAAGCAAGCCGACTCCGTCGGAGAATCCACGAGAGGTGGTAGCACCGTACCCAGCCCAACGGTTGTGGGACAAATGATCAACAAACAAGCCGCACTTGCAGAGCGCGGGCTCGCGAGAGTGGGAAATCAGATCCCTATATGATGGGGGCCAACCTGTATTACAGGGCAGAGAAACAGAATCCGTATGACGGAAGAAACCTATAATAGGCAAAAGAAAAAGTAAAGAAATAGCCGTGACGACGGTTCAGGACTCCTCAAAGACGGAGGCAGGTTGCTCAACCCGGTGTTGCGGCGGTATTCCCCGGGAGGGGTTAGTGACCGTGCGCAAGCGGCTAGATGAACAGAGCCAAGTTCCTCCTTGAGGTTTACTTCTCCGTACAGTGGCGGCAGTGCCGCCACTTATATACGGCACTTCAACATATTAAAATAAATATCGAGAAATATCTAGCCACCCGGCAAGGCCGGCTACTGTAGTACAGATGTGCAACCGTGGCAGGCTTGTCACGGCGCACCCGTCATCGGGCCAATATCGGCACACGAGGCCACAATTACTACCCTTCCTAGGGACACCCCCAAATGGGGCTAGTGAAGCTAATACTATTCATAACCACGGTTGTGGCAGCCGGGAGCGGATCAAATCCTTATGAAGACTGCTGTTGCGGCATACCCTCGACGGGTTGTTGCACTACAGAGATGATAGAAAACAGGGCGACCTGTTAAAAGGTCTTCGCAGTCTATGTCGTCATCGACGACGAGGAAGGTTATGTTCATGAGCGTTAAGCCTCCTGCTGCCAGGTGTAGAATTGTTAGGGGTACCGTCCAGGTACGGGAAAATGTAAACTGTTCGGCGTTGTCATTTTTGTCTTTCTTAAGTGCGACTGCCAATGTTACAGTTTTGATGGCTGCTATTTTCCCTATGCCCCGTATTGCAGCCTTTGTGGCCAGATGTGGCGACACCAGACTGTCATCGCTTCCATCATCGCATCAGCCGGTTGAATCAATCGAGTTTTGTTGTCAATCAGAAACTATGACAGAGCAGAGAGGCGAGCTCTTTGTAGCTATGGGACGTAATCTACACACAGTGCCATAGCGTTCTTGAGCTGTCTTTTTCTGTAATCTAGTTGAATATACAGGACCGTCAGCGGCTTTTTTGGCATCAAATTCTGCTTTTAGCTGATCTTTCTTCTCTTCAGTAGAGCTAACTCGCAGTCGTGTATCCAGTGTCGGGCTTATTTTTCTATGCAAGGCGGGTATCGGCAAGGGGGAGGTATACGACACCACCCTTTCTGAAATGGTCTAGATGCTGTAGAGGAGTCTGACTCTTTCTTGCCGTCTCGTCTCCTTTTGGAACACTTGATGTTGTATGGCTTGAGGGCTTGAGAGGTTTCCTCTGCTTAAATGTCGTAAGCGGGCCGTTGCCTATATTTTGAAATGCGTCTGCTACTGCTAGTGCGTGCTTCATAAATCCCTTTAAGTCTTTCCTAAGCTTATCGTGAACCAGTTCGAGATCGTTCTGAAGCCGTTGCTGAAGTGTTTTTGGCCTGTTGGCCTCAAGAAGGTGTTTGACTACAAGTTTCTGCTGTTCCTCCATTATCCAACTCAGTTCATTGGCGCGGAAGAAAGACACGTAAGAAGTGAATAAACGTTTCATTCTCGAGCACAGAGAGGGATCATTCATGTCCACGTATAAGTTCTTTCTTGATGGTTTCAGTCTATTGAGACAATGGACGCAGATGACTTTTCTTCTTTGGCTTCTGATTCCAGATACCTACGTGGCAGCTCGTCTGTAAATTAAAAAAATGACGTTAGTCCAGATGAATAATACAACGCAAGTATGGACTCCGCCAATTCAGGGTCTACGCAGTATGTTAAGTTAACCGAGCGCACTGGTTCCGTGGTCGTTGAATTTACCATGGCTTTTTGAAGAGCTTGAGAGGCTACTTCTTTGACATACTGGTCGTATTTGCGAAGAAAGACTCGAATATATCGGAGGTCGGTCAGCAAATGCCTCGGGTGGCATATTTAAAATGAGATGGAAGAAGCCTACTTCAGGGCGAGCTCGCTCTCGACTTCATTATACTCTGATTGCGGCGACGATGCGCACGCTATTGTGGATCGAATGAATGCGACACCGTGTACCGGAAGTGATCACTGTGCGTTTTGCGATGGGAAGGCACAAGATTGCTGGAGAAATGGAGGCTTCTCTGTTCGATGCCCTCCTTTTTTACTTGGTCGGGTTGTATCAGTATCGTTAGGACTGTCCATGTGTTTTCCTATCCGCAAACACTGCCAAAGCGCATGCCAATCTTGGCCTTCATGGCCGACGATGAATGATATTGCGTATTCGAAATAAACCTATATACCGGAGTTGCGTGGCTGCATTGCGTGGTTGCTTGCTGAGCATCCACTACAAAATGGCAGTGAATTTTGTTCCAGCAATTTCCCATAACGAATTGATTAGAATTTCGCTTGCCTCTACACTAGACTACATACTTTACAGTACGGTATGGTAGGTAAGAAATAAATTTCAAAACCATGAACGAGATTCCACCTATATATATCTTTAAGAAAATCAACACGGTTCTATACCCCAGTTGTGCTAATGTTTGCAATTTATATCTGGCCCGTTAGTGTTAATCATTTTCTTATGAATATAATCCATTTTCTTCGATCAATTATACTGGTATGTGAACGTTTTTTAGCAAACAATGACACATATTATTCTTACGCTTTTTGTTCATGGATCGACTTATTATCATTTTCTATTATTTTACACGAGGTACATTTCGAAGAACTTTTTATATTCTGATCGTCATTATCTGCGGTTTTTCTATCCTTTTGATGTCATTTGCGCTCAAATATTGTAATAGATCTTTTCATATGATCAGACTAATCAGTTTGTTTGTGAGCTTTCCATTGTTTGCTCTTGATCTATATGTTTTTCATTTGCTTTGGTTCTGTAAAAGGTTTCTTACAGCTTCCCGTCAATGCTGTGTATGTTTGGCGACTTCACGTCTGCTAAGACTTACAAAATGCCAATTCAAAATAATACTTTTTTTCATTTTAAATACGAAGAACATATCCTTGCAGCACACGTGACATCAAATGTTAACCTTTTATAATACAAATATATTTAAGGGCGTATAAAGAAGATATTGGACGGCTATCCTGCACTATGGTCCATGAAATGGCACCAATACGTTGAAAACACACTTCTAAATTTAAAAAGCTTCATAGATCTGTTTTAAGTTTTTTCTTGAAAAGCTCTTTGGCTCGAAAAGCTTTAGCTTAAAATATATTCTTTTGTACGACACGAAAAAGAAAGTAATTATTAATAGTAAAAAAGTAGAGTTTTGGCAAACAGCGCTGAAAAAGTCAGTTTTCAGAAAACAAACGATGAGGACTTATTTGAAATTTGGAGGCTGTAATTCTTTTTCGCTCTTCTAAATAGTCCATTTCGCATATCATACACCCAATTCTCTTCAAGAATCCCGGGAATGATTATGGTACCTGTGGAGTCCGAGAACGACATCGTATTGCACGTCGCAGTGCTGAAGTAATACAGGCAAAGTTTTATATTTTTCCTGCAAACTAGAACGTTCGAAACTAAAGGTTAACAAGTCACTTTATCTGGAAAGATATAATTGGAGTAATCAAATCCTTGCACTTTATTGTCTTAACATTAAGAGTTTGCTTGCAGCCTGGGATGAAAACCAAAATTGCCTGTTAATGACTGGGGCCGGTTTGTTTAGACCCGTGTCTGCTTTTAATTCTTTCGATGAATAAGTTATTTATTTAAGAGCACCAACCCTTTTATGTTTATTCAATTATACTCTGTGGGCGGCTCGAGCTACCGCCCAGAACGTTGTCGCCATCTGTCTACTAGAATCCGCGATGATTCTTGAGTTTTCAAAAGTTGCCCGTCAAGGCTTTCATAAGCTTGGTAGATAAGGTCGTCGTCCTTCGTGAACTACAAATCAAAATTCTTCCACCATTCTGATTGTCGCATAAAATTGTGTTACACCTGTGATTCCTGACAGCTTCTAATGATAGCATGAGTGTCTCTAGACCTTCAGCCGTTAGGTATTAGTTCAAAAGGTATTGTAGTTTCTCAACTTTTCTACGATATTATGTGCAAGTACTGAGTACTGGCGATCTTCGTGGTGCTGCGAGCAATGCTCGCGAAACTGATTGGTAGGTACAAGGGGGCGACGGGTCTTGGGAGCACAGAGTAGCGTATCTTAGAAGATGAGACCAAATGGTAAGTAGAATTATAGCGACAGCACCAGAACGGCAGTAGAGACAGGACTGCTTGTAGACTAACGGCGATCTAGTGATTGAGGCAGATGCAAAGGTTGCTGGTTAGAATTCATGTAGCTTGCTGACGTGCTGGTTGAGTGTGAAAACCACAGGAGTCGAGAGAGAGACAGAAAGTGCTGAGCTTTACTGATTGATGATAGAGGAGCTCACATAACTCTTTAAGTATGGTACGGAGCTCTGAATCCCTGCTGACAATTCACGTGGCAATAGTACCGGCAACGGTGGCTCCCGGTAGGCCGGTTTCTGATGCGTGTCGGTATTAATTAAAATCTACCATTTCTTCTCAGTCGCCTCTAGTTCGTTCGAGATTCATATCACTTTGGCCACAGCGCATGCCAAACCATGGAAAAGCTCGTTCACTGTACTACAGTATTCTACAAAATGCTGACATATATGACATCATTGAGCTCATACACGACTGTGCGGGATCCCAACCCGGCTCTAGTGCAGAAGCCCGAAAGCGGAGAAAGCACAGAAAGACGTCCGAATCTTTCTCTGTATAGATAGGTCGGCGGTAGAGCCCTCTCGATGGAACAAACAGACAATGTCAGGTGTAACATTTAGGTTCTCTGGGTAGCACTTGGCGGGGGAGGTAGAAGAAGGATCCCCACTGGGTGTGTGTATGCGTGTGCGATGCCTTCATGGAGGTAAGAGACGCGGAAGCGAAGGAAAGCGGGGGTTGCGCGATCTACAATGTGCAGCATGTACCACTAAAGTGTAAATAATGAGAGCTACCCGTGAGGCAAAGAACGTCGAGCCGTAAACATCCTTGTACAAGGGCGAGCTCAGTGGAACTGGTAATATACCAAGGTATGGGCGCGCTCAGCGAACAAGGCGGATGAGCAACAGTACGCTACGGTATACCCCTCGAGAGAGGCAAATATCGACGTAAGCGGGGGGTTTAGAGCCGAAACCTTTATTACCGTTTACTGAGGTCGGCGGCAGGGATGCCGGCGCCCTTAATTACTGTAAAGCTAATTAAATCAATAGGTTATTTCTAGGTAAGCCTATAAATGAAAACCCGGCGGGTCTTAGTCATAATAATCTTCTCTTGCAAGTCCACAGTGCAAGCCCATAATTGGGAATACTCACAAAAACGGGCGTGCTTTTCACCAGCGTGCGAGTGAAGTAGGCCCAAGAAATGAAAGAAACCCTATAACATTTCCAGATATCGATACAATGACCGTGCTGCAAATGCGTCACATGTTCTGCATTGAAATCTAGCTCGAGAAGAGACGAAAGCATTGAATACCCGAAAGCGTGATCCGTGAGTATCCTTGCCCATCCTATATTTAAATTTTCAGTAATCGAAAGTGCAGTAGTATTACTTATTGTCCCACAAACGCTCTAATAACCTTAATTATATTGCCCCTTATTAAACAATTACACCACTGCAATATATATGGCGTCCCCAGTGTGATGTACTACTACCCTTGAATATTTTGGATTTAGAAGTTTAAAAATGCCAACCTCTGATGCTGTGTTTTCCGTTTTCTGTTGGAACGACACTGTCAAACGATAAAAAGAAAAAAAGTAAGCGACGCCGAGCAGTAATAGCGTTTTTTTCAACATCTCAGAATACATTTGAAGTATGAAACAGTGACGCAGCAGGAAAAGTTGCGTAAAGTGTAATGCTGCAATTAAAGCTGTAGTATAGTGGATCCTAAGGTGATATTGGGGAGTGGCTTTATGGCGCAATATTCCCAAGGAGGGCTCGTATTTTATTAACTGAGCCACGTGATGCATAAATTGGCCTGCGTGAGCTACAGTATCTTTGAGGGACGGTAGAATTTAGATTTATTCTAGTTAACTTGTGCAGGAAATTACTACAGCAGTGAGACCGTTCGAGCTCCTTCTCTGGGGAAGTAAACCAAGTACCCTTGAGTCTACCTCTATTTTTCCTGTTGGATACTCTCGTCGAACATCCGCAAGGTTTCTAAGCCGCCGATCCCCAGGTCGCCTCGTAGCAGCGCCAGTAGGGGCATCGTCCACCCAATGAGCCTTCCCATCCGCTTGGTGTTTTCGGATCCCCTTACAGAAATCCCCCGGCTCGCGACAGCGAATACAAGAGACCACCTTTAGAAAGTCGCGCCTTTGGAGTCAGCCAATACTTCTATCGGACGTTGTGCACTACCACCTTAAAAGGAGAACTGACGGTACCACAGAACCTTTCCGACTCTACAAAGCACGTTTGGGAATGAATAACAGCAAGAACAAGCTATTTTTTTTATATAGGAGGGGCTTCTACAGATACTCTGTACAAAAAATATCTAGTTCTAGTGGTGTAATAGGTTTTCCAGAAGCTCGTAAATTTCATGGATGACAAACGTGATGGAAACAACAGCTTTGCAAATTTTAAATCTTTTTCTCACGCACAAGCTGCACTTACCATAAACATTGCTCCCAGGCACGTGTACTGCACACCTCTCACAGTAGAACATTTAGTGTAATTTATCATATATAAAGTAGCCCAGGAGTGGGTCGCCCATCACTAGTATGCTGAAGCTGCCGATGTGGTATAAGTTTTCTTCGTTGTCAATTTTTGGCGTAGCATCGTCGTGCGACGGTTGCAAGACGCGTGACATTTTCTTCAACTGCCGTTGCAACACTTCTCCAATAAGGTCTAATCACAGTAGATAATGTAGAGATTGTACTGAGATGTAGGGCCAGATTGCAATGCGGCGCAGATCTACAACTTGAGGGACATTTTATAATCGCTGCGCCTTCAACATTAAAGTCAGCCGAGTTCTGCTCTGATTGTTTTCGCCATGCAGAGCCTCATCCTTTTCATGGAGATGTGCCGAAAAGAACGAAATGAAGACCCGTTTTGCGTCATTGCAAAGAAGCATCCATTCACTGGTTTAAATCTGATAATAAAAATAATTGTGTTTTACTTTAGTCACTGCACTCTGCTCCGTATTGGTTTCGGTTTTTCCCTTGCGCTCTTTTTTCCCCTCTTAATCGGGTTGCGATTTCCCTTATTTCACCCACTTTTTTCGTTTCTTTTGTCCTTCTTCGGATTTTCCTCACTTGGATCTATCTCTCGCCCTTACATTTACCAGAACCCTCATGGTCTATACAGCCATTTTACGCAGAGTAACGGCTTTCTCGACGGTGCTGGACAGGTTCATTCTCTACATCTATCTCCTTAGAAGACTGTGGTAAGAAAATCCCTATAGAGACATCTTTTCCGGGATTTTTCTCTGCAGCCAGATTGACGGAAGTCGTACTCAATTTCACTCATATGGTTAACACAGATATTTTAAAGAGCCAGCAGGCATCCGTTTTGGATTCTGCATCTCTAATGGAGAGAGATATATATATTATGGCGTAAATAAGAGATGGAAGATAGATTCATTGCAAATTTTGCCCTCCGAAAACACAGGCCACTACAGTATGTAGATTCCGATCTGTTTTCAAAGAGCGTTTGTTTGCCGAAAAAGAGGCGAGACGAAAACCATATGACATCTTGGAGCCACTCTAAATAAAAACGTAATTCCAAGAATGTCAAAAAGGGAATCAGCGAAGCATGAAGAGAGACTAGATTACTTTTGTACTCTTAACATGTTGGCGGTTAGGGAACGTTGAGGACAGGATTCTGAAAATAGCTTTCCTTATTCACCCAGCCTACTGAAAGAGGTAGTATTTATGTGCTCTTTGTAGCGCATATACATCTGAGCAAAAAAAGGCATCGTCGTCATCATAATTACCATTACTGGAAGCTCTACTCAACCCAAAAACATTTAAAACAAATTAAATTCGACTTCCTTCGGACCTCTGACATTTTCTATTTTCAACTTTTTTGTTTACACTCCCTCTATAGTTTCATATCTTATTTAGACCGAGTGACGTTCATAGTTCACTGAACCATATTTACAGTAAAGTTCAGGTTCGGATATCTGATTTTATTTTTTACTTTGGACATTGCACCATTTGACGTTCTTGCTTCCCCAGCCTTTTATTATGAGAAGGAGCAGGATATCCGCATGTTTTTCTTTTTATGGCCAGTACGCCACTGAAATGCACTGGAGGTATTCGTATAAATAGTGGTTGACACCTTTCGAGATAAAGAACGTTTTCCAAGTAGATCTTCGAGCTAAGATAGCTCCTCGATGCAGTCGGAAAGTGCACAAACCTCAACTTTAACAGTGAAAACGAGGGCATTGTGTTGCTTAAGGGTTCTCAAGCACAGAAGAAGGCTGTCAGGATACGCAGCAAAATGAGTTGCAAAGTGTCGGTGTTGTTCATCTCTAGCCCCGTAACTATCGCCAAATGCAGTACGTGGCCTTGGGACTCTCATGTACGATATCATGACGGCGAAACCTTCCCGAGGATATCTCAGCGCTCTTTGGATTTACGTTGGGTCCCGAATTTATTTGTTTTTATGTCAGCTTCTCAGAAATACACGTGCAATTGCATTATCCGGTCAGGTACAATGTTGTGGGCGCCATCACGAGACGGTGACGCAGAATGCTAAACACGTGTAATAATGAAAGCCAAAAGGGTGCTCTTCGTAGCTAAAAGCCCCAAAACAAGTTGAAAACAGTGGGATCAAAGGAACTAAACCCACTCGATGAAAGAAAATATCACTAGGGAGAG
>JAHNZQ020000049.1:1158049-1171904 GCA_019155205.2 Gracilaria vermiculophylla
CAGAAGCAGGCGCATACAATCCTTACAGGGCTTCCCGAGGAGAGCTACTAACAGCAGGATATGCTTTCGCTCTATACCCAAGCTGGCCCTTTGCAGGAAAGGTTGCACGGCACGTCGCCTGCGGATACCTTCCCGTCAAGTATTTCCGTCCGGGAATTAACAGGTCTTTCGACCGACACCATTATCCGAGAAAAGCTCCGGTGGGCCTCACAGACGACAGAAACACCTTTGGTACAGACTATCCGTCTCCCGTCCACGCCTGAGGCGCTTCAACCGGTCTTGGCGACGGTATTCCCCACCCTATCGGGCAACTAGCGGCAAACGCCTCACTAAAAGCCCTTTATCCAGCGGCGAGCGCCTCACTGGTTGTTGATGATGATGGGGGGTGGGGCTTAGATGCTGGTCGATTGTTGAGGTGAGTTCAGACCGAAGTCTGTAGCTCAGAACCTCCCTTTATAGTGTTTAGAGACCCTACAAACGAGCCAAATACGCATTTCTACTTGCTAGTTACTCATGTGTGTGTCTGGGCTACTCCATTGGCTTCTGGAGGCCTCCGGAGCTGCACACTAACCAATAATAAAGCGACAATTTGCGCCAGCATCACTAAAATACTGTAGTCTTTGCTGGGCCAACAAAGCGTGCAATGTGCTAGACAATACTGAAACATTCCACACGTGTGTTCCAGCAATGTATGGCACATTCCGCAACATTCGCGACCGACAAATGTGACACAAATAGGCGTGACCATACGTCTTAAGGAAATAAGAACTATTCGTCATCTTCAACTACTTGTAGTGACCATTTTTTCGATGAATACACCATGGTCTTGGAACGTTCTCAAAACTGGTACAAGTGAACCTATATGGCCAAGGATCTTATTTTTATGATAGACCGGCTACACCGCGACTTGATGAGATGCATCACAGGACAACATATAGAATCTATCCTTTGCGGTCAATGCTATTCAGATAACTATGAAAATGTCGCAGTTTCGATTTCTACTTCCTTGATAAAGTAATAAACGTGAAGGATGCTATCGTGTACTATTCTTTCAATTTAATTCTTAGAATTATACATTGGTAGGTGTTGACCTTTAGAAATTATTATGAAGAGTCGAATCTCGGCTGGTACAAGCATAAGGGGTCCTTCTTTTATAAACTCAGTGCGTTTTTGGCACGTATTGAAAGTCTTTTCCAGCATCGTTTGAAGTATATGAACGAAGCTCGATATCCAAAGTGGGCTTGTAAACGTTTTGAGCTTTTCCGGCAAACGTTTTCGAGTGATCGTTTCTATCTTAGTTAACTTGTGTTTTCAAAAGTATTTAAACAAAAAAGGTGGAACGTACTTCGGAAAGAGATTTTGGGCTTTGGTAGCCAACAAAGATGGAACGTGGGACAGAAACAGGTCAAAAGGTGATAAAGAGCAAACCATGTGAACCCGAACATTGAAAAATGACATGGTAGCAAAGGTCTATAATTCCAATTTCTTAGAGTGATTCGTCTCAAAATAATTGAATGCGTAAAACATTGTCAGATTAAATCATTCGACTTGCGTATTTCATTGGGATGATGGGTCGTTCTAAAAAAGTTCTTGACCGTCGAGGATTTGTATAAATATTGAGTAGCACTTAGCAGCAGAGCTTTTGTTCGAACTAGTCAATATAGACGCCGTTTAATAAGAGGCGCTGTGGCAGGCCAGTCAGAAACTTGAACGATACGAATTCGAAAAAGGACAACTGTCTGGGTACTTAACTATGAAAGCACGTGATCGCCGAGGATGGCGATTAGATGGAAAAGGTACTTCTTCTCTCTTGTGCTGGTTGTTTTTGCCTGATCGCGATTTGCCCCAGTATTTACTTCGCGAAACAATTTGCGTTTCGGCCGACAAGCCAGGACGATGGGAGGGAGAATCGGAGAAGTCAGATTTGCCAACAGTGTCACAATCGACAATGGTTAGGTTGGAAGTTGCGCTGCTTGAAGACGCTGATGTGCCATCCATTTCGGGCTTCTTGAAAGAAAGAAAAATTATTGAAATAAAAGTCATCGAGAAGAACAAAGAACCTGGCATGAACATTACTCCAACCTGCTACAAAGCGTCAGTGACCAAAACTTTCTTGGAGATTCTTATTGACTATGAATACGTGCATGCCGAGTCTGTGACAAATATCACTGAAAAGATGCTGCAGGGCTGTTTGGAAAAGCATTCAAATTTAGAATCCAAGAAGCTTCGCAGCGATGAATGGGAGCGCACTGTTTCTGACATTTGTATGGATGTGAAGGTTTCGGACGCCGGAATTCGAGTGTGGCAGCTGGTTGTGACCTACAAGGAAGCTTTGCGTAAAGCAGATTTTACTGAAGCAATTAAGAATTGTTCTGAGATTGCCATCCGTAACATTCGAGAATGCATCAGACCTAAGAAACTTCAAAACCATATGGAAAAGATAGTTCGTATGGAGGGTCGT
This sequence comes from Gracilaria vermiculophylla, assembly GCA_019155205.2. Lineage (NCBI taxonomy): Eukaryota > Rhodophyta > Florideophyceae > Gracilariales > Gracilariaceae > Gracilaria > Gracilaria vermiculophylla. The sequence goes on from JAHNZQ020000049.1 coordinate 1,160,511, forward strand.
ACGAAGATTCACAAAGAAAATTTTTGGAGGTACACTAATCGCTTGGCAGTGGAAGCACAAATAGTGGAACAGGCCCATATTGTAAGTGTTCGATCTGCTTTTGACACGAAGGAAAATGATACGGTTATATTGCCCTTAACTGGTGACAAGAACAGCGATGGAAGTCAAAAGAGAACCTTGGATGCCTACGGAAGGTAATAAAGTAACCAAGGACTGACGAAGCGTCTTCCATTTTACTGGAATACCGAGAAGTGTCCTGGAGAGCGTCATCCGTTGAGAGATTGCAAGAATAAATGACATTATAAACGCAAAGAGATATGGTCTTGAACTGGCAAGCAGCAGAGAGAGAAGCAAAAGAAGAAGAGGAAGATTTAAGCACTGAAGTCTTTTCAAGATGAAGAGAACTCTGTTACGTTTGAAGCGACTTTCATCGGTTGCTTGGATAACGCAGAGTTCAGGCTTCTAACAGATCAAGGTGCTTTCTTGAACTGTATTCCTCGTACGATGGTTGACATTTTGAAGAAGAATGGATGCATCAGAGTCATCGTGATTTTGCAGCCACTAGAGATCTATAACATGTTTCATGAAGGTGCACCGGCTATTTTGGCCTACAGAAAGTGCACAGCAGATCTGGAGTTAGACGTCAGAAATGGCACACGTCTACGTATTTGTAACGCTTGCTTGCGTACAATGGACATCACTTGCGACTACGAGGTATCTTGTCCAGAAGTTCTGATCTGCATGGGGCTGAACAATAAGACGCATCTGGAGGCGGTGGCAACGAAACTCATTGGGGAACGTGATATCAGCACGCTCGCCTGGGACCTTTTAGTGGAGAAACGTTACTCCCGAATGGCGTCGTTATCGTCAAGTACCAGCTCCATGTACCACGAGTTTGGAAACCTGAACGATGATCATGAGCTACATGTTGACAGCGTGTACATCGCCCTCGGAGACGATGACCCCAAAGATATATGCGAAGTTTTAGAAAACCTTGTCACAGATACCAGGGACAATGGAATGACTTCCAGTGGCTGTGAACACCGACAAATGTTGTTCCAGAAGTATAGAAAAGTGTTTCGTCTTCGTCTGGGCAAGACAACGCCGGCCAAAGTCTAACAACGTCTATCAGAGACCCTGGAACGGCACGATCCAGTCTAGGTGAACGTCATACGGTACGCAAAGTCACATAGAAAGTATATGGACACCATCCTTTAACAATTGGTAGACATGGCATTCATACTCCCAAATTGTAAGCACAAGTGCCAATGTGTTCCGTTGGTTGTACTCGAGTAGAGTAGGGTGAAGCTCAGGCTCAAACGCAACCTCCGTCCGCTCAATGTCGCGACTAAGAAAAATGCATGACCAATGCCTAATAGTGAGGCAGAGTTGCAGGAGTTTTGAGGAAGAATCGTCTTTGCTGCAAGTGATCTATTGTATGGATATTGGCAGCTAGCTATATGAGGATTCGTATGAAACGCGCTCCTCCGCTACACCTTACGGCGTATACTCGTCTCGTAGAGTGCTCTTGGGGATGACGAATGCTGTATAACATTGTCAAGGATCAACCTATCCGCTTTTTGAGCATATGAAACAGTCTCTCAAGCTTTGGATAAATGATCCCGCATTGAATGGGAAAGCTGTGGAGGCACTGCTGAAAAGATTGGCTGAGTTCTTCCAAACGAGTCAGGAGAAAGACCTCTACGTGTCTGCTCTGAAATATAATTTCTCCAAAAAAGAGATCCGCTGGTGTGGCCGAATCATCGACGAACACGGATACCAGATGGATTCCACACAGGTGGAAGCCTTTCGAGGTTTGTAGATGCCCCATACGGCAGACGAAGTCTGTGAATTTGTCCGTTGATATATGTGGATAGGTCATCGAATCCCAAATCGAGTTGCTCGAATGCAAACGATGAGCAGGATTTTGAAACAAGCGTACGCAAAAGTCGGGAAGCGAAAGAAGACGTTGCTCCGATGAACACAGCTACATAGCCTATCTTAAGGATCAGACAACGAGGCCTCCTTCAAAGATGTTCAAGAAAGCCTACACAACAGTGTAAGGTTAGCTTTAGTCATAGAAGATAATATTATTTGTATATTCACAGACGCTTCAGAGAAGTTTTGGGCAGAAGTAGTGACGTAGACGGAGGAATACCAGCTGAAAGGCCTTGTCAAGGCACAAGAGCATGAGCCTCTTGGAAACTTGGGTGCAGAGTTCACTGAAACACGAGAAGGATGGGAAAAGTGTGAGAAGGAAGCTTATGCGGTCTTTCACACGTTCAAGAAGATGGAATACATCCTTCTCCGCCGCGGCAATACCGTCCTTTTTATATAGACCATCACAATCCTCTGTTTGTGTTTTGCCCTACAGCGTTTGAGCCATCGCTAGAAAAGCACAACATATACAAGGTACAGGAATGGGTTTTGTATCTTGCGAGATTTTCTTACATTATTGAGCACATTTAAGGGCACAAAAACACTTGTGCAGATAAGCTAACGCGCTGGATGAAAAAAAAGGTCAAGAGCAGCAGCCAGATCGGTCTCCAATCTTTTGTTGACCTCAGCGCAAATGCAGCCTTCACCTGGATCTTTCCAATGTCCAACTATGGCAGAGATAAGGGCACTCCGGCAGAGAGCGAAGGAGGAATTGAATGTTGTCGGAAATGAAGACGGCATGCTTCTGGTTAAGGGAAGTATATGGATCCCCGAAAATGATGTCAAAATGACGCTCAAGCTCATGGACGTATCTCATACTGGAAGCCGTTGTTATCGAGGCTCCGCCGCGACTGAGTGTATCCTAAGCGAGATATTCTACTGGATTTCTTCGACCAGTGACGTGAGCGTTTTTGTCAAAGACTTTCTTTACTGTCTCCTATCAAGGGCTTGATTATTGATGGCAAGGTTTTACGGCAACGCTCTTCTCATGCGCCACGCCCTCATTAACTCATTCGTTTCGATTTATTATAAATTCGGAAGAGTAAAGCAGGTTTCAGATATCTCTTTGTGGTATTGTCAGTTCTCCTTCCGAGTTAGTAGAGCACGACGTCCGTTAGGAGTTTTTGTTGACTCTGAAGATGCGTGTTCCTGAAAGTGGGCTCCGATATTTGCTGTCGCGTGCCAGGGAAATTTTTAAAAGGGGATCTGCAAACACTAAGCGGAGAGGGAGGTTCACTGGGCAGAAAATGTTCCTACAGGCGCTGCTATGATGCGACCTGGGGATCGGCGGCTTAGAAACCTGAGGATTATCGACGAGAGTCTCCAACCGGAAAAGTAGGTGAAGACTTAAGGGTACTTGCCTTTACTTTTCCAGAGGGAGAGCTCAACCGGCAGATTAAGTATCAAGACGGGAGCCCACCTCCGCAGGTCTCACTACTGTAGTAATTACCTGCATAAATTAACTAAAACAAATATAAATTCTACCGTCCCTTAAGAATACTGTAGCGCACGCGGGCGGAACTATGCACCATGTGGCTCAGCTAATAAAATACGAGGCCTCCTTATGAATATCACGCCATAAAGCCACATCACCATATTTCCTTAGGAGCCACTGTACTACATACCCCCTTTCCTAAATCGCACCACGTCCTAACGGTTCATCTTCCGATTTCTTGATCCCCGGGGTAGCTCCTATCGGTGTTGATGCAAGCGTGGCCTATGACCATTGACACATTCTCTCCTTCAGGCGTTCCTTCATTATTCCACATTCCAACGCGGTGTTCCACCGCGGGCTCGGTTTTTATCCCTTGCGGTGTTTGCAGGCCTTGTTACTTCTGATCCCAGCTGCGTCTCCTCTTTTTTGGCGTAATCCGTTGGTGGTGCCGCGCCAGTCGGCGGCGTGAGCTTCCGCGCACTCCAGCGTGTCGTGCGCGGTGCAAGCGCGCGACCTCCCTGACCAGAGCTTGGGTCAGTCCAGAGTGGACACTGACTCCGTCAAAGCACGTGACGCTCCGATTTCTTCGCGGTTGCTTCCTTGGGAAACATCCGCTTCATCGCGTCCGTTCGTTCAATCTCCGTGAAGGTGCAAGTCTCATAATCCACTCGTCTGCGCCCCCTTCAGCCTCCACTGGATATGATCGTCCGCCTTGTTATGGTGCTCCATACCTCGCCTGCTTCTGGTCGCCTGGCGTCTCTGCGAATTCCACGATGGCGGCTTGACGCGGCTCCCTTACCGGTTGGGCGTATAGCCGTGGGCCGTTCCTCAGGTGGTGTCAGATCACTCTCCGCAGGTGCTACCACGCGTCTGGTCGCCATCCATCCGGCTTCCTACACCTTCGACATGTCGTCTCCGACTCCGGCCCATACGTCTCCTTCGAATCATGAGGTGTACCATACCTCAACAAGTGCACCGTTCCGTCCAGGAGAGCATTTTCATCATCGCGCCACGCGGGTCTTCGTCCCGTTCCACAACAGTCGCGTACGTTTCCCGTGCCCCGTGGAGAACTTCATTCACCACTTCGACCCATACTTCCAGGCGATGCGATTCTGCGCCGTATCGGAGGTTGCGTGGAACGATCAGAAGTGGAAGCTGGGGGACGCCTATCGCGCTCACTGGCTGCACACCAATGTGAACGGTGACACCGCTCCAACCACGGTGGGACACTGCGATACTCCATATCTGAGGTGCGCCGAGGAACGCGAGATTCAGGCGCGACCCCAGGTACTCCTTCATAAAGAGAGCTCACACCAACGGGCGGGGCGACCCGGAAGCATTTCGTATGGACTCTCTGCCCTCGCGGTGTTGCCCTTCGATCTACCATCCGATCACCTCTATGGGTTCAACCGAAATCGATGGGTGACGCACCTTGCAGATGAGACCCGAGTATGCACCACTTTCGGGAGTAGTACAATGGCTCCTAAGGCGATAACGGTGGTGGGGCCTTATGGCAAAGTATTCCTAAGGAGGGCTCGTATTTTATTAGCTGGGCCACGTGGCGCATAATTCCGCCCGCGTGTGCTACAGTATCCTTAAGGGACGGTAGTATTTATACTTATATTAGTTAATTTATGCTACAGTATCCTTAAGGGACGGTAGAATTTATATATTTTTTAGTTGATTTATGCAGGTAAATACTACAGTAGGGAATCCTGCCGATTTGGGCTCCCGGCTTGATATTTAGTCTGCCGATTGAGAGCCACCTCTGGGGAAGTAATGACAAGCACCCTCGAGTCTTCATCTACTTTTCCGGTTGGAGTCTCTCGTCGATCAACTCAGAATCCTAAGCCGCCGATCCCCAGGTCGCATCACAGCAGCGCCTGTTGGAACATTGTCCGCAAAGTGAACCTCCCCTTCGCTTGGTGTTTGCAGAAATGTTTCAAAAATTCCCCCGGCTCGCGACAGCGTATACCGGAGACCACCTTTAGGAATACGCGCCTTTGGAGTCAACAAAAACACCTAACGGACGTTGTGATTTACTACCTCGAGAGGAGGGCTGACAATACCACAACTGGTCTCCAGGTTTCGAAGGTCACAGTTCCTAAAGGATTTGCAAAAGTCGCAGCAGAACCGTCTTTATAGTTTGCAACGACTGAACCCCCACAGTTGTGGTACTGTTAGCCCTCCTCTCGAGGTAGTAAAGCAAAACGTCCGTTAGGAGTTTTTGTTGACTCCAAAGGCGCGTATTCCTAAAGGTGGTCTCCGATATCCGCCGTTGCGAGCCGGGGGAATTCTTAAAGGAGATCCGCAAACACCAGGCGGAGGGAAAGGTTCACTGGGCGGACAATGCTCCTATAGGCGCTGCTATGATGCGACCTGGGGATCGGCGGCTTAGAAACCTGCATAGATCGGCAAGAGACTCCAACCGAAAAAGTAGAAGAAGACTCAAGGTGCTTGTCTTTACTTCCCCAGAGGTGGAGCTCAACCGGCAGATTAAGTATCAAGCCGGGAGCCCGCCTCGGCAGGTCTCGCTACTGTGCTAGTTACCTGCATTAATTATCTAAAATAAATAATAATTCTAGCGTACCTCAAGGATACTGTAGCGCACGCGGGCGAGATTATGCACCACGTGGCTCAGCTAATAAATTACGAACCCTCCTTAGAAATATTATACCTTAAGGCCAAATCACCGTATTTCCGTAGGAGCCACTGTACTACATACCCCCTTTTCTAAATTGCACCACGTCCTCGAGGTGCATCTTACGCTTTCTCGATCCCTGGGGTGGCTCCTATCGGTGTTGTGGAACGAGCGGCTTCCGGCGGTTTGCGCGTTCTCTCCTTCAGGCGTGCCTTCTCTTCTTCATACTCCTGTGCGGCGTGTTGCCGCAGGCTCGCGTTTCACTCCTGGAGGCGTTTGCGGGCTCAACTCTTCCTTCACCACCCCGGATCCGCTCCTTCTTGGTGTCACCTGTCGGTGCTGCCACGCCAGTCGGCAACGCAAGTGTCCGCGTCATCCGGCATACCGTGCGCGGTGCAAGCGCGCAACTTCCGTGAACGGAGCGTGGGTCAGTCCTGCGAGGATACCGACCCCCTGGAGGCGCTAGCCACTCTGACTCCTCCGAGGTTACTTCTTTTGGCAACACCCGCTTCTTCGCGTCCGTTCATCCTATCTCCGTGAAAGCGCCGGACTCATATGTTTCTCGTCCGCACCTCCGCCGTTCTCCGTTGGATATGAGCGCGCGCCCCGCGATGGTGCTCCATAACTCGCCCGATGCCTGTCGCCCGGCCTCGCCTCGGATTCCACGGTGGCGGCTCGATACGGCTCCCTCCGCGGTGGTGCATAAGGCTTTGAATCGATCCCCGAGTGGTGTCAGGTCTCTCTCCTCAGCTGCAACCACGCGTATGGTGGCCATCCACCCTGCTGCAAACACCTTCGGAATGTCTTCTCCTACTTCGGCGCCGACATCCCCTTCCAATCCTGAGATGTATCATACCTCGACCGGAGCACCGTCCCGTCCAGGAGAACACTTCGATCATCGCGCCACGCGGGTTTTCGTCCCATTCCACGATAGGCGCGTGAGTCTCCCGTGTCCCGTGGAGGATTACATTCAGCATTTCGGGCCATACCTGCAGGAGATGCGATTCCGTGCCGTCCCGGAGATTGCGTGGAACGACCAGAATCGGAACCGCGTCGATGCATACCGCGCCCATTGGCATCAAACTCCTGTACATGGTGATAATACTCCGACCACGGTCGGACACTGCGACACTTCATATCTGGGGTGCGCTGAAGAACGGGAGATCCAGGCGCGACTCCAAGTCCTGCTCCATAAGGAGAGCTCGCACCAGAGAGCGGGGCGAACAGGAAGCCTTGCCGATGGACGCTCCGCCCTTGTGGTGCTACCCTTCGATCCCCCATACCACCGCCTGTACTGGCTCAATCGGAATCGATGGGGGATGCACCTTGCGGACGAAACTCGCGTACGCACCGCGTTCGGGCACTTCTAAGGATGGCTCAACACGGAATCCCGTGATATGCCCTCCGGGCAACGCCAAAAGTACTTCTTGAAGGTGAAAGACTCCTGAAGGGACCACTGGGTTTCCCCGCATCTCTGCATGACGACTCCCATAACCTTCGCGTATCACACCTCGCAGGTTCTGTATCCACATGACTCCCTAGTGCGGTTCGTCATGTTGGTCGCCTCGACGGAGTTTTGCGGTCGGCACCCTGATGGCGTACCTCCAAGCGGCGGACGAAGGCGTGACTTCCTATACCCGATGTCCCGACGGCTACCTCTACTGGGACTCGTCGTATCAGCCGACCGCTGGGCGTTTGCTCCCCTTGTCGGCGTCCGTCATACGGGTCTTGCGCTTCTTCGGTATCCAAAACCTGATTAAGGGCACCGCATGGAGCGAGTCCAAAGCGGAGACGCTGTTGGATTACAACCTCCAGGTGGCGTGGAATGACACACCGGGTTTTCTCTGGTACGACTACGGCGAGGACAAGTTTCATCCCATTGTGAGGAGTCCGAACGGAGACGATGACGGGCTCGCATACCCTGCCTTTCCCGTCTGTCGCCGTCTCGGGTTCCTCAGGTGCCACGACGTCGAGTACCCGACTACGACCCTTTGATGGAGAGTCTGGCGTTTGATGCGCCCTGCCGGTTACCGGCTCCGTCCCAGGATATGGGCGCACCTCCTGAGGTGATAACTCCGCGATCCGCCGCGGAGCCGAGTGCTCCCGCAGTGGTCGCTGCCGTGTCTCCAATGGAAGAGGATGATATTGCTCCCATCCCGGTCCGTTCGGTCCCAGTGGTGCAACCCCGATTGCGGAGCGTCCCCGCGCCGAGTACTCAGCCTCGCCTGCGGAGCGTTCCAGTTCCCTCACCATCGTCACCTCCGGCGTCTCTGACTCCACCCTTGGCATTGCCGTCCTCCACAGCGGAGCCCGTGGAATCCCGTCGGGGAGCTCCTGTTTCGGCTGGTGTGCCGTCTGCAGCTCCCTCCGTGGTGGTTGTGGCGCCGTCAACGGAGGTGGCCGCATCGGGTGCACCATCGAGAAAAGTCTCCTCTGGGGCTCTGGAGCCTGCCTTCCAGGAGTTGGTGCAGGCGTGCTTGGTGACAGGCCGTCCTGCTCCGGCTTCTCCTGTGGAGGCTCTGCGCGAGGCGCGTGCTTGGGTATTAGAGCTCCATAATACCCGGATAGACCGAGCCGCGATGGCGGCCCTCAGAAAAAGCCTGTCGGAGTTCTTTGATTGCCAAGCGCTCACAGCGAAAGCGCGCCTCGAAGCGGAGTATTCAATGCAGTTCGGTGACCTGTAGGTGATAGGACCCTGACCGATAAAAGATCCTTGGGATGGAGCAGGAGCTCCACGAACGGTAGTTCAAACATGCTTCAGCCGTGCCCACGAGCTCAGCGACACGAAGTGCCGCCGTAGGAGCATGCAAAAACGCGAGCACAGCATCCTGGAGTCGAAAAAGGTAACTCTAGGTGGGGGATAGACGGCAAAGACGAAAAACATCTCCGTTTGGGGGCCCCCTCCCCCTTTTCTAAACGGAAGCGCCTATGTGGAGAGGCGTTTCCGCACCAGATTGGCGTGGTATCGCCTTAGGAAGTTCTCCGGGATATGTTCCGGAGGTTCTTCCGTGTCATCCTTCGAGGTGTAGCCATACCAGCGGACGCGGTACAGTACTCCTGTAGGGGTTTGTCGATGCGAGACGATATGGTCAACCGCGTAGAGGATATCACCTTCAGGGGTCAGGATGGCATCGGGAACCTCGAGGATTGGTTCACCGAGAGCGGTGATGCGGTTCTCAGTATCCCGTCGCCCCTGAGGTGGTCGGATGAGGAATCTCCGCGCGTTGTCTTTGAGGTGGGGTGGCGGGCATTTTTGGAAGGCTGGGCGTTGGGACTTTCGTCACCCTATCACGGGAAACGACATCCCTAAGCCCATTCACCTCAATGACGACAGTATCCTTGTAGGTGGCAAGGACTTTGAAGGGCCCTGAGGTGGTCTGCGCTAACTTGCGCGTGACATCCGGCGGTTCATCGGTGTTCTCCTCGGGTTTATCGAGGAACACCTCTTCGCCTTCCTTCAGGTGAGGGCCTTCCATAACCTTTCTGTCGAAGTCCTGTTTGTATCTCCTCTGCGAGGCGTTGAGTCTCTCCTTCGCGAGGGAGAGTGCATTCTCATATCGCCATAGGATGGAGCGTTTGGCTTGCACCGCTGTTGGCATCTGTGGCCCATCTGCCGGGTGCGCCGTGGCGCGTGCCGCGAAGACAGCACTTGGCGGAATGCGCGAGAGTACCAAATTAAAAGGAGCAGTCCCCAAGGAGCGGGCACCTGTAGGTTGTATGCATACGTGAGGGGTCCCACATTTGCGTCCCAATCCTTCTGGTGGTCCGCGACGTAGTGCTTCAGCCTCGAGGCGATGGTTTTGTTGAACCGCCTGGCCGTTTGTCTGGGGGTGATAGGCAGTTGTAAACAACTGCTTCATCCCCAGCATTCCGGAGACGGCGCTGAAGAGTTTTGACGTAGACTGGGGGCCATTGTCCATAAGGAGGTACAACGGTATCCCGTAGGGATAGACCCAATGCTCTAGAAAGGAGTCGGAAATCACTGCTGCAGTAGTGCTCCGGAGGGGGATGGCACGCGTGTTCTTGGAAAAACGGTCCGTGATCACGCGGATAAATCAATGACCTCGCTCCGTCTTGGCGAGAGGGCCCAAGATGTCCATGGTCAACATTTCAAACGGTCTTAAAGGTGGGAACAGCGTGAGCGGCGTCCGGTGTCTCCGTATACTCCCCCTAGCGGCGGCACAGGAATAGCAATCCGCCACCACTTGGAAGGCGTCGTTAGCCATGTTCAGCCAATAAAACTCCCTCCGCATGGTGAAATACATCCGAGATCCACCGGGGTGCCTGGAAAGGCGAGGACAGTGCGAGAGATACAACACTCCCGCCCGTAGCTTTCTCGGGACCACCTTTTGGAGAGCTCCATCCAGGGGGGCGTGGCGTACAAGCAGGCCGTCTCGGTCGACGTCAAATGACGATGTCAAACTCCCCACAGGGGCGAGGCACTCCTTGCAGTACGCATCCATACTCTGTTCCTTCAGTAACTCCGCCACAGTGATGGGGAGAACTTCTTTCCTCTCCTCAACAAGAGCCATCACCTCAGGGAGTCCACTGTACTTTCCTCCAGGTTCACAGCATTCCAAACATTCTCCATCGGATCCTTCTTTTCTATCGGCGCCATGGATGACCAGACACGGGATGTTGTCCTCCAAAGGTGTTTTATCTTCCCCACTGGTGGAGATTTGTGAGAGCGCGTCCGCTGCCTGGTGTTTGATGCCAGGCCGGTGGACGATGTCAAACTCGAACTCCAGGAGGCGTAACCTCTACCTTTCTAGTCGACCGGAAGCATCCGTCAAGGACAGTATCCACTTCAGTGGTGCGTGGTCCGTCCTCAAGGTGAAGCGCGCGCCTTCCAGGTATGGGCGTAGAAGCAAAACTGCCCACACGATGGCGAGACACTCGCGCTCTGAAGTGGAATAATTCCGTTCTGTAGGGGTGAGGCTGCGACTCCAATACCCGATGGGTTGAAGTCCACCTTCAGGTTGTTCCTGTAGAATGGCACATCCGACCTGGTATTTACAGGCGTCAGTGTCCAGCACCATTCGGCCGTGCCGCTTCGGAAGTACCAAGATTGGTGGTTCTATCAGTCTCTTCTTCAGGGTGTCGAAGGCTTCAAGCTCCTCATCCATCAAGACAGCCAATTGCGTCGGCTTGTTCTTCTCCAAGAGGCGATATAACGGCGCTGCTATACTGGAGAATTTCGGTACAAACCTCCGGAAGACGTTACACAACCCAAGGAAGGAGCGGAGCTCCGTATGGTTTGTGGGAGGGTGAGCTTCCTTGATGGCGTCCTGAGTTTTCCTGGAAACCTGTAGGCGGCCCGGAAGCACAACGTGCCCCAGGTAGTCCACCGACGACTTGAAAAAGAAACATTTCTCCAGCT
>JAHNZQ020000049.1:1179447-1211171 GCA_019155205.2 Gracilaria vermiculophylla
ATCTCAAATGTATTTGACCATGCGGAGGGAGTTCTATTGGCTGAACATGGCCAACGACGCCTTCCAAACGGTGGCGGACTGTTATTCCTGCGCCGCCGCTAGGGGGAGTATACGGAAACACCGGACGCCCCTCACACTATTCCCACCTTCAGGACCGTTGGAGTTTGTGGCCATGGACATCTTGGGTCCTCTCCCCAAGACGGAGCGAGGGCATCGATTTATCCTCGTGATCACGGATCGCTTTTCCAAGATCACGCGTGTTATCCCCCTTCGGTGCAGTACTGCAGCAGTGATTGCCGACGCCTTTCTGGAGCGGTGGGTTTATCTCTACGGGATACCGTTGTACCTCCTTACGGACAATGGACCCCAGTTCGCGGCGAAACTCTTCAGCGCCGTTTCCGGAATGCTGGGGATGAAGCAGTTGTTTACAACTGCCTATCACCCCCAGAAAAACGGCCAGGCGGAACGGTTCAACAAAACCATCGCCTCGAGGCTGAAACACTACGTCGCGGACCACCAGAAGGATTGGGACGCATATGTGGGACCCCGCACATATGCACACAACCTACAGGTGCACCGCTCCACGGGAATGCTCCTTTCAATTTGGTGCTCTCGTGCATTCCTTCAAGTGCTGTCTTCGCGGCACGCGCCACGGCGCATCCGGCGGATGGGCCACAGACGCCAACAGCGGCACAAGCCAAACGCTCCATCCTAAGGCGATATGAGAAGGCACTCTCCCTCGCGAAGGAGAGACTCAACGCCACGCAGAGGAGATACAAACAGGACTTCGACCGAAAGATTATGGAAGGTCCCCACCTGAAGGGAGTCGACGAGGTGTTCCTCGATAAACCCGCGGAGAACTCCGAGGAACCGCCAGACGTCACGGGCAAGTTAGCACCCACCACCTCAGGGCCCTTCAAAGTCCTGGCCACCTACAGGGATACTGTCGCCATTGAGGTGAACGGGCTTAGGGATGTCCTCTCCCGTGATAGGGTGACGAAAGTCCAAACGCCCAGCCTCCCAGGAATGCCCGCCACCCCACCTCAGGGACACCGCGCGGAGATTCCTTATTCCACCACCTCAGGCGCGGCGGCACCACGGGATACTGGGACCCGCATCACCGCCCTCGGTGAGCCTATCCTGGAGGCTTCCGATGCCATCATGATCCCTGAAGGCGACATCCTCTACGCGGTGGATCATATTGTCTCGCATCGAGGAACCCCTGCGGGAGTACTGTACCGCGTCCGCTGGTATGGGTACACCTCGAAGGATGACACGGAAGAACCTCCGGAACATATCCCGGAGAACTTCCTTAGGCGATATTGCGCCAATCTGGTGCGGAAACGCCACTCCACATAGGCGCTTCCGTCTAGGAAAGGAGGAAGGGGCCCCCAAACGGAGATATTTTTCGTCTTCGCCGTATACCCCCCACCTGGAGTTATTTTTTCGCCTCCAGGATGCTGTGCTCGCTTTTTCGCATGCTCCTACGGCGGCACTCCGTGTCGCTGAGCACGCGGGCACGGCCTATGCATGTTTGAACTACCAATCGTGGAGTTTCTTCTCCAACCGAAGGATTGTTTATTGGTCTGGGTACTCTCACCTACAGGTCACCGAACCGCGTTGAATACTCCGCTTCGAGGCGCGCTTTCGCTGTTAGCACTTGGCTGTCGAAGAACTCCGCCAAGCTGTCCTTCAGGGCCGCCATCGTGGCTCGGTGTGTCCGGGCCTTATGGAGCTCTAAGACCCAAGCACGCACCTCGCGCAGAGCCTCCACAGGAGAAGCCGAAGCAGGACGGCCTGTAACCAGGCACGCCTACACCAACTCGTGGAAGGCAACCTCCAGAGCCCCAGAGGATACTCCTCTCGACGGTGCACCCGATGCGGCCACCTCCGTTGATGGTGCAACAACCGCCACGGAGGGAGTTGCAGACGGCGGACCCGCTGAGACAAGAGCTCTCCGACGGGATTCTGCGAATTCCGCAGTGGAGGACCGCAATGCCAAGGGCGGAGTCGGAGACGCCGGAGGTGACGGTGGTGAGTGAACTGGAACACTCCGCAGGCGAGGCTGGGCAATCGGCGCAGGAACACTCCGCAATCAGGGTTGCACACTGGAGCCGAAGGTACCGGGACGGGGGCAATCTCGTCCTCCTCCATTGGAGGCACGGCGGCTACCACTGCGGGAGCATTCAGCACTGCGGCAGGCCGCGGAGTTATCACCTCAGGAGGGGCGCTCATATCTTTGGACGTAGCTGGTAACCGACAGGGCGCGCTGGTCGCCAAGCTCTCCACCAATGGTTCATAGTCGAGGACCCGTAGCCGAAGCACCTGAGATGCGGGATCTGGCACAACTTGGGGAGCGGCCCTCGGTTGTACACCGACCGCGGAGGGAGCTGCGTTGAGACGCCATCGTGGAATGCGCGGAGAAGACGGACGACCGAAGACAGACGAGGTATGTAGCACCATTGCGTGGCGCAAGTTCATATCTCGCGGAGAATGAAGGGGGCGCGGACGATAAAATTATGAGACGATGCACCTTCACGGAGATTGAATAAGCGGACGCGAAAAAGCAGGTGTTGCCAAAAGGAGTAACCTCGGAGGAGTCAGAGTGGCTAACGCCTCCAGGGGGTCGGTATCCTCGCAGGACTGACCCACGCTCCGTCCACGGAAGTTGCGCGCTTGCACTACGCGCGGTGCGCCGGAGGATCCAGACACTTTCGCTGCCGACTGGCGCAGCAGTACAGAAGGGTGACACCAAGGAGGAGCGGATATCGCCGGGTGAAGAGGAGCTGGAGCCCACAAACGCCGCAAGGAGTGAAACGCGAACCCGCGGCAACCGGCCGCGCGAGAGTATGGAGAAGAGAAGGAACGCCTGAAGGAGAGAACGGGCGAACCGCCGGATGTCGCCCGTGCCGCAACACCGATAGGAGCCACCCCAGGGATCAAGAAAGCGGAGGATGCACCTCGAGGAGGTGGTGCAATCTAGGAAAGGGGGTATGTAGTACAGTGGCTCCTACGGAAATACGGTTATTTGGCCTTAAGGTATAATATTTCTAAGGAGGGTTCGTAATTTATTAGCTGGGCCACGTGGTGCATAATCTTGCCCGCTTGCGCTACAGTATCCTTAAGGTACTGTAGAATTTATTATTTATTTTAGATATTTTATGCAGGTAATTAGCACAGTAGTGCGACCTGCCAAGGCGGGCTGCCGGCCTGATATTTAAGCTGCCGCTTGAGCTCCACCTCTGGGGAAGTAAAGACAAGCACCCTTGAGTCTTCTTCTACATTTTCCGGTTGGAGTCTCTTGTCTGTTCACGCAGGTTTCTAAGCCGCCGATCCCCAGGTCGCATCATAGCAGCGCCTGTAGGAGCATTGTCCGCCCAGTGAACCTCCCCCTCCGCTTGGTGTTTGCGGATCCTTTTCAGAATTCCCCCGGCTCGCGACAGCGGATACCGGAGACCACGTTTAGGAATACGCGCCTTTCCAGTCACCAAAAACTCCTAACGGACGTTGTGCTTTACTACCTCGAGAGGAGGGCTGACAGTACCACAGTGCTGAAAACTGACGCCTGTAAATATCAGGTTGGATGTGCCCACCTACTGGAGTAACCGGAAGGTGGACTTCAACCCATCGGATATTGGAGGCGCAGCCTCACCCCTACGGAACGGAAGTATTCCACTTCGGAGCGCGAATGTTTCGCCATCTTGTGGGCGGTTTTGCTTTTACGCCCTTACCTGGGAGGCGCGCGCTTCACCTTGAGGACGGACCACGCACCATTCAACTGGATAATGTCCTTGACGGATGCTTCCGGTCGCCTAGAAAGGTAGAGGTTCCGCCTCCTGGAGTTCGAGTTTGACATTTTCCACCGCCCTGGCATCAAACACCAGGCAGTGGACGCGCTCTCACAAATCTCCACCAATGGGGAAGACAAAACACCTTTGGAGGACAATATCCCGTGTCTGGTCATCCATGGCGCCGACAGAAAAGAAGGATCCGATGGAGAATGTTTGCAATGCTGTGAACCTGGAGGCAGGTATAAAGGACTTCCTGAGGTGATGGCTCTTGTTGAGGAGGGGAAAGAAGTTCTCCCCATCACTGTGGCGAAGGTACTGAAGGAACAGAGTACGGATGCGTACTGCAAGGAGTGCCTCGCCCCTGTGGGGAGTTTGAAATCGTCATTCGACGTCGACCGAGACGGCCTGCTTGTACGCCACGCCCCCCTGGATGGAGCTCTCCAAAAGGTGGTCCCGACGAAGCTACGGGCGAGAGTGTTGTATCTCTCCCACTACCCTCGCCTCACCGGGCACCTCGGTGGATCTCGGATGTATTTCACCATGCGGAGGGAGTTCTATAGGCCGAACATGGCTAATGATGCATTCCAAACGGTGGCGGATTGCTGTTCCTGTGCTGCCGCTAGGGGGAGCATACGGAAACACCGGACGCCGCTCACGCTGTTCCCACCTTCAGGACCGTTAGAGTTTTTGACCATGGACATCTTGGGCCCTCTCCCCAAGACAGAGCGAGGGCATTGATTCATCCTCACGACCACGGACCGTTTTTCCGAGAACACGCGTGCCATCCCCCTCCGGAGCACTACTGCAGCAGTGATCGCCGACTACTTTCTGTAGCGTTGGGTCTATCCCTACGGGATACCGTTGTACCTCCTTATAAACAATGGCCCCAGTTCACTTCAAAACTTTTCAACGCCGTCTCCAGAATGCTGGGGATGAAGCCGTTGTTTACAACTGCCTATCTCCCCCAGACAAACGGCTAGGCGGAAAG
Organism: Gracilaria vermiculophylla; assembly: GCA_019155205.2. Taxonomy (NCBI): domain Eukaryota; phylum Rhodophyta; class Florideophyceae; order Gracilariales; family Gracilariaceae; genus Gracilaria; species Gracilaria vermiculophylla. The sequence continues at coordinate 1,184,227 of JAHNZQ020000049.1, forward strand.
GTTCAACAAAACCATCGCCTCGAGGCTGAAGCACTACGTCGCGGACCACCAGAAGGATCGGGACGCAAATGTGGGACCCCTCACGTATGCATACAACCTACAGGTGCACCGCTCCTTGGGGACGGCTCCTTTTAATTTGGTGCTCTCGCGCATTCCGCCAAGTGCCGTCTTCGTGGCACACGCCACGGCGCACCCGGCGGATGGGCCTCAGACGCCAACAGCGGCGCAAGCCAGTCGCTCCATCCTAAGGCGATATGAGAAGGCACTCTCCCTTGCGAAGGAGAGAGTCAACGCCTCGCAGAGGAGATACAAACAGGACTTCGACAGAAAGGTTATGGAAGGCCCTCATCTGAAGGAAGGCGACGAGATGTTCCTCGATAAACCCAAGGAGAACTCCGATGAACCACCGGACGTCACGAGCAAGTTAGCGCAGACCACCTCAGGGCCCTTCAAAGTCCTTGCCACCAACAGGGATACTGTCGCCATTGAGGTGAACGGGCTTAGGGATGTCGTTTCCCGTGATAGGGTGACGAAAATCCCAACACCCAGCCTTCCAGGAATGCCCGCCACCCCACCTCAGGGACAACGCGCGGAGATTCTTCATCCTACCACCTCAGGGGCGACGACACCACGGGATACTGGGAACTGCATCACCGCTCTCGGTGAACCAATCCTCGAGGCTCCCGATGCCATCATGACCCCTGAAGGCGACATCCTCTACGCGGTGGATCATATTGTCTCGCATCGACGAACCCCTGCGGGAGTACTGTACCGCGTCCGCTGGTATGGGTACACCTCGACGGACGACACGGAAGAACCTCCGTAACACATCCCGGAGAACCTCCTTAGGCGATACCACGCCAATCTGGTGTGGAAACGCCTCTCCACATAGGCGCTTTCGTTTAGGAAAGGGGGAGGGGGCCCCCGACCGGAGCGGTATTCGCCTCCGCAGTCTGTCGCCTACCTGGAGTTCTCTTTTTCGCCTCCAGGATGCCGTTGCTCACTTTCTGCATGCTCCCATGGCAGCACTTTCTGTCGCTGAGCTCACGGGCACGGCCTAGTCATATTGGAACTACCGTTCACGGAGCTTCGGCTCCAACTGAAGGATCTTTTATGGCACCGCTACCAGGAACTAGCTCCCACTGCAAGGGTCCTATCACCTACAGGTCACCGAATCACGTGGAATACTCCGCTTCGAGGCGCAATTTTGCCGTGAGCGCTTGGTTATCGAAGAACTCTGACAGGATTTCCCTGAGGGCCGCCATCGAGGTTCGGTCTGCCCGGGCCTTGTGGAGCTCTAAAACCCAGGCACACGCCTCGCGCAGAGCCTTTACAGGAGAAAGCGGAGCAGGACGGCCTGTCACCAGGCACGCCTGAACCAACTCCTGGAAGGCAGCCTCCAGAGCCCCGGATGAGACTCTTCCCGACGGTGCACCCGATGCGACCACCTCCGTTGACAGCGCAACACCCGCCACAGAAGGAGCCGCGGACGGCGGACCAGCTGGGCCAGGGGCTCCCCGACGGGATTCCGCGGGCTCCGTAGTGGAGGTCGGCAATGCCAAGCACGGAGTCGATCACACCTGAGGTGACGGCGGTGCGGGAACAGGAACGCTATGTAGGCGAGGCTGAGTAATAGGCGCAGGGACGCTCCGCAATCGGGGCTGCACCACTGGGGCCGAAGGTACCAGGACGGGAGCAATCTCGTCTTCTTCCATTGGAGACACGGCGGCTACCACTGCGAAAGCTCTCGGCACTGCGGCGTGCCGCGGAGTTATCACCTCAGTAGGTGAACCCATATCCTGGGACGGAGCCGGTAGCCGACGAGACGTGTTAGTCGCCAGGCTTTCCAAAAAGGAGACACCATAGTTGAGGAACCGGAGTCGTATAACCTGAGGAGAGTGATCTGACGCCATATGCGGAGCGGCCCGCAGTTCCACGCCCGACCGGGGAGGGAGCCACGTCGAGGCGCCATCGTGGAATACTCGGAGAAGACGGACGATCGGAGACAGGGGAGGTATGGAGTACCATGGCTGGGCATAACTTCACATCCAGTGGAGTCCGACAAGGGCACTGAAGAAAAGATTAGGAATGATTCACCTGCACGGAGATGGCATGAACGGACGCGACGAAGTGGGTGTTTCCCGAAGGAGAATCCTCGAAGAAATCGGAGTGGCGAGCGCCTCCAGGGCGTCGATATCCCCTCGGGACTGATCCACGCCAAGTCAACGGAATTTGCGCGCGTGCACCACGCACGGTACGCTGGAAGACGCGGACACTCACTTTGCCGACAGGCGCAGCATCACCGACGGGTAACACCAAGAAAATGCAGACGCAGCCGGGTTAAGGAGGAGCAAGGCCTACAAACGCCGCCAGGGATGAAACGCGAGCCCGCGGCAATACGCCGCGCAGGAGTATGGAGAAAGGGAGAAAAAGCCTGAAGGAGAGAACGGGTAAACTGCATGAGACGGCATTTGCCTCAACACCTATAGGAGCCACATCGGGGATCAAGAAATTGGAAGATGCACCTCGAGGACGTGGTGCAATTTAGGAAAGGGGGTATGTAGTACAGTGGTTTCTAAGGAAATAGGGTGGTTTGGCCTTATGGTATAATATTCCTAACGATGGCTCGTATTTTATTAGCTGGGCCACGTGGTGCATAATACCGCCCACGTGCGCTACAGTATTCTCGAAGAACGTTAGAATTATGATTTATTTTAGTTAATTTATGCAGGTAATTAGTACAGTAGCAAGACCTGCCGAGGCGGGCTTCCGGCTGGATACTGTTAGAACACTGGGTCAATGGTTGAGAACGCGAACGATGGTGACCAGCCAAGGAGAATTCGGCAGGTCGACCACAGTTTATACAGAGAATCAGACCTTCGAAAACGAGGCCAAAGTAAATGATTTCTACGGTACCCCTTTAGATGCACTAGCTATGAAACATCTTATTGCCAGCTATGCAAAGTCGAAACGAATGTCCTTCATGGGACAGTTGTCCTTCGCGAGATGCTTCTAGAGCATTCCGTCGTGGACACAAATGGACACAAAGGATGCTTACATTGACAACAAGAGTGCCAATAGGTTCCTGTAAGGCCTATGACTTGAAACAGAGCATGATGACATGGAATTTCAAACGTGCTTGTAAAGCCTGTCTAGGGCAAACAACACATCGAATCAAACTGCAATTTTACGAGGAATGCATCTAGGGTACGTAAACCATATAATATCAAGCATATTACTCATGATTCATAAAATAAAAGCATAAAGCAGTGTAAATCCTAAGAAATACTTCATATTTTTTCCGGTCGGAATCTCTTGTCGATCAGCGCAGGTTTATAAGCCGCCGATCCCCAGGTCGCATCATAGCAGCGCCTGTAGGAGCATTGTCCGCCCAGTGAACCTCCCCCTCCGCTTGGTGTTTGCGGATCCCCTTTAAGAATTCCCCCAGCTCGCGAAAGCAAACACCGGAGATCATCTTTAGGAACACGCGCCTTTGGAGTCAACAAAAACTCCTAACGGGCGTTGTGCTTTACTACCTCGAGAGGAGGGCTGACAGTACCACAGAACCGTCCAAGGGAGTCCTGTGGATCCAGAATCTCTGAGATATGGTACGCGAATGTGATTTGCGTTGCGACACAGAGGGGCAGGGACACGTAACGCTCCCTCCAGGAGTCGTTCACCTTGAGGTAACACTTTGGACGCTGCCCAGAAGGCATGACATGGAACTCCGTGTTGAGCCAACCTTAGAAGTATCCGAAGGTCTTCCGCACTCGGGTCTTATCCGCAAACGACGTCCTCCACCGGTTGCGATTCAGCCAATAGAGGCGATCATGATGGGGATCGAAGTGCAGCACAGCGAGGGCGGGGCGCCCATCGGCGATGCTTCCCGGCCGCTCCACTTGCTGGTGAGTGCATTCTTTATGAAGGAGGAGTTTTATTCGAGACTTAATCTCGAGCTCTTCTTCTGATCTGAGACAAGGAGTGTCGCAATGTACCATCGTGGTCGAAGTAATGTCACCGTGTGCTGGAGTGTTAAGTCAGTGAGCACGGAAGGCGTCCGCCCGGTTTTACTTCTTGTTATTCCAAGTGACCTGCGGTACGGCGCGATATTACATTGACTCAAGGTACGGCACAAAGTGCTGAATGTAATCCTCCAGGCAGAAAGGGAGACTGACGCGCCTTTCATGAAAAAGCGCAAAGACCCGTGTCGCATGATGGCGAAAGTGCTTCCCTCCGCGGACCAGCACAGCGGTGGAGGTGTGATACACATCAGAAAAAGACGGCGAAGCAGAAGTTTGGGCCGGAGAAGTCCTCCCGAAGTTGTACATAGTCGGAGGAGCGAAGTACTGGTGTGTGGTAGCATTAGAGAAATTGGACGGAACAACACCAGGAAAGAGGCCAGCCGTTATACATCCATCGGAGGAAGGCACCATGTCCCGAAGCCGTTGAGAAATACGCGGAGAGAACTGAAAAAGAGATTTGAGGGAGGAAACGAGCACCATTGTGGGAATCGAGTTCATATCAAACGGAGAACGATGGCAGGGCAAGAGGGAAGAGCATGCGTGGAGACGTCCCCAATGCGGATGAACGAGCGGAAACGACGATGCGGGCGTTTCCCGAAACGGATCCTCGAGGATATCGAAAAGCTGGTCGCTGTAGGAGAATCAATTGCACCGCATTACGAGGAGGAGCCAGCAAACAGGCTAGACCGTCCCCCGTCCTGGCTGCGAACGGCAGGCTACCTCCCCCTTGCGGGTGACCTCCAGGCTGTACTGAAAAGGTCACCGCCGACTGGCACTATAGATTTAGTCGGGTACATGAAGAAGGAGCAGAAGAGGTTGGGATAAGAAGATTCAGGGACCCAAAAAAGCCCACAAGGAGATATGCAAACACGCGGCCGGTCCGCCACGCGAAAATTAGGTAGTTAGAGGAAATCCTTGGAAGAGAAGACTTTTCGCAATGTGGGAGACCGTTATGACGTTGCCGCCGTTAAGAGCCGTTCAAGGATCGATCTATGAAAGATACAAATAGGAAATGTGGTTCCATTCAGGAAAGGGGGTATATAGTACAGTGGATCCTAAGGTGATGTTTTCCCTGAGGAATTGTAGAATTTAGATTTATTTTAGTTACTTAGTGTAGATGATTAGACTAATGCTCTGTAGTGAGACCTGTCGAGGCACGCTCCCGGCACTGTAATTAATCTGCCGGTTGAGCTCTACCTTAAGAGGAAATAAAGCAAGCACTCTTGAGTCTTCTCCTACTTTTTCCGGCTGCAGACTGTTGCCCAACCCCTTCAAGTATCTACGATCCCATCAGGTGTGATATCTAAGCCACCAATTCCCTGGTTGCCTCATAGCAGCGCCTCTAAGAGCATTGTCCACGCAGTGGACCCCCGTTTTCGCGTAGTTCTTGTGCACTCTTTTTCAGGATTCTCACGGATCGTGACCGTGATTACCGGAGACCACCTTTAGGAAATCGCGCCTTTGGAGTCACCAAAAACTTTTAACGGAGTTTATGCGCTATCAACTCGAACGGAGAACTGAAGATACCACGATTTAGAGTCAATTGCTTTTATTTAGCAATTTGTCTTGTGGATGAGTGGAAACTGTATAAAGCAGTAAATGGAAGCAGGAGCGTTAAAGATGCACACAGGTCTATTGTAAGATGGCTGATGAATAAATGGAAAGTACTTTGGACACCACGGGTTTGATGAACAGAAATGAAACGAAAAATGAAATTATTCATGAACGGCAAATGTTTGCTCGCTCTAGTAGACATTTCATGCAAAAAAATAAAAGAAAAAAAACCAAAAAAGAGGTGATTACAAAAGCTGTTTATCATGGACAGTGAAATTAATGCAGAGATAACACGAAATCGAAGTTTCTTTGTTTCGCATGCTATTCAAGGAAAGAAACAGAAGTGTTTTTATGTCAAACAGGTACAAATAGAGATTGATTTTTGAAACAAACTGCCGGGTGTCATGGTATACGTAAGCATAGTATCAAAAGTAAAAGTCAGAAATGTTGAAAACTTAGTTTTGTAAGTGAAATTCTATATTTCAATGCAAAAGTTGAGCAGAAGTTCTTTACCTCATGCCCCCCGCTAAATCAATCCGCGTTATTTTGACCTGTTATATTATTTAAATTCTATTAAAAAACTGCTTCTTTAATGGATGCCCCCATATTCTGTCTGCTTTTCAAGTGGGGGTTGAAAAAAGTTCTGACAATTTAAAGAGTTTTAGAGTTATTCGAGCTCCTGAAGGAGATTTTGAGTTTTTAGAAATTTAGCAAGCATAGAACACCGAATTTGCTACTTGCATGTATTCTGATCATCACCGAGCTGTTGCGACAGCTCATGGCGTGCTCTACATTATTTATTGTTTACAGGTAGCTCTGTTTAATAATATTTTTAAATATAAGTTTTCGAATGAATTGCCCTACAAAGTCGAATCCAAACGTTTTATTTCTATTTTTAAATGATGGTGCGTCGACCTTATGTGAGGTCAATATGACTTCATATGAGTTCATCATACCGGCCCGGAAGACATTAAAAGGGCAAGATGGCAAAATATAAGTTGCACCGTCAGCATCGGGTTGCCGTAGGCACGTGAAGGCGGGGTCACGGAACGGCATCACTGTGTTAGGCGGCAACAAAAAAGTAATGAGACAACCTGTAAGGCCTGAGAGGTAAGAACTGCCTCGTGAGGTTGCCTGTAAAAACGGAACAATCTGTGGAAGAGCAAAACGGTGCCTGGTTTACAGGGCGGAACGAGAGAGGGCTTGAAAGTCAACGCAGAGATTCCCTAGCGCAATTTCTTCGAGCGGCACACGTGTGCAACTCCGCCTCGACATGGTGCAAACCTACAGCCTCTGCGGCTAGCAGTATAACTGAATCAAACCAAAACATAGGCTGTAACTCCCAGTCTCCCGTGATATAGGTAGAACCTCGCCCATTTGACCAACATGATAATTGTATTGTTCTCCAGTTCTTTTACATAAAGCATTGCATGATATTGTTCCGCGTTTGTCATCGTTTTCATACATGCATTTTAGGTAAGATTATTGTAAAACTGCCTGCCCTTACCATTACTTATCCTACAACAAAGGTACTGGCATAAAACTTTAAACTTTATTTGCAAAGCTCATGCTAATTAGATTTGTAGCACTCTAGGCCATGAAGATTGAAAAGTATTCGTCAGTAAATATAATTTTTTCTATTTCTTTTCATACGCTTTTCGAGCACACTCTTTAATTCTTTTGTACTTGTGATAGTCTCGCAGGAAAAAAAAAAAATTGTTTTTTGTACTCATATATTTTTGTTTAGCTTTTATCATTTCAAGTAGGCTGCTTTAAAAATATTGAAAGTCAGACTCAATGCAAGCTTTGTACAAGATACTTTTCCTTCGGACAGCTTGCGATTATTACCTCTTCCGTCTGCTGGGTTGAGAATTTGAGAGCGTCCGGGAGATCGTTTTGTTCTAAGAAAATTTTAATTTTTTGAGAACGCTAACAACTGTGACTCTAGTACGGTGAATTAGTTTTGAAAATAGCATCGGTTGAGTTTTTTATGGCATTAATAATGAAAATTTAAAGCTGTTTTTGATTAGAAAATAGACGATCTCCTGCCATTTTAACTGGAAGGAGGACGATGCATACATCATCTTTCGACAATTCGACAAAGACGATATGCGAATCCTAGCCTACCGTGCAATTTATTTTGGCGCAGTAAATAAGTTAAATACGATTTCTATACTTACAGTGCGTTTCAAAATCATACCACGCCTAAAGAACGAGCCAAACTAGTACTGTTTTGCGCCTTTTGCATAACATGTACTTAAAAATCGTTTCATAATCATAACTATACGCCAATGAAATCCAGCGATATGGCTCGAGGATCATCTCTTTCGCATTCCGAACAGCTTCGAATTGTAGAACTGAATGCTAATTAAAGTGCAATAGCCCGCAAATGAGAGAAGCACACGAAGACGGCCAAAGCTTCTTCTGTAGAGGTATTTCGACGGTAGAGCCGTCTAGAGGGAACAACACAACGATTTGGGGTGTAAGACCCACTCTCTCCTGGCAGCTCTTTTCGGAAGAGGTAGAAGAAGGATCCCCACTAAGGGAATGTAAGCGTGCACGGTGCCTCCTTGGAGGAAAGACAAGAGGAAGCAAGGGGGGGCGCGTGTCGCGCGATCCACACGGCGGAGGATCTACCAACAAGGTGGGAAACATGATAGACAGTCGTGTGAAAAAGAACGGCGAGCCGTAAAAATTCTTATACAGGGGCGAGTACAGTGAAACTGGTAATATAACCAAGTTTGGGCGCTATCAGCAAACGAGGCCGATGAGCAATCGTAATCTACGAGATATCCCACGCGAGAGACACATACCAACGTAAACAGAAGGCTCAAAGCCAGAACCCTGGCTCCCGTTTATTGAGGGCGGCGGTGCGGATGCCGGCGCCCTTAAGTACTGTAGTGCTAAATAAATAAATCGAGAAATACTACATAAAAAAATTAAAAAATGTGTAAATACCCAGCAAACATAGTCATAATAATCCTCTCCTGCGCACTCCACGGTACGAGCCCATACACGGAAGTACCGCGAAAATCGTGTGTGCACTTCATTGCCTCTCCATGGCCAACGGCGCCAGCCCGAAGTGGGCGTCCCACAGGCGGGAAACATACATAAGTGCGCGCCCTTCTCCGTTTTGCTGGGATGCCTGGGCAGCGAGCCCGCAGTGAGCGCATTAAACGTTGATCCAGCATCTACCTCACAACAACCGTTGCCGTCTTCAACGGCTCCTACTGGAACACAAAATCTTAACAGCACCATAAGCGCATCGACTCCTAATCCAAAAAATTCGTTGGGAAATGACGCTCCGAACTCCAACAATAACCTGTCCACAGGGCTTCGCTCAATTTCGGCTCCGCTGATTGCGTCATGTGCTGCCCGCCGAGCGCACTCGTTTGTAATCGAGGAGGCTGACTGCCGACAGTATCTGTCGAAAGACTCTCTAATGGGACTCAGCCAGTTTGCCAAACAAAGGGCGTTGCGTCTCCGGTTGGCATCGTGGTTCCACCCGACCACAATGCTGAAGTGTGGATTCATCTACCGGTCATGTCAACGTCGCGGGCGTCCATCTGCTGGATCTTTACGCTATCGTAGTGGCTTTCTGGGATTGGAGGACCCGCATTGCGGTACCAACGCCCAAGTCCGACGAGGTCTGGGAGAATCCACTACTGCAGCACACGCTGCGTTGGTGCGATTGGAAAATAAACGACAGAGCTGTGACTCGTTTGAGGTGATGATCCTGGACGAACTCTAATTCGATGTGGGGTTTTACAGCACTCGCGGGAAGTTTGTGTATTGCGACCGCCTTGCCGAACTGGAAACCGTCTAATAGCGGATTTTTCCCAACGCGAGGCAGGAGGCCCTTTGTTAAACTCAACCGATACATCGGGCGCAGTTCCGATATCCATCGCGGTCGTACCGGTCAAACATATTATGGAACTTCATCTGTTTTTAACGGAAGGCACGCTTCCGAATGGGATACTTCATCCCGTATCAAAACGTGGAGGTTTCACGGATTGATCCGACACACCGACAGGGTCGGTACGTCCCCCTAGCACGCTGGTGGACTCATATGGAGCCCCGCCGGGGGTGTCACACCGAGCTACCCCACGTGTGGATCTACCTTGGATCTTACCTCGCGAATGACTCGCATGCGGGAATGCGGTCGGTGATGATAACCGATTGGGCTGTCCGTACGGTGGCGTATATGTTTTCGAGAGCTAACGATCAATATTGGTTTTGTTACATTCAACCGCGTGTGCGGGGTGCTATTTGTCATCTTGACATGCGTTTCACACTTTACGGCGTAGCCGAGTGCGAAAAAGTCGCGGAATTTCTCGATTATATCGATGCAATCGATTGGGACGAAGCACCGCTGGAACAGAGCGAGAGCAACGACGGCGGAACCAGTGGTTCTCGCCCAGCTTTGGGACGGAACTCTGCAAGAGCGGGAGACTTCATCTACCTTGACTAGTGGAAAGTCCAGGAAATCAGCCGCAAAGACTCGTGGGAACATCGGATGCTTCCGAGAGTTATTCCAGCTGGACAGGCGATCTGGTACGTTGACTACGACGCTTCGTACGGCTCTTACGAGGAGGGAGACCCAATGATCGATAAAAAGCCGACGATTTTGGGTGAAGGGGACCTTGAAGAAGGCGGTGAAGGATCGACGAGCGCGGTCGACCTGCATGAGCATGGACCTCGGGCACCAGTGTTGAACTCGCCACCCGCTTCGGCGCAGGGCAAATCTAAGGCTATCCAGGATGCTTTGTTTGGCTACCCGCTCTAACTCTTCCTGGGGATCCCAGTGGCTCTCCGTCCAGAAATGAAGCTTCCACGACGGGTGCGAGTGAGGTGGATGTCATCGAAAGTTTCCTCCGGGGCGTGGGCATGAGCGTCTAGGACACCTCAGGTGATCTGTTTGCCATACGGGAATTCCTTGCGACCGCCTCATCTGGATGCCTCTGCCTCGTGACGGTAAAGCTGGTTAACCTCTTCCCAGTTCTTTCCCAAAGGAGTCTCTTGCATTAAATGTTTTCTCCCTTTTTTTTCTTTTGCTTGAAGGATTGCTGTTTCTTTGGTGGGAATGTTTTACCTTGTGGCCTCGAAACTAGGCCACCACGATATGAGAGTGAGCATGGCGTCGCCGGAATTGTACACCATGTGAATGGGGAACCCCATCCTTCTGACTACGATCATCATCAACCAGCAATCTGGATAAAAAACCATTAGTGGTTTCTCCGAAAACGTGAAGGGCGGGGTGTAGTGGCGGCTGTCAACACCACTGCCACCGTGTTAAAATACCCATTGGACGGGGGAATTGACCTGATTGTGCGTTACAAAAAGTCGCTGGAGTTGCCGTACCCGTATTACGGGGATAGTATATCACGAAAGAACGCGGAAGGTGTTCGATCAGCTGAGCCATGTCAGACGAACAGTTGTAGCCGTATAAGCTTCAGTGGTACTGCGACGCCCCTTCCTCGTTGTACGAGTGTCCGAAGATGCGTTCAACAACATTTTCTTGTATGTGAACCTTCCGGCTTTTTCAGGCTATCGTGGTTTCCTCCCGAGCGGAGTTGTGAGTTCCCATTTCGTGTTCATTTTCTCACCATGGGATCTTGACCCCCGTCTCCCAGTGTTTCGGTCTCATCGCAAGTCTGCGTGCCTCCCGTTCGCGGGGTGATGCCTTAAGGCGTACATCGCGGACACTCCCGTATAGGTCAAGCTGCGGTATCCCCGTGACAGGCTCAATTCTACGAGATTGCGGGCTCCCTGACAGATACCTGCGGTTCTGCGGGCAACCGGTCTCCCTTGCTACAGTTGAGCCACTTTTTATGGTGAGGGTAATTTCCGAGATACTTTCCCGTCTTGGAGCCACATCTACGTGTTTCATGTGTAATTCCTGTACGGGGGCCGGCTCTTGGGGGCACACCGCTTGCCAACGGCCAGTCCCGCAACTGCCCTGAATCTGCTGGTGCGGGTGCTCATGTGTGTTCCCCCCGGTTAAAGCGCCAGACGGTGGGGTCTCGCGGCTTCCGTTTCCGACTTGATCGGTGGTTCCCACTCGGTCGAGTAGTGCTTCTGGCGCGGCCGCATTCTCCAAAACGTTCGCCACGATGTTTCCGGCGCGTTTCTTTGCCGCTTTGGCCCTTGCCTCCGTCGTGGACGGTAATGTCTCTGGGACGGTTTTCCGTGTGGGCTGCAACGCAGGGTCAGTTATTCGTGGATCATGGCGTGTTTTCCGTTGCGACGACGGGCAGAAAATCTCCTTAATGGGAGCAAAGAAGAGGTCCTTCCCCCCCTTTAGAAGGAGGGACAGGAGAAATCAACTGTACCAAGTGGAGGGTACATATGTCAGTAGAAACCCGGGAGGGGTGCGGCAAGACGGTAGTCTGTCTGCTGGCCGGTATACAGGATGTTGCTGGCGGATGCGGAAACGATGTGACCCATAAAATCCGGCGGTGAAAAATGAACTCCGAGAAAGGGGGAGGAGCAGTGACCACTTGATTACGAGGCAGAAGTTCGTGGTTGTCGTTCATGGCGACCACGAAAGTATCGGTTGCTACCGAGTTGACCTTAAAAGGCCCGTCTGCCACAGGGGAGAGTTTTTGGAGCTTCTCCAAGTCAGGTTGAAAGATATACATCCGGAAGGACACAAAGTCGCCGTCTTTAACGGGTCTAGCGCGTACCCGCCGCAAGCGACCATCAATATTCCGCTTGTAAGCGACTTGAGCGCGTACTACTGACTCCCGCGTGGCAGGGACGAGCTTCATCAACCAGCCCTTCCACCGGTGGCGGTAGTAACCCATTGATGGGGATGTGCGAAGTGTAGCTTGGGATCCCCAAGCCATTGGGGGTGGAGTCCGCGACAGTATTAACTGAAATGAAGACACCATGGTGGTCCGGTGAATTTCCGTGTTGTACGCGCAAGTCAGCGCGTCCGTGAACAGATTCCATTTCTTTGGGTGATCAGCAACCTACGATCACAAAGAAGCGAGGATAGTACGGTTCTGCCGTGCAATGTTCCCATTAAATGGTGGATGATATGTCGTAGTGAATAGGTTTTCTAGGTCCAACATACGACGGATATCCTGAAAGAACTTGGACATGAAGTGTATTCCGTTGTCGGATAGTAACTCCACTGGAGAGCCATAGCTGAGTATCCGATGCGTCACGAACGCATTGATAACCGCAAAGGCTGTAGTCCTCCCTAGTGGCAGAGTTCAAACCAGTTTCGAGAAACTGTCCGTAAACACGAGAAGGAAATTGTTACCTCTCTGGGTCGTAGAGGGAGGACCCATGATGTCGATAGCAACAAACAAGAGCCGCAGAATTGTAAGGAAGAGCGAGAATAGCGATGTGTGCTTGCGGAGCTTCACCCAGTCCCTCGCACACTCTTTGCAGAAACGCACAGTTTCGTAACATTCTATCGCCATGGCGGGCCAGTAGAAATTCCTCCCCAGCGTGAGGTAGAGCTCCCGACCGCCGGGGTGGCCGCTGACCTTCGCGTAATGCGAAAGGTGCAACACCCGGGTTTTCAGGGAGTGAACAACCACGATCTGTTAGGTGGCTCCAATGGTGCGAACAAGATATCCGAGGTCATTTACCCTGAAAGGGAGAAGTTCACCACCGTTGATACGTGCTCGTATCTCAGTGCAGAAAGGATCCGCAAAATTTTCTCGGATCATTTCCTCCGGTTGTAATGTTACAAAATATCCCGGTACGTGTTTTTTATTGTTACTGTCGCCTTCCGCGAGCACATTGTCAATGTCCGCTTCGAAGATCCAGTCGACTGGCCACACTGGCTACGCTAGATCTATCCCTTCCGGATTGGAGGACTCTGTCGTGAAACACGGGATTTCACTGTCCTCCGAAAGAAGTGCTTCCCCAGTAGTAGGCAGGCGCGACAGGGCGTCGGCCTAGGTGTTATGTGCACCCATCTTATACAAAACTTGGAAGTCGTATTCTGCTAGGCGGAGTATCTATCGGATGAGGCAACCTAATGGATTCAAAATGTTCATCGACAACCTCAGCGAAGAGTGATCACTGTAAATGGTAAAATGCACACCCATAGGATATGAGCGAAAAGTGGACAGTTCCTACACGATTGCGAGACACTACTTTTCCAAAACGGAGTAGTTCCCCTCGTGCTCATTAAGCGAGCGTGACCAATAGCCAATTGGGTGTCGGTCCCCGTTAGAGGTAGTTTGGGAGAGTGCGCAACCAGCTTGGTAGTCATTTGAATCCGTATCAACGGAGTATGGAAGACTCGGTTCTGGTAACGAAAGAATAGGTGCTGAAATGACCGCCTATCTAAGGGATTGAAAAGAATCCGTTTGAGAGGATGTAAGGGGTTGCAATCTGGTTGGCTGATCCGTCCGCAGCAGCGCGTTCAGAGGCGCGGCAATATTCGAGAAACTCGAAATGAACCTTTTGTTCATGTGGAACTGTCAGTTCTCCTTTCGAGGTAGTAGAGCACAACGTCCGTTAGGAGTTTTTGTTGACTCCAATGGTGCGTGCTCCTAAAGGTGGTATTCGGTGTCCGCTTTCCCGAGCCGGGGGAATTCTTAAAGGGGATCCGCAAACATCAAGCGGAGGGCAAGGTTCACTGGGCGGTCAATGCTCCTACAGGCGCTGCTATGATGCGACATGGGGATCGGCGGCTTAGAAACCTGCGGATGATTGACGAGAGTCTCCAACCGTAAAAGTAGATGAAGACTCAAGGGTGCTTGTCGTTATTTCACCAGAGGTGGAGCTCGACCAGCAGATTAAGTATCAAGACGGGAGCCCGCCTCGGCAGGTCTCACTACTGAAGTAATTACCTGCATAAAGTAACTAAAATAAATATAAATTCTACCGTCCCTTAAGAATACTGTAGCGCATGCGGGCGGAATTATGCACCACGTGGCTCAGCTAATAAAATACGAGCCCTCCTTAGGAATATCACGCCATAAAGCCACACCACCATATTTCCTTAGGAGCCACTGTACTACAGTAGAGGTTGAACAGCCCAAGGAGGGAGCGTAACTCTGTCTGCGTTATGACTTCCTTTGCCCTGGGCATGTACTTGACGTGAGCCTTTTTGATCGATAACCATCTGGGACGGATTATGTGCCACAGATAGTCCACTTTATCCGTGAAAAGCACGCACGTCTTCAGTTTGAAGATGAACCCTTGCATCCCGTGGAATGGTCATGACCTCCCCCACATGGGGTAGGCCGTCATCCAGGTTATTTGAGAAGGCAACGATTTCATCCAGATACAAAAGACCCGTCTGCCACTTGAAGCGGCTCAGTAAATTGTCGATGGCGCTCTGGAAGGCAGAAGGGGCAAAGGTGAGCCCAAAGGGAATCCGCTTGAAGCGGAAGAAGCCAGAATGGCAAACGAAGGCAATCTTGTCGCGGGCTTCTTCCCGAACGGAGACTTGCCAGTAACCTCGTTTGCATCTAACGCGTTAAACATGGTGCCACTTCTAAGGGAGCCGACCCTCTCCTCCATGCGAGGAATGGGGTACGCATTAAGTACCGTCACGGCATTCAGCCAGCGGTAGTCGATGCAGAACCGCCAGATTTCATCGGACCTCGGAGCCAGGACAAAGTAATACTTTATTTGAATCATTGATGTAGCGTGCTTGGGCTGTTACGGCTTGCAGCTCGATAGGTGCCTGCTATTACACGCAGAAGCCGTCTGAAACCGCATTGTAAGGGGTGAAGCCCAGTGTCGGCGCGACGTCAGCACTGAATACAATGCAGATTCAGGAACAGCCCTCTCCCCATAAGAGCGGGAGAGTGCAGTTTCGAAGAATGCTGCAATACAGACTCCCAATGCATGCTTGGTAATGCAAAATGATGACCGCCCACCCCTACGTCGTCGCGCTAGCCTCACAGTCCTTGCATTCCCAGCCTCTATATGTAGCATCAAATATGACTGCACCACACGCTGCAAGCTCCTGTTCACCACGTAGGTTGCATTATTCAGCAACAGTGGTGCTTAGGCGATGGTCTCTCGAGCATGTCACCATCAAGTAAATGAAGACCTAATGTTTGGCTATAACTACCTTGCCTAGGCGATTTTTTTCGGCTCACAAGTGCTGGATCGTGACCAGTACGATGTAATTATTCCCTCAGCGTTTCCCAGGTATTTCTTATTTTTCTCTTTTATTATTTTATGTTGGTTTGTCCATTTTTTGTGTTAAAACAGTTTACCACCCCTTTGTGCAAAGATTTAGTTGACTGTTTGCTCCGGTCTCGTTTTCAACGGGCGCTCTTCTTCTTAGGGCATTACAGTACCTTGTGAGACGGGTTTGGTTCTCGTTGTTCTCATTCTCTTTACAAGACCTTCGTGTCGACGGCTTACTATATTACCGTTTTACAAGTTGCTTTTTTCAAGGTTGGAGACATCTACATATCCGTTGTAACTCTGAACGACACTCGGATCTACACCGAGACACCAAATTAACAGAAGTTTCTGTCTCTAAATTCCCTGCATAGGAAGCAAGGCTTCAGACACCTCTAGCGGCACCCCCCTTTTTCAGGATATGCACCACAACACATAGCGTTGGATAAAAAAAGTATTGGTTTATCTTAAGGTTTTGGCGTGCCTACTTTTTTCCTTCAAATATACTGTTACTTCAGAACTGTGCTTTCATAGTGTTACATTTCATTTCTACTGTACAGCCAAATCCTATATATTTTCTAGTAAGGTATCATTAAAAAAGCATATTATTATTTGAATAGAAACTTTCCGAATCTTTCAGATTCTCTCAGAATTTTACTATTAGGGAGAAGCTTCTGTTTGCTTCTACAACGGGTGGTTGGTAACCGGTCTCTTCTCGTGTCTTTTGCCGTGTTTACAGCAGCATTTGAACCCACAAGTTCCCTGGTACACACCTCTAGTCATGCTTCTGAACAGACGACTTGCCAGTCAGATATGTTATTCTCATTGTACGACAGAATATCGAATCTATTTATGCTGTGAAGCCATCATCATTCTCCAGGGAAATCGCTTTCGCTGCTTTTCCCCTCCAAACAAGCCATAATCCGCTCAATGAGCCAGGCGCTCCCGGTGCCAGGCTATTTGCGCTATGATCACTTTCCATCCGACTTGGCGACATCCGGCATTTAATCGCATGTCTCGGCGGCTTGCTTTCGTTACGAGAATGGATTAAGAGCGAGTTATCCTGCACACGGAAAGGGATGGCTCCTGTAGGATTTTGGTCAACACATTTTAAAATTTCCGTTTGCTCCAGTTCCATGGTGGCAAGCGGCGGCGGCGTGTTTTGTGGTTCAGAAGGTAAAGTAAGCAACGCCTTCTATGCGAGCGGAGGTGGTGGAGCAAGCGATAGGGCTGGAAGTGAAGGAATTGGAGACGGAGGGCTTCAAGCGGGGATCGCTGTCTTCGCCATTGCAAACAGACCTTACTGCACAAAGTCTGCTACCTTCGCAGATGCACTCTATTGATGTGGTAGTGAACCAAAGGCCCACATATCCGGTGCCAAAAACTCCTCGTCTGATGCAGCAGATGCCCCATTCGACGCCTCCTATGACCGGCTAAAAAATGTTCGCAGAAGCTGCCGCTTCGTCCAACTAGGAGCCCAAAGAAACGCATCCTTGAAGCAATCAAGAAGCTTACTTGCGAAGGGCTACTAGAGCAGCGATTCCGGTCTGCGACAGAGATTGTGCGTGCTTTCCAAGACGTGTACTGGCGACGACGCGTACTGGCGACAACGCGTACTGGCGACAACGCGTAATGGAGACGACGGGCGATGGCGACGACGCGTAGTGGAGAAGGCGCATAGTGGCGAAGTATTGTAGTGTAGATGGCGCGTAGTGGAGATGGTATGTTGTGATGGTGGCAAACTGGGTTTTGTGACTCCATGAGCGCCTAATTGTGTGCGATCTAGCTTGCGCAAGGAGCCCGTTAACGGCGGAATAGACCAGGACTGTAACTCACGACAATCCAGGCACTTGTATCTTGAGGATTTGTAAGAGCTAAAGCAGTTTTTAAGAACATCGTAAAATGATACGCATCGTGATAGACATTCAGTATTTCCCTAGAACTCATTATCGCTTTATTGAAACCAGTGTAAAATCTATGGTTGGAAGCTTGTGGAAGACAAAAGGTAAAAGTCGATCCTAGCGTATGTGATGTCAACCACTTAAATAAAGCGATTCGAGTCAGAACAAAAAACAGAAAACAAGTACGGTCACCTTATCAGGCGTCAACTGAATGATTGCGATGGAAACTTTCAGGAAAGACCACGCAGTTCCCGAAAACAATCTGGAAATAGTTAAAAGAAGAACGCTAAAACTCTAAGCAAACTTCAACATGTCCGGAGCACATTCATTGACAAGCGCCAAGCCCTGAGCTCCCTGTTTGGTCTTCCAAAACTCAAAAAAGTCATGTGTTTGGTGAGACTCCTCACAGTTTGATATAGACAGTACGTTGGAAATTTGATCGCAGAACGACAGGAGTGATTGACTCAACAGCTTCGTAGGGATAATGACGCACATACAACGTCGAACAGAGTCACAGTAGTCTGGAGTAGAAGGTGCTATTGAGGGTTCAGATTTTTCGTGCATATTGAGCGACCGACGCGTAGATAGCTGAACACGTTCTGAACCACCATCGGGACAAGGCTCTCGAGAAGGAGGGGTGCTCATTTTCGGCATTTGAATTGGAGAAGCGTGAAGATACTTTTCCAGTCGAATATTCATGGGAACGATTAGTTCGGTTGGAGCTGTGCCACTCGGACGAGGCGACTGCGGGCTGACACCTTCCAAATCTGAGGGCTCCGTTTTAAGATTTTGCATTTCAAGCGCGGTAGTCATGGGGTTAACCGCCTGAGAAACGAGCTGAGACGGACTCGGGGAGCTTTGGAAATTGGACGCGGTGGGGCTAATAACAGCTTGGTGTACTTTGCTTGCGCTACGCCCAACTGTGTGAGCGTCTGAAGATGAAAGAAAAGACGGCGGTTGCAGGACAAGTCTTTGCGATGGAGAAGGCGTTACGGTATGTTCCATAGAATGATTGAGATGTAATGGGAGCGGCTCTGCAGATAGAATTCGAGTTCTTTGGATGCGGAGTGGAACGACAATAAGACGCTTGACAATCTTTGGGAGAGGTGTTTTGGACGATTCCGATACGGGGTCTGTTTGAGCTGAATCCAAAAATGCAGTAGGGAGAGGAGAGAAGGCCGGAGTTTTGGACTGAAGCGCAGCAAAAGCCGAAGGAGTCTTTGAACCCATGCGGGCAAAAGCGGCAATACGATTGGACGGCGACGGTGAAGGCGTGCGTGTCGGAACCTCTTTGTAAGGGGTTATGACGACCGGACTCTGAAGAGCGGACGGAACTGGAGAAACAGAGAACTGCGGGGTGAGGGAGCCAAAGAAAGAAAGATGGGAAACTGAATGCGGTGAAGGCGCTTCATGAGGGATGTGGGTGATTTGGATGACGGTGAATGCGGCCTGATAGGAAGGGGATGGGGATGGAGTGACGAATTGGTACGTGAAGGCGGCATGAGTGGGAAGCACGCAGAGAGCGAAGATGGCAACAGTTAGAGTTAGTGGTTGCATTGTTGCTGAGGGGTGCGCGTAGAGCAATATGAGATTGATGTGGAAAAACAATGAAGCGTGACGAAGGGTGTGGTGGGGTGGAGAAGGTTGGGGCGATGGAGTCGGTCGGACAGCAGGAAATGGGGCAGCATGGCGAGCGTTTTATGCAAGTTAGGATAAAGAGGAGAGGAGCACACAAGATGATCAAAAAGGGCATGAGAGTGAGGTGCGCGGGGGAAGGCGGGCTCGCAGATAAAGCTTGCCCCGCGCATGCCACGCAACTCCCACGTGCGCACACGGCGCATGAGGGAGTTGTGAGAGAGAAGCGGCAATAATCTACACGTTGGCCATGTGTTTGAGGTCCCATAACACGTGGAAGATACAGCTGTGTGCGGTGTACACGCAACACTACAGCGCGGGACGCGCTGGCGGCGCGACGGCGCGGCGGTGCGCGGCGTTTTTCGCGCGATTCGGCGCGGGCTGGAAACGGCATGCGGCGTGGGAGCCATCTTCGGACGCCTTGCGGAGTGCGCGAAGTAGAGTGGAGTTGCGCGCGCACTAACCCGCGTCACAATACGCACGATGGTAAGTAAACCGGCGCGTCAAAGGGCGACACGAGCAGGGACACCGGGTGGTGACGACGAGTGGCGGCTTCTGACGGCGTGAGGCGGCTTCTGACGGCGTGAGGCGGCTTGCATTCGGTCTGGTGCGCGCGAATAGCCCGTTTACGACGACGTAGACCTCGAAGATATGAGCTGGGACGAAGGGCTGCTGGCGTATGTGTACCAATGCCCGTGCGGGGACGTGTTTCAGATCACGCCGGCGGAGCTTCGCGCGGGCGAGGAGATCGCGCGCTGCCCTAGCTGCACGCTGGTCGTGCGCGTCATCTATGATCTGGACGAGCTAAACGACGGCGCAGGGGGGGACGGGGGGGGGGACGAGCGGTTGCGCGTGCGGTGCGCCCCGGAAGAGTTCGAGCACTGAGCGTGGAAGGAGTGCGGTAGCGCGCGCCGATATTCACGGGCGACGTTGGCGGTTGGCGAGCGCGCGGCCGGGGCTGCGGCCGCGGGCCGCGGGCGCCAGTTGGCGCGCCGCGCGCCGCGCGCCGCGCGCCGCCGGTTGGCGCGCGCGCCAGCGCGCACACTTGGCGCGGTGCGCCGTCCCACGGCGCGTTGCGCGACGCCATTGGCACGGCGCCTGGAGAGCGCTAGCGCGCCTCCCCCCCGCCCCAAGCCGCTTTGCGCGACGCCATTGGCACGCCGCGGGGAGAGCGCTGGTGCGCTACTCCCCCGCCGCGCGCCGCGTCTCGCGCGAGTGCGCGCGCCTCCGCCGCCGCGCGCCGCCTTGGCGTCGCCTGCCGTACGCGTGCCGCATATGTCCGACAGCGCTCCTCCGCCCCCTTTTCCCGCGCCGCCCTCGTGCCCTTTCGCGTCGACCACGTGCGCCGCCTTACCGGTATCAATATCCCCTCCCCGCTCCTTCGCCATCCCCTGTAAACATACAACCATCCTTGCACCATATCTAGATAAACAGTAAATCTGACCTTCTACACCGCCCATGCACCCCCACACAAGCCCTACTTAGACGCGTCGCTTCGTGCCCTGTATGTTGTCCTTCACCTCAAAACTTCTCGCCCAACACCTCCGAGTGATACACTCTCACCCCATCCCCCCAGCTCCCCCGCCCCCCTCCCCCCCTAACGCACCGCTTCCTGCCGTCGTAACCGTCGCCCTTCCCTCAACACTTCGAAACAACAAACCCCGACTACCTGCCTCACCTCCGCGTCCATGCTTACGGCCTCTCTAACGCCCTTAAGCATCAATAAGCGCATGCCCCATCCACCGCACCACGCGGCGCGCTCTCGCTCAACCTCCATGCGCGTTGTATTGTGCCACCGTGTACACTTTCCATTTTCCCTCACATCAACTGCCGCCACGACGCGCCGTAACCGCCGCGATACACAAACTTTTGTCTCAGCACAGCCAGCGCAAATCACAACACTTTTCCTGCGCCACCACATTTGAACCGCTATCGGTCGCCCGCGACACGAGTCTATTCCACCAACTTTACGGTCCACCCGCACAATCTAAAAGTATATTCCAGCCACCAAGCTTCCCACCCTCCTCTGCCACCCACGCCGCCTGCCCTCCCGCTCTGCCTCCAGCACTTTCCCCACCCACCTTTTCATCTCTTCCGTTTCCTCTTCTCTACTCTTTCTCGTCTCTTTCCTTCTTTGTCCCACTCTTGTTTGTACCCCGCTTTCTCTCTTTCCTTTCTCTCTCACCGTGTTTGTACCCCGCTTTCTCTCTTTCCTGCCTCTCTCACCGTCGCTCTCCTGATCCCCCTCCCACATCATGCACAACTTCCATCGCATGAACAATAACCCGCCGCTCATCTCATCGTCCGCCATGTCCTTTGCACGAGAGCCTACCTCCCCTCCGTTAACCCACCCTTTGGAATCGGCTCCGGGATCGGCTCGGCAATCAGGTCCCCAATCACATCCTAATCCCACAGGCTACAACAAAATGTCTATTGACAATCTGTTATGTAAACCCGTAACATCCCCGATGGGGGGCCCGCCACCGCCTACTCCCTCCCACCACGTCACGATCTCCCCGGGGAGTCAGGCGCTACCGTCGCCGAGCTATCCGCTTTTTCATCACGTCTCTTTTCACTCAGCCGCTCACACTCATCATATTCCTTTACAGCCGGCTTCTCATAGTAACCAAGGGCGTTTTCAGCAGATGTCTCCTGATGATCAACCACAGTACCAAGCTGGGGCTCCTGGTCATGAAAGTCGTTTCCCGCCGTCAGCTCCCACCAGTCAAATGCAATACCAGCTGGCCTCTTCTGAAAATCATGTGCGGTTTCACCCGGCAACAGTTGGTCATCATGTGTCATACCACCCGACGCCTTCTGGATCGTCGTCGCAATCGGCAGCAGCGGTAGCGGCGACGGCGGTGAAGTTGACGCCACTGGCCTCCCACTTGCCGTCGCAGCTTCCTCCCCAGCAGTTGCTACAGCCGCAGGAGCCCGTTATGGATATGGAAATCGATACCAGGCCCAGAGATCCGGCGCCGCCAATAGCACGTCAGATCCAGGGCCGCCAGGTACCCTTTCGTACGACGTCTCACACACCGATTAATCAATTCTCAAGCATGAATGCCCCACAGAGGAACTTCCGGAGTCAGGAAAAACCCGCAGGCCCTTCTTCGCAAGCCATGGTACCGCTTCCCATTGCAAAGCGACCCGCGCACATGACCTTGGACATGCGCAATAGGGTAGGTGAAGAGTCTTCTCTGGCTGTCGCTACTTCCGGTTCAGAGCCGAGAGTGAAGCGTCCTTGGGCGGATCAAGAAGACCGCCTGCTTCGCACACTGGTAGACCAGATGGGGCAAGGCCTTTGGGCAAACATTGCCCTTCAGATTCCAGGCAGAAGTGGAAAGCAAGTTCGAGAACGATGGCTGAATCATCTGTCACCCAATGTTACGAAGCGGCCATGGTCGAAGGAGGAGGATGAAATCATTATTAAGAATCATGATATGTTTGGAAATTGCTGGAGCCGCATCGCCAAAAAGCTCGATGGCCGTAGCGATAACTCAGTGAAGAATCGCTATTACACGACGTTGAGGAGAAGAATGGACAGGAAGGGTAAGAATCATCCAGGATCTGGGAAAAGAAGTCGTTCACAGCAGACAAATTCGGAAGGCAGTGAGGAGCAGCCAAAGCAGAAGCTGAAAAAGTCTGGACCGAATGAATGATGTATTCCGAGACCTCGTCGTCTTTTTTATCTGTACAGTACGCGCATATATCTTGAGAAACAATCTAGCTGATTTATTACGCAGGGAATGTACCGTTACTCTTGTAGATCAGTGGGCTAATGTAGTTAGCCCAGATACAAGGATAAATACTGGTTGTTTAAAGTAAATTACGAATGATTAATCAAAGAACGTTGTTTTGGTACCGATAGCAATGACGGCGAGCTGGGAGGGGGGATTGCCGTGGAAAGTAGAGTTTTTAAGGTATTTAGAGTTTCGGTTGTGAGCGATTGCGTGGGGGTAACAGTTGCATTAAAAAACGGCAATGAAGATTTTTGTTTTACTTTTGACACGAGTCGCGTAGGTTTTCTGTTTGCATCGCTACTGATAACGATGTTGTTAAGCAACGTCTGCGATGATGATCGCGATTGCTTGGGCGGTGCTGGTTGCAGGACGCGGCAGCAATCACCCGAAAAAAATGGGTGTGGATCGATTTGGGTGCGGGCAGCAAGCGTGGGCGAATTTTGAGCGTTGGGCGAGGCCCAAGTGGACCGCATCTGTATGGGGCGGGCAGAAAACATATTTCTCGGGAGACAGCTTGGCCCGTAAGAAATGATGAAATGAGCGGTGCGCCAGAGGGGTGAAAAAAAGAGCAGAAACAAGGGGCGCCTGGACCGGTTGGTGCTCGCGAGGAACTTCGTTGAGGCAAGCGCTAGGGGAGCACGAAAGGAGGGCTTGAGCGAGTTGGAGGAGCCGCAGCTGGAGGAGAGTTGTATCGGCTGGCAAGGCAATATTCTCGAGGCGAGAGTTGCGAGGCGCGCGACGCAGCAAAACGTGGCGCAATTTTGGCGCGGCAAACAAAACGAGGAACAGCGAGGATCATATGTAGCAGTGGAGGATTTCTGCGCGCGCGGCTTTTACTCGCCCACTTGTTGCTGCAGCGTGCAGGCTGCCGCGTGGAAGGAAAAAAAATGAAAAAAGCGCGCGCTCTCAGCACGCGCGCGCGTGTAATGCGATGCGCTCGCGGCGAGCGGGGGAGGGGGGAAAGGGGGGGTCGGGGCAAGGGGGGCGGGGAAGCTGGTGCTCTGACATATGCAGAGGCGCCGCCACGTGTATGCGTTGGTCTCTGGACCACGCATGCAACGTCGGCACGAAATCTTTCTGGCCACGCCCATACGGTGGCCATGAAGGGGGTGATGTCGCCAGTAATGAGTTTTGACATGTGCACAGGTCAGCTATCATGCGAGCGCTGTCCACGCTATCCACATACGCACAATGGCGACGTGGACCACGTGGCTGACATGCCACGCACGCGCACTGGCCACGCGTGAACCCTTGTGTCGCTTTCGGAATCTTGTGCTGCGCACTGCGCATCGTATTGCACGCAGGCGCAGCGCCACCGCTATATACGCGCCGGCGACACCCCTCAATATCGCCACCGTTCTCCCGCCGCCGTTCTCCCGCCGCCGTTCTCCCGCCGCTGTTCTCCCGCCGCCGGTACCCCGCCTGCGGTGTCTTGCCTTTGCTTTTCCGCCTCCCTACCCGCCACCATGCCGACGCCGCCACACCACCGAACACCGCCGCGCAGCCCCGACCGGACCGCCGCAACCCCGCCTCGCCCCGATTCGCCACCTTCCACCTCCCCGGTGTCCAGCCCCCACGGCGTGCGCCGTCTAGCGCCTCTCCCCCCCAATATGTTTTCGCAGTCGCCGTCGCACAACCCGCACCCGCCTCGCGAACTTCGCCCCGGCAGGCTGCCTCTCCACGAACGTACCCTGTATGTACAGGGTGTCCCAATACTTACGCTGCCGCCCGACTTTTACCTGACGGAGGCCGATATTCTCATCGACAGAGAGTTCAAACGCCGAGCCCGCGCCAACCGTGACAACGACCACGCTTCGAAGCGCGTGTGCCTCCCCTCAACCGCGACGGGCGTGATGAACCCCAGCTCTGGCGCACTGCCATCACAGCTTCGCAATGTTGCCGGCTTCCCGCCGTCGTACAATCTGCACCACGAGGCCGATGCGTTGCAGTTCGTGCCGTCAGACGCCGCGTTCTCGCACTGGTCCCAGGCCCCGCGCGCAGCCAATAAGTGGACCTGCACCAGCTGTTCGTTCCAGTTTGCGTACAAAGACCATCTGGCACGCCACCGCGCGTTTGTGCACGAGGGCAAGACCGAAAGCAAGTGCAGCCACTGCTCCAAGGTATACGTCGAGTTTAAAAGTCTTCGTCGTCACATCAACGTACGTGGACCCATCCGCCTCCCGCTTTTCGAGTTGATCTGCTTCCACGCATTACCTTCTGACCCGCCTCGTTTTTCCACATGTTTCTCTGTTTCCTTCTGCGTATTTTTCTCTGTTTATCTGTTTCCCCGTATCGCGCGCGGCAGCAAAACCACATTAGTTTGTCGGCGTCGGGCTGTTCCTTCTTCTGCTACTGGTGCCCGTTCCGCTGCCAGCAGCTGGACCTGTGGCGAAGCCATATTCTCACGGCTCACTTCGGAGAGAGTTACGCGCACCGCATCAGCTGGGACACCTGGAGATGCCTGGTGCGTAGCGAACAGCACAATGCGTAAGACGTGAACCGCTGTGTTGCGCAAAATTCGCAGCTAACGCTTGTCGCCAATCGGCGCCGATTCAACGCACCACCGCGGCGCGTCACGTGCGCCGCGCGCTGACCCGTTTTCCAGGCGGGGAAGCGCACGCCGCGCATCGGCGCAAAATGGGGCCGCTCTGCTGCGCGCGCTAGCTGTAAGAAGGCTTCAGCAATCCCATTAAAGCAATACGATTCCCTGACGAGATCCACATTTCAGAACTTGAGTAAAACCGTCAATGACCAGAACTACGACGAGTGTCGTCCTTCGAATGACTCGAATACTTGTAATTGCTACTATATTAGACTCGCAGTGCGCGGGTGCTGCTAAAATGCAGCGGTCAGAAGAGTGGCAGCGCCGGATCGTCGTAGTGTCGCTAGCTCGGGTGCGCGCGCGCCTTGTGCGCAAAGTACGCAAGAACCTCTTTCTGCCTGACCAGTTTCCCCAGCGGGGAAGCGCACGCCGCGCATTGGCGAAAAATGGGGCTGCTCTGCTGCGCGCGCTAGCTGTAAGAAGGCTTCAGCAATCCCATTAAAGCAATACGATTCCCTGATGAGATCGACATTTCAGAACTTGAGTAAAACCGTCAATGACCAGAACTACGACGAGTATCGTCCTTCGAATGACTCGAATACTTGTAATTGCTACTATATTAGACTCGCAGTGCGCGGGTGCTGCTAAAGTGCAGCGGTCAGAAGAGTGGCAGCGCCGGATCGTCGTAGTAGCGCTAGCTCGGGTGCGCGCGCGCCTTGTGCGCAAAGTACGCAAGAACCTCTTGCTGCCTGACCCGTTTTCCAGGCGGGGAAGCGCACGCCGCGCATCGGCGCAAAATGGGGCTGCTCTGTTGCGCGGGCTAGCTGTAAGAAGGCTTCAGCAATCCCATTAAAGCAATACGATTCCCTGATGAGATCGACATTTCAGAACTTGAATGAAACCGTTGATGACCAGAACTACGACGAGTATCGTCCTTCGAATGACTCGAATACTTGAAATTGCTACTATATTAGACTCGCAGTGCGCGGGTGCTGCTAAAACGCAGCGGTCAGAAGAGTGTCAGCGCCGGATCGTCGTAGTATCGCTAGCTCGGGTGCGCGCGCGCCTTGTGCGCAAAGTACGCAAGAACCTCTTGCTGTCTGACCCGTTTCCCAGGCGGGGAAGCGCACGCCGCGCATCGGCGCAAAATGGGGCTGCTCTGTTGCGCGCGCTAGCTGTAAGAAGGCTTCAGCAATCCCATTAAAGCAATACGAGTCCCTGATGAGATCGACATTTCAGAACTTGAATGAAACCGTTGATGACCAGAACTACGACGAGTGTCGTCCTTCGAATGACTCGAATACTTGTAATTGCTACTATATTAGACTCGCAGTGCGCGGGTGCTGCTAAAACGCAGCGGTCAGAAGAGTGGCAGCGCCGGATCGTCGTAGTATCGCTAGCTCGGGTGCGCGCGCGCCTTGTGCGCAAAGTACGC
>JAHNZQ020000049.1:1211271-1265154 GCA_019155205.2 Gracilaria vermiculophylla
CGGGTGCTGCTAAAATGCAGCGGTCAGAAGAGTGGCAGCGCCGGATCGTCGTAGTAGCGCTAGCTCGGGTGCGCGCGCGCCTTGTGCGCAAAGTACGCAAGAAACTATTGCTGTCTGACCCGTTTCCCAGGCGGGGAAGCGCACGCCGCGCATCGGCGCAAAATGGGGCCGCTCTGCTGCGCGCGCTAGCTGTAAGAAGGCTTCAGCAATCCCATTAAAGCAATACGGTTCCCTGCTGAGATCGACATTTCAGAACTTGAATGAAACCGTCGATGACCAGAACTACGACGAGTATCGTCCCTCGAATGACTCGAATACTTGTAATTGCTACTATATTAGACTCGCAGTGCGCGGGTGCTGCTAAAACGCAGCGGTCAGAAGAGTGTCAGCGCCGGATCGTCGTAGTATCGCTAGCTTGGGTGCGCGCGCGCCTTGTGCGCAAATTACGCAAGAAACTCTTGCTGTCTGACCAGTTTCCCAAGCGGGGAAGCGCACGCCGCGCATCGGCGCAAAATAGGGCTGCTCTGTTGCGCGCGCTAGCTGTAAGAAGGCTTCAGCAATCCCATTAAAGCAATACGGTTCCCTGATGAGATCGACATTTCAGAACTTGAATGAAACCGTCGATGACCAGAACTACGACGAGTATCGTCCTTCGAATGACTCGAATACTTGTAATTGCTACTATATTAGACTCGCAGTGCGCGGGTGCTGCTAAAATGCAGCGGCCAGAAGAGTGTCAGCGCCGGATCGTCGTAGTGTCGCTAGCTCGGGTGCGCGCGCGCCTTGTGCGCAAAGTACGCAAGAAACTCTTGCTGTCTGACCCGTTTCCCAGGCGGGGAAGCGCACGCCGCGCATCGGCGCAAAATGGGGCTGCTCTGTTGCGCGCGCTAGCTGTAAGAAGGCTTCAGCAATCCCATTAAAGCAATACGATTCCCTGCTGAGATCGACATTTCAGAACTTGAATGAAACCGTCGATTACCAGAACTACGACGAGTATCGTCCTTCGAATGACTCGAATACTTGAAATTGCTACTATATTAGACTCGCAGTGCGCGGGTGCTGCTAAAATGCAGCGGTCAGAAGAGTGGCAGCGCCGGATCGTCGTAGTAGCGCTAGCTCGGGTGCGCGCGCGCCTTGTGCGCAAAGTACGCAAGAAACTATTGCTGTCTGACCCGTTTCCACGGCGGGGAAGCGCACGCCGCGCATCGGCGCAAAATGGGGCCGCTCTGCTGCGCGCGCTAGCTGTAAGAAGGCTTCAGCAATCCCATTAAAGCAATACGATTCCCTGCTGAGATCGACATTTCAGAACTTGAATGAAACCGTCGATTACCAGAACTACGATGAGTATCGTCCTTCGAATGACTCGAATACTTGTAATTGCTACTATATTAGACTCGTAGTGTGTGGGTACTGATAAAACGCAGCGGTTAGAAGAACGGCAGCGCCGGATCGTCGTAGTAGCGGTCGCGCGGGTGCGCGTGCGCCTTGTGCGCAAAGTACGCAAGAACCTCTTGCTGCTTGATGTCCTTCTTCCACTGCGTGTAGCGCATGGCGCTGACGGCGTCCAGATAGTCGCGGCGCCAATATGACGCGGTCTTCGGGCGCGCTGACAGCCAGCGCAGCAGGCGCACCAAGTTGGTGTCAAAATGGCGCTCGCTCTTGAACTCGGCGATGAGCTGTTGCGTGAGCAGGCGCGTCTCCTGCGCGCTGAAGGTGGCGCTGATGAGCGCGGCCGAAGCCGCCTCCAGGCGCGCGCAGTAGTCCAGCAGCAGCGCGGCGTACGGCGTGAGGAGTTGCAGCAGCTTGCGCGGCGCGGCGCGCGGTGCGGCGCGCAGCAACGATTTGCGGTGCGACAGCAGCTTGGTCAGCGTGCGCTGCAGGCGCGCGGCGGCGTCGCTGAAAAAGTGCAGCGGCGCGTGCGGCGGCAGCGCGGCGCAGTTGTGCAGGCGCGGCAGCCAGGCGCGCTGTAGTAGCGCGACGACGGCATGCACGAAGCGGGCGTACGGCTCGAGCCAGATGAGGAGCGACTGCAGGTCGCCGGGCTGCAGGGCGGTGGCGCGCTCGTGCAGGCAGTGAAGCAGGAAGAAGAGGGTACGCGTCTCGGCGCGCACGGCGTTGGTGTAGAGGGTAATACTGTCGCACGGGCCGTTGCGGCCGTACGGCGTGAGACGAAAGGCGGGGGCAGAGAAGGCGTGTTCGTCGGCGCGGCGCTCGACAGTGCGCAGGCACGGCAGACGGATAAGATGATGCCACTCGCGTAGGGCGGCTTCGGCGGACCCAGTGCGGCGCGGGTACGGGGCGGCGGGGAGTCCAAGGCGCGCCCACGCCGAGGAGCGCGTTTGCAGGGTGGAGGGCGACTTCTTGAGGGCATCTCCTGCATCGCGCGCGTAGCGCGCAGGCGGCGAGACGACGGCGCGCAACGGGGTGGGGTCGGCGGGCGGCGGCGCGGGGCGACGGGCAAACAGCAGTGAGGCGCGTGACAAGAGTCCATCGGCCGGTGCGGTCGGCGACGTCGAGCGGCGAGCAAAAAGTTGCGAGGCGCGGGACAGGAGGCTGTCGGCGGGGGCGGCTGGCGATTCAGCGGATAGCGGAGACGCGGGCGTGAACGCGCGCAGGGACGCAAAGAGTGATGCGCGGCGCGCGGGTGATGGCGGCGGCGGCGACGAAGGCGGCGGCTGCAGCTGCAGCTGCGCAGCCCCCGTCGCGCTCGACGTGCAGCGCGACGCGCTCTCCATTGCGCGTGGCCGCGCCAACGCGCGCAGCTGCGCCGCACACCCATCGCTTTTTGCCGACAGCTCTTCAACACGTGTACCGGCTGGACACGTCGCAATGCTTGAGCACTTGCGAACGGCGTGTGCGCGCTGTACACGCTGTGCAACACGACGCAGCAGCAGCGTGCTGTAAGACACGGCGCAGCAGAGGGGCGTGGGCGCTGTACGCGCTGTAAGACACGACGCGCTGACTGCGAGCGCGCTGTACACGCTGGATGACAGGGCGCGACAGCGGCGCGAGCGCGCGCACGCGCACGCGTGCGGCGCGCGGCGCGTTGCGCGCCGGCGCGGCGCGAATTCGTGCGGCTTTCGGTCGGACGGCGCGCGGGGGCCGCGCGCGCACGCGGTGCGACTCGAGGGCCGTTCTGCGCGGCGGCGCTCGCCGTTTGTGGCTGCGCACCGTTGGCGTGCAGTGAGTCGCGCATGCGCGCGCTGATTCGGCGCGCCGCGTGCGCGACGCCGATACTTTGGCCGCCGCCGCTGTTGGCGCCGCGCCATCCGCCGCCGCCGCCGTGTCGCCTTAAGCGCGCCGCCGCCACGGGGGGAGCCGCCTGCTCGCACCGTGTCGCGCCGCGGGCTTGCTCCTCTGCGCACCCCCGCTCACGCTCCCCTGCTCCCCCGCACCGCGCTGCCCTTCGTTGCGCCCACTTGATCGCTGCCGAGCACCATGTGCATCGCCGGGTCGCCCGCAACATTCGTACCGCCCGCGCCGGGCGCGCGCGCGCACGCCGACTGCTGCGCGTCGCGCGCAGCGGCGTGCAAGTCCGGCAGGCGGCGGAAACAGCGCGCGGCGTGCGGCTGCAAGGCGGCGCCGCAGCAGGCCACGCTGATCCGCGCGTCGGACGCCGTCGGCTTCGGCGCGTCCGAAGAGCTGGAGCTGTTCCTGCACAGCGGGCGCTGCGGCAACCGGTCGGCGTCCGGGCGGCGCAGCACCAAGGCGCCGCACCCGTCGCGCGCCGAGTGCTACGTCATGCCGGACGCGCCGCTCGTCGTGATGCACCCGGGCGCCTAAAGCGTCGCCGCGCCAACCCTCCCTCAAGCCCAACGCACCCGCCGTTTGTTGTACATGTAAAGTATAGCTAAGAAATTATCGATGAGACGCGCACAGTTGCGTGCCAAACCGCCTCCATTGCGCCAGCAAATGCGCCCGCTAGGGTTCGCCTGCCGCGCTTGTGCTCCCCCATTTCACCACTACACGCCGCGCAGCGCCGACAGACAGCGCCGTCGCGCGCCCCGTGTCGCCCACGTGTCACTGCTGCACACGTGATCGAGCACGCCTGTCTCTTGCGTTGCTCACCTCGAGCACGTCGCGCCGTACGCGCAAGTCGATTGTACACGTCACCCGCGCACGACGCGTGGCGCGTTGTGTACGTGCGCGAGCATCACACGCGTACACGCGTCAGGATGGAGGCGGCGGCGCGCAGAGCAGCACCGAGCGCGAGCGGTGCAGCGGCCAAGTGGCGCACCGTTTCGCATTTGGAACGGTGGCGCGCAAAATATCGGCCACACGCGTGGGGATGCGCGGCCGCGCAGCCGCTGATTGTGCCGCAGCGCCGTCGCCCTTGGGCCGCGCACGCCAATCAGCGAGGCGGCGACCGCCACTGCCTCTGTGAACCGTCGGTTGGTGCGAGCCCTTCGCGATTTTCCGCTCGGGTATTTGTACCACTTTCGCGCCTTCGAATGCCCTTCATGGTGTGAGCACCACCGCCACCTTCAATCCGCCGCCGTCCGTCCCCATCGTTCCATCTCGCACATCCCCCCCCATCCCCCCCTGTTCCCCCGTTCCCCCATTCCCCTGTTCCCCCATCCTTCACCATCCCCCCCCTCACGTTACGCCACCATGAATCACAAGTCGACTTCTTCGTCGTCGCATACGTCGTCGCCCGTACTCGCCGAGAGCTCCGCATGGAAGGAACCGCTGCTGGCTTCGGCCGCCGTATCGCTGCTTGCGCTGCTGGCCTACTTGCTGGTCGACGTCGCCATGAGGCACGGCTGTCTGGCGCCGCCGCCGCCGTCGCCGCCTACCGCGATGCCGCGCCCGGAGGAGCCCGTGCTGGGCTACGTGCTCATCATCGCCGGCTACCTGTTGCTGCCGGGCGTGGGCGCGCTGTTGGTGCGCCGCCAGCGCTGCCTGGCGCGCAACCGCGCCCTGCTGCAGATGCCGTCCGACGCCGCGGACGCCTCCTTCTCCAGCCTGTGCGCCGACGCGCTGCAACACGGTACGCGCGGCGCGCGCGCCGCCTCGCGCGCGCTGCAGGCCGACGTGGATCGCTGCTCGCGCGTCGAGCAATGGCCCGCGCACCGCGACGCGCAGTGCGCCGTGTGCCTCTTGCAGCTGCAGCCGCGCTGCGTCGCGCGCGTGCTGCCGTGCGAGCACGCCTTCCACCGCGACTGCGCCGACCTGTGGCTCGTGCGCGCCGCCAACAGCTCTTGCCCGCTGTGCTGGCGCCCGGTGTGCGAGCCGCGCCGCACATGAGCCATGCGCCTTGCGCTTTACTCACTCCTAACTATAAATCAATTCCACCCGCTGCCGCTGTTCGCCTCTGCGCACCGCTCGCCTCTGTGCACCGCTCGCCTCTGCGCGCCGCCCGGCGCGGCCAGTGTCCAACGCTCGAGCTCTCCCGCGGAGCCTCGACGGGTACACGCGCGAGCGCAGCGGCCGCGCATCCTCCGAGCCAGCCGCACGCGCGCTGCCGCCGCGAAACGGCGCGCCCAATCACAGCGCGCCGCGCCAGCGGCCCACGCAGTGTAAGGCACGCGCTGAGAGCGCCCAGTTGCGCTGTCGCCTCGGCACTGCCGCGCGGCGCCCTTCACTGTCAGAGCGCGCGCATTACGCCGCCTCCAAGCCGCGTCAAATACCGCCCTACGCAGCCACCGCGCGCCTCCCGCACCGCCTCTCCCCGCTCCCGCCCACACGTTAGCCGCCGTGCGCGCTCCCACGCTTCCCCGCCCACGTCCGCGTTCCGCTTTTTGAGCCCGCGTGCTCTCGCCCCCTCTCGCCGCCTCGCGTCTCAAACCTCGCCCCCCCATCCCCCGGAATAATGGCCGACAAAGCAGTGCCCATGGAGGAACCGGAGCCCACGCCGGCGCCGCAGCCGGTCGGCATCTGGAAGTACCTCCCGTCCCCGCGCGTCATGATGTGCGTCGTCGGCATCATCGGTTCGCTCATGCTGTACGCCTTGTTGCAGGAACGAATCATGACCAAGCCCTACACCAATGGATCCGAGCAAGACGGCGAAGAGGGCGAGTACTTCAAGAACTCGCTCGTGCTCGTCTTTGCCAATCGCTTTTCCGCCGCGATTGTCGCCGCTTGCATTTTGCTCGCAAAGGGCGACTTCTCCGAGCTGCGAAACAAGGCCCCGCTCTACAAGTACTTCATGATCAGCGTCAGCAACGTCATTGCCACCAGCTGCCAGTACGAGGCGCTCAAGTGGGTCACGTTGCCCACGCAGACCCTGGCCAAGTGCGCCAAGATGATTCCCGTCATGATCTGGGGCACGTTCATGTCCGGCAAGCGCTACGGCCCCGTCGAGTACGGTGTGGCCGTCTTCGTCGCCCTGGGGTGCACCGTCTTCCTCTTGTCTGGAAACATCAAGGCCAAGAAGGCCTCCGATGAGGATTCCTACTACGGCCTTTTGCTCATGCTTGGCTACCTTGCCTTCGACGGCTTTACCTCCACCTTTCAGGAGAAACTCTTTGCCGGCTACCAGATGACCATCTACAACCAGATGCTTTACGTCAACATGTGTTCGGGGCTCATGAGCATCTGCTTCTTGGTCGGATCGGGCAAGCTCTTTGAGTCCCTCGCTTTCCTCCTCAAGTATCCCACCGTCGTTGGAGACATGGCTGTGCTGTCTTTCTCGGCCGTGTCGGGCCAGTTTGCCATTACCTACACCATCAAGGAGTTCGGCGCGCTGCTGTACGCCACCATCATGACCATTCGCCAATTCTTGTCTGTGTTCGTGTCCAACCTTCTCTTCCGCCACGGAATGACCGGAATGCAGTGGCTTGGCGCCGCCACAGTCTTCGGCGCCCTCTTCTACAAGACCTACGCAAAGGCCAACAAGCCAAAGACAGGGCCCAAGACCGACGCTCCGCTCGAGGAGAAGGCTACTATTGTACAGACTCCAGCAAAGTAAATAGTCCACATAACTCCGTGTTCACCATTCTCGTCATTCATGTCAACCGAACGATCATTCCCGTGGACCCCTCACCTATTTTTTTTCTTCTCATGTCGTCTTCTGGCGACCGCCGCTCTTGTTTGGGTGCTGGGGCAAACGCCTGGCTGTGGCGATGGTGTTGCCGTTTAGCACCCATGTTGGCTTTTGTGACAGACTTTTGACGTGTGAAGCCGTTTGCGATGCGACTAGCATTTATTGCTCAAGTGATGCATTTGCAATGGTTGTAGCGTACTGTATCTACCCAGTTCTTTCAAAACCTCACCAAGGCATGACGACATGCACACCCCTCACAGTAAACTGTTCACAGATCCCCCCGTCGTAATTCCAAAGTAAAGTGCTCAAGTAAAGCTCCTCTATGTACGAAAACTGATCCAGTCCTAATGGGACTCGCCTATTCGTGCTTGAAGATTCATGACGCGGTGGTCAGAGCCCTCGGCTCATATCTACAACACACGCCAGCTGCAGTGCGCCGTGCTTCTCTAATCCTGTCTCGTGGTCCTCTTAAGGAGCACCGCTGCGAAAACTGCCACAGAATGTTCATCGTCCCCAGGCGCGGGAATGTGCTTCTGAGGATGAATAAGTGGGAGTTCACGTCTGAAGCGCTCTACTGCTAGTCTTCTGCGGCGGCTGGACGTCCGCGGCAGCTGTACGTCCACCTTGTTCAGCTGTTTTGACTATACTTCATGTTCTTCGCTACCGTTTGCAATTTTCCCGCGCAGCTGGTGCTTTGTGACCCTCCCACATTCCGCTGACTCTCATTGTTGTACGGCCCAAAGTCGCAGGGTTCTCCGACTAAACAAAAATCTTCGGCACATGTAAAACGTCTCCTGAATAAACCGTCATAAAGGTTAGCCACTCAATCGCCGTGGTGGAATGGTCTGTAATTTAACCGATAACCATCGACATCAAAAGCGACGTTCAGGTAAAATATCTCGCAAATGAAACGTTAGTGTTGCTTCCAACCTGCATCATGACGTTGCCCCATAGATTGCACAACGCTAATGGCTCTGGGGGAATCTTGGCTTGAATGCGTGCATCCCCTCATCTGCTCAAATCGTCGGGGCTGGCCTAACAGAAACGTGAGGTATTTCGATGGCCATCGGTGTGATTATCAGCAGGCCTTCTGTCAGCTCTACAGAATAAATCTTCCACGATCCCGTTCGGAATCCTGGCCATTTCTATTTGGGCTGCGACAAGCCATATCGATATCGAATTCTAAAGTAGCAGCCATTGGTAACTGGTGCTCTTAGGCTTGCCTGAGAGGCTTGGTTTCATGTCCGCTTTGCTTCAGTCGAGATTATGATCGGGGACGGGCGAGTCACGAGAAAGGTAGATGCGCGGTACCACTGTTCTTTCCGAATAGACAGGGAGATGCGACGGTACCAAGGGTATAGGGATAATACCTTGCTTTTTTGTCATTTTAAGCTATGTGAAGTCTTCGAGGGCATCATCTAAAACGACCAATCGCAAGCGGCTGCACTTAAGCTACGCTGTCTCTAAAAAAGGCGATGCATTAAACTCCCAGTCAAAATGGGATCCATTGGTTTCTTCGTCAAGGGATGATCTCTGAAGACGTATTGCAGAATTGCATTCAAGCTTTCAAGATACCGGAAAGAGGATTCCTCTGGACCGAAAACCATCCTTCCCATCTCACTAAAAGAGATGTACTGAATGATCTGAGTGCATGACATATTTTGTCATGCACTCAGATCATTCATTGCACAGGCCTTTGCATTACATTCTTCGCGGAAGCAAAACCTACTCGGTCATGTCTCAGATGTCCTCGTCTCTGTAGATAAATCGACCACATGAGACCCTGAAGGTTCCAGTGTTCGAATAATCTAGGGAAACGTAGTTGATACTTGTAATGAAAGTGCCGATCGACGACAGGTGGCGGACATCAAATGCACACATGACAACTAGCCGGAAGCACGGTTGGCGAATGCTGATCGGCGCAATGATGTGACGAGCTTCTCTGACAAAAATGGTCTTCACCAAGCAAATGTGCGGTCGCGGTTCAAAGGACAAGGGATGTATACTGCAAAGTCTGTTTCCCGCTGTCACACGAAGCGTGTAGCCAGTTTCGAAGCAGGCCCGAGATAACATCCACGTTGATATATAGATTGCCCCTACCTGAAAAGATGAAGCGAGCACTCACACTGAAGCTATCGTAGCCCCATTCGTTTCATTCCTCGCCATGGGAGGCGTTTGTCCCCACAAGAAAGCGCCACTGCTTAGTTATAAAAAAATTCTTCACAGTGAGCAAGTTGCCAGTCTTGCGAAAGCTTGAATGTGGATTCCGCTTGAGCTCCAAATGAATACCGTGCTCAACGCTCGATAGATCATCGATTTCTGTGCTTTTTGCGCTTTTCCTGTTTCCAGGATGTAAAGCGCCAGAATGTAAAGCGCAAAAAGCGCGGAAATCGAGAACCAAGAACGGTTTCCAGCTCGAAAAGGACTCACGTATGAACGAAAAGGGCCTCCGAAAAGCACAGACTATGTCCGCATACTCTGCCACAGGTCATGTACTTTGACTGCTTCTAGATGAATCGATTGCGGACAGGAAAGAAACGCGTTGTGTGTGTGATAATGCAGCGGGAAAAGACACTGAACATATAGAGTTTCGTTGTCCGTTGTCGAACACCGCACATCGTGATGAGCTATCCACCAGTACAGAGCGAGGGAACGTTGTTGAGAGATAAGGTTGAGATACGGCAGTGACATTTTTCGGCATTTTCGAAGAGAGAGAACCACCTGTAGAGGTATAACGTGGAACGTCTTCTGCCATCTCGGAATCATGGCTGGTAGACGAGAAACAATATGCAGAAGAAGAAGAAGCTTTACGACAAATACTAAACGGCAGATTACGTTTAACCAAGCATCCCAAAGATCCAGCGATTGCAAGTGTTCAAAATTTTGACATCTTCCACTGGTGCTGCGCAGATTTCCTATGCAACTTCAGCAGGCTATGTATGTGGACAGTTGCCCCTAATCCGCCAATGCCTTTCAAGTTTTGACTCGCATGGCCACCGTTCTTGTCTTCAAGCTTAAGTGTGATATCTACGGAGAAAAGGAACGAACGAGACATTCGAAATCTCTGTGTTCCCAGTCTCTCGCCGGACTTGCAACACATGCAGTGCAGCGGGAAAACCGTCATCTAAGACCTTAACTACTTGGTTTCTGTCATTCTTAGCGTCGTAATTAAGCGAGGGAAACAACATGCCATCATCGACTCCTTTGAAACAATTTCAAGGACGGGTCGCCGTAATTACGGGCGCAAGCAGAGGAATCGGGCGTGAGATTGCCTTGGCATTTGCCAGAGCCGGCTGTAGTGTCGTTATAGCCGCGAAAAGCGTCAAAGAATCACCAACTCTTCCAGGGACAATATACACAGTGGCTGAAGAAGTTCGTCAATGTGGAGTTGATGCCCTTCCTGTACAATGCGATGTTCGCAATCCCGAAAACATTCATAACTTGATGAAGAAGGCCTGCAGCACGTTTGGTAGAATTGATTACCTTGTCTGCAACAGCGGTGCTCTATGGTGGAAGAACGTAGAATCTACTCCAATGTCTCGATACGATCTGGTACATCAAGTAAATGTACGTGCTACCTTTTGCTGCGTTCACGAAGTTCTGCCCATCATGAAAAGTCAAGGATTCGGTCGAATAATTGTCATGAGTCCTCCTGTTGATTTGGGATGGCTTCGCGGTAAGGTTGCGTACGGCATCTCTAAGTATGGTATGACAATGATCGCTATGGGTGTGGCTAAAGAGGTAGACGGGACTGGCATCAGTATAAACGCCTTGTGGCCCGCAACCATGATAGAGAGTTACGCGACAAAGAACTTCAAAATGTCCGCGCGCAGTCAATGGAGAAAGGCTACTATTCTATCAGACTGTGTGATGAAGATGGTACAAGAGCCACCAGAAGTGTTGAATGGCGAGGCAATTATTGACGAGGAATATCTGCGCAGCAGAGGCGTCACTGATTTCAAAAAGTATCGTTGCGTTGCAGAAGTCGAACCGACTAAAGTTTGGCCCCCCACGGATGAAGCGATAATGTTGGGAGCTACTAAAGCCAAGAACGTTCCTCCAGGAATAAGTGCTCGTCTCTAGTTTAATATAAACGGTTATTACAAGCGTATCTCTTGTACGGTCTTGGAATCGAGTTTCAATCGTGTACGTAAGCATACTTCGATCACCGAGCACATGACCTCCATTATCGTCATGGTTGATCTGCGAATAGGTTCTGCAATTAAGAAAAGACATCTGTCTACAATTATAAACATTTCGCGGAAAGTCATCAATTCATCCGGGTTGTGTCTCCATCAGCTTCCAAAGAAAAGGCGACCACCCTGAACAGCTTTCCAACCTCAAAAGCTAATCTCCTATCTCCTTCTAGTACCCGTTCCATTGCGTCGTAATTGCGTTTCATTACTTCCACCGTGTGTGCAGGGGTTGATAGAGGCTCCAATTGCGCGACGTCGTTAAAAAAGGACTTCCATACGCTTTCATGTTTCAGAGGCACAGGACCGCAATCAACATTCCCAAGTTCAATACCTAGCATCTTTGCCGAACAAACTGCTGCTCCGTAGCAGTCAACATCGTATGCCCAAGGCCTGGATGGATGTGGGCGATACTCTTCGTCGAAGTTCGAACTGTTGCAGGTAGATGTATATCGTAGTACATCATCAACGCCGGTACCTCCGAAACGCTCATGTAACACGTCGACTGAGTTGTTGTAATCAACGAGCAGAACTCCGCATGCGGACCAACCTCTGTCTCCGTCAGCGCTATACGTATCCCCCGTCAGCTCTACAGCTGTATTCCTTCGAAATAAAACATTGTCAAGGGTCACATCTGCGTGAATGATGTCGATTGAGTGCAGGGTGCATAACGTCTTCAGCAAATCCACAGTCAAAAACATAGCCAGTGACTCTGGAAGCACGTTATTGGGCATGATATGCAAGATTCTGCTAACGCATGCCACCCCCTTAGTGTCCAACACTAGGAACGAGCTTTCTCTGCCATGAGAAAACCCAACGGCAAGAGGTATGCTATCTGTTTGCATGAGTTTCTTCTGAAATCGCTGCTGAATGATCTGATAAATGTAGAATTCCCATATATTAGACGCATCAGATTGCTTCAAAACAAATAGAGGAACATCTTCTTCGTCTCCTGTGGAAGAAACTTGTATTTCAGCACCGCCAAACTCGTTTTCAATGTCCTCCACGAAAAATACTCTTGAACGCTTGTTAAAGCCTTCATACTGGGACTCCTGGACGCATAAAGTAACGGGGACGCGCCAAGGTAACTCAACTACACTCTCTGGTTCGATATCCACGTGTGCTTCTCCGACATACTGAAAGGATGGTTGATCAACAGCCCAGACCTTGAGGTATTGTTGGACTTCGAATTCATCAAATTGATTTGCTTCTTGTGCTGAGCAGTGCACTGGGGCTATCATATTGCTATCATTAAGCTTAGAATGCTCGGCTAAGTCATCATCTTGTAGTATTTGGAACGGAGGTGGATTTCTCGGCTTGTTATCTTCAACAGACAATGGCGGATCAGGAGGGAGAGAGAACTTGGCATCAAGGTGCTGTTCCATGGGAAGTGAACAGTTAAACATATCATCGATTTCTCGCATAGCGATCTTTGTGTTGATGGTAGGCGATGGTGGACGATTACATCTCTCTCCTTTTCGGGAGAGCTTGGGGGATGGGTCCCGTCTGGGAGCTTCAGGAGATAGAACGGGAACGTTTTCGTCGTTCGCAATTGGTGGGGAGGGCTTCTCTAGCACTTGATCACCAGGAGAAAGCGCTCCTCGTTGATAGTTTTCGTCTTGATAGATCTGAAATGAAGATGTCTCTCGAGAGGATAGACCTCTTTTCTTAAGCTTTTGTACGGCGGCATCGTTTTGCGGAAGAGTTTCACCAGCCCATTGAGAGGGAAGACGACCATGATCTTCCTTGTCAACGTCATCAATCTTTGTCAAAACTTCGAAAGGTATATCCTGTTCATAACCCATTTCTCTGCTCTCCTTCGGGCGGGAATCCGTGCGGTCACTGAATATCTCAAACTTGTTTTCTTTGTTTGGCGGTCCCTGCCTCTGAACTTGGGTAGATTGCTTTCGTTGCTCTGAAACCGTAGACGACCTGGAATCGTGAGTTGAAAAAGGGCGAACACCCGTGCGAGCTTCACGTTCCGATATTTCTCCCAATGCGGGACGGATTCTTTGGGGCTTCTCATTCTTCTCATTTGATGCTTCAGCAGAAAGAATAGCCGAGGCCAGAGAAGCTTCGGTGCGAGCAGTGTTTCTTTCATTTCGAGCAGCCTCTCGCTGTGCGTGATCAAGCTTCTTGGCTTCGGCATCAATTCTCTTCTTTTGGTCTCGCTTCTTCCTCGCAGCCATGCGACACTGAAATTCGTTTTCGCGCTGAAGAATTCTGTCTTGAGGCTGAGAATTCACCTCCCTTGCGCGCTTGTAAACCTTTTCCACTTCGTCGTACTGGCGAGCTGCTTCAAGAGTTGCGGCCCATGCCTCATAGAACAGTGTCCATGAGTAGCCGATGCGTTTTCTGCTCATGTAGCTAAACACATCAAGCTTGTCACGCCGCATCTCGATGTATAGAATCCACAAGCGTAGAAATCTTATATCATCGCGAAAGAACTCATCTTTTGCGTGCTTGCGGCAAGGGTCTTCAACTGCGCGAACAAGGTGCTTGGAGCCTGCTGGATAGTGGTCGACGATGAATAGTGCGTAATCCAAGTAAGCGTCCAGCAGATGCTTGGCTGGCTCATTTCGTACCACAGCATCCTTGACGGCATTTTCACGACGGATTCGCTCTGCTTCAATATCATCCTTTGATCCCACCAGGACTTTTTCAAGGAGCTTCGCATGGCGACCACGGGGGCGGGGCTGAATGTTTTCCTTGTGCGTCTCCCATCGCGGCGCTGACATATTTGCAGTACTCGGGCTGCTGAACAGCGGGGTGGCTGAGGTTGTGTGCCTCGGAGATGGCCAGCTCTGCACTTGTTAGGAGCTTAAGGGCGGTGGGAAGCGGGGGCGTAGGTTGCCCAAGACATTGGTACACCCGGGTGGAAATGCATGGCGATCAGTTTGAATTTTCAAACGGTGGTCTGATTTACAAGCAGGTCAACTGCTCGCTGGCACAAACACTTAGATATCATGTCTTCGTGGCACACGTTGCACACGTCATCTCTTCACTTGCTTTGGTGACGAGTCGGAAAGCGGCAGCGGCGATAGACATCGACGGCAGCAAGTCGGTTCAAATGCTGTGCAAAATCACGCCGCCGTGTAACTTCTCTGTGCTGGCCCCACACATCCACCTTCTACAAATATCTGTCTGCGTTTCCATGCTAGCTAGTTGCTCACCAATCCTCGCTCCCACGATTGACTGCTTGTAGATTTCCCGGTAGAGTATCGGAGCAATCAACACCACGCGCATCTACCTTGTCTTCTGTCGACCCAAGCTGAGTTTGTACTTTTTGCCTGAGCTGGCGCGCCATCATGTTGGATATCAACCTCTTTCGAGAAGACCGCGGTGGGAACCCTGAGCTCGTGAGAGAAAGCCAGAGGAGGAGATTCAAAAAGGAGAGCCTGGTTGATGATGTTATCAAGTGGGATAAGGAATGGCGATCCGTCCGATACGACCTGGACTGCATCTCGAAAAAGCGGAATGAACTCAATGGCCAATTGAAAGAGATCAAGATCAAAGGAAGGAAACCAGAAACGAATATTGACCCAGATGGTTCTAAGGAAGCAAACATCAAGCAGCAAAAAGAAGGATTAGCTAAGGATGAAACTCAACTTAAGGAGAGACTCACTGTCATAGAGAAAGAGCGCGATACTATCCTCAAATCAATCGGAAACGTTCTTCACCACACGGTGCCTGTGTTCGCCGATGAAGAGCATAACCGCGTCGAGCGTGTATGGCCAGAGAGTGGTGAACGCCCCGCAGCGCCTGGAAAGGGACTGACACACGTTGATTTGCTATACATGATTGGTGGCGTCGAGTACGCAAGGGGAGTCACTTGCGCCGGTAGCAGAGGCTACTATCTGATGGGACCGGCAGTACTCCTCAACATGGCTATCATCCAGTACAGTTTGCGTTTTCTCAGTGACCGCGGATACACGGCGATTCAACCCCCTTACTTTATGGAAAAGGATCAAATGGCAAAGTGTGCCCAACTTGACGACTTTGACGAACAACTGTACAAGGTTTCTGGAGATGGTGACAAGTATCTGATCGCGACGAGTGAACAACCAATCTGCGTATACCACGCGGACGAATGGGTTGAAGAACGAGATTTGCCTCGAAAGTTCGCAGGGTTCTCAACCAACTTCAGAAAGGAGGCTGGTTCTCACGGACGTGATCAGTTGGGAATTTTCCGCGTTCATCAATTCGACAAGATTGAACAGTTTTGCGTTACGTCCCCGGAGGATAATGCGTCTTATGAAATGCTGGAGACTATGATCCACAATGCAGAGGAGTTTTACCAAACGCTTGGACTTACGTACCAAGTAATTAGCATTGTTTCTGGCGCTATGAACGATGCCGCGTCGAAGAAATTTGACTTAGAAGCATGGTTCCCAGGCGCTAGTGGAGGAAAAGGCGAGTACCGTGAGCTTGTCTCCGCCTCCAAC
Source organism: Gracilaria vermiculophylla (assembly GCA_019155205.2). Taxonomy (NCBI): domain Eukaryota; phylum Rhodophyta; class Florideophyceae; order Gracilariales; family Gracilariaceae; genus Gracilaria; species Gracilaria vermiculophylla. Next base: position 1,226,895 of record JAHNZQ020000049.1, read on the forward strand.
TGTACCGATTACCAGTCGCGAAAGCTGGAAACGCGATGTGGCATCAAAAAGATGGGAGATACAAACAAACGATATGTACACATGCTCAACTCCACTCTTTGCGCGACGACGAGAACAATTTGTTGCATTTTGGAAACTTATCAAACGGAAAGCGGCATCACAGTGCCAGAAGTGTTGCGCCCCATTCTGGGCATGGATACAATTCCATTTGTACGCGACCCGCCGAAGGTTAAGGCAAAGGGTTCCAAGAAGAAGTAAGAAAACAATGGTGTGGCGAAGACGCCACTGTGCGCAGCTGTCACTTTGGCTCGATGACGGGAACAGGGCTTTGCGTGTCTGTAGCTTGCGACCGAGACTGATTATTCGAAAGTTGGGTGGGGACAGTACGTTGTTGCAAGGCCTGCGAAGCGTTTTGGGGAATGTGTGGCTGGTTTTCGGTCGGGTGGTCCAGATGCTTGGGCACGTCGCCGTTTTCTTGTGCTTTTTGAAGAACCATATGAGCTTTGACAGCGGGCGGTACACCGTACGTAGGCCGAATGAGTCCGTTTGCCACATTGATCTCGAACTGTTGCACTATTTGATCGATCTGTTGTTGTAGCTGTTTGCCAATGTACTGTCGGTAATACTCGCATACGTTGAATTTGTGGCGGTTTCCTTCATTGTGCTGCTTGCGCACGGCGACGGAGTCGTTGGTGAGGAAGACGTCGCAGTAATCGCAGTAGCATTTGCCCATCGTGCAGGTGCGCGGCGCTTGACGGGGACGCACGCTTTGGCGCGTTTCGCCTGCTTCGATTGGGCGCGTAATTGATGCGAATTTGGCGGCGGCGCTTCCCACATTACGGTGTAATTGGGTTCATGCAGGCTGCTTACACCCGTGCTGCCCGCTGGCACTGCCTGGGCTGGTGTAAAGGTGGTTTCGACAGGTTCCCTCAGGGCTTGCAGCAACTATATGCTGCTCAATTGCTGCGGGTCATTCCCAAATTGAGATGGGTTTCTCCCAGGTCTCGCTCCCCCGATGGGCAATGCAAGGCCATGGATTGTGAGATTCGCATGGAGCAACATGCCACGAAGGGTAAGTACCGTTCGTGGCGAAGGTTTACTAGAATTGTATATGAACGAATGAAATCGGGAGGTGAGATATGAGTTAGCAATCACAGGCGGGCTTGTTTGCCGCTGACTTGAGCCTGGGGTGTAGCGCGAGCGCGTACACAATCCATCCCAGTGCATGACCAGCAACCACAGCAAGAATAAGCCAAACATTCATGGTCATGACTATAAGCATGGCGACGTAGTGAAGAAAGGTTCGAAACGCGTGCTGAATGCCCGTGACAATCTTCACTAACGGCTTGGACGTGGACAGGCCGCGCTCCTCTATGGAACGAATCACCTGCGACAGTAGGGTGGACAGTACGGCAAAGAAGAACGACAAAATTAGGGCACCAACGAACGCTCCCGTGGACTGGATGTTGGCCTCCTTGAACAGAACGAAGAAGCCGGTCGTGCGGATGAATAAAAACGGGCTCATCTGGTGCCCCATGCCCATGTTATGGCCGCCAGCCGCGGCGGATGTCGTGGTACTGGCAGGGGTAGGTCCATTACCGTCCATGGCGGCGTCGGCGCTTGAACCGGCGGACGAAGTGGAGGCCATGCCGTCGTGGCCGTGCATGCCGCCATCATGTTTCATCTTGCTGACCAAGAAGAGGAAGGGGGGTGGCGGAGCCGATCAGGGAGCAGCAGACCCTGCTGATGCATCCCCCGACGGGCGCAGAGTGAATTTAAGGCGCAGTGCCCACAGCGCGCGCGCATCGACAGTTGGCCGACAGCGCACCGCCATGCACCGCCGAGAAGAGAAAATCGCGTCTGGCGGCCGTGGCGGCGCGGCTTTGCGCATCGCCAAGAACAGCGGGGGCACTCTCACCTCTTGCGATGCATCGGGAAGGCGGGCGTGGCGCCCAATGGTGCGGCTGGCCCGCGCGCCCAATGCCTCACGTGGCGGCGTGTAACACGTGCCGCCAATGCTGAGAGCATTGGTCGCGCGCCATTGCATGTCCACAGCGCGCGCGTCCACAGCGCGCGTCCACAGCGACTGTCCACAGCGCGCGTCCACCGCCATTGCTGCGCGGTTGTGACTCCAGCCGCAGGGACCGTCACGCCGCGTGTATCGCCTTTGATAACTTGCACGGAAATGCGCGCGCGTCAGCACAATGTGCTTTGCGCCACGCGGCGCCTGCTGCATCGCGTGTTTTCTGCTTCCATAAGCGCTGCTCGCGCCTCATCGACGCGCCCGCGTCCTTCCAGTCGCCACTGCTCCATGCCTGGCCGTATGCTGCTCAGCCGTCGACGTTGCTGCTTGATTTGCATTCGCTTTGTATTTATTAGCTTCGCAACCTTGAAGGCCGCAAAATGACCCGCATTGTTTCTTCGCCAACTTATGGCGCCCAAACCACCATTCGTTCATTCCACCACCTCGGACCTTTCAACGACTCATTCACTTCCCCATATAAAGGCATGTTTCGTCCTCCATATCCGCCCATGTCTCTCCCATCCTCGCAGTCCTCACTGTCTTCCACTGCTCATTCACAATACTTCAGCAAGAACACCAGCCGTTCACAATGTCTCACGTCAGCAACACGCTCCTGCTTACCTTGCTGGCCTCTCTGTGGCTCACCACGTGCATGGCGTCGCCGCTGCCGACTTGTCCATGCCGCGAACAGCAAACGCAAAAGGTGTCCGTGTGTGCGCGCCCGCTTGGAGATCCGTCGTGGTGTGCGTTCCACATCTGCGCCCCGTCGTTCGAGTGCATCGATCTGGCTTGGTCAACGCACACGTGCGTTCGCACCACGACAGTCGGCACGTACCAATGCCTGCTGTCCGAGACCGGCATGGTCGTCAAGCCGCGCCCGCACGAGGACACGCGGTGCAAGTGCGAGCACCTCGCCGACCGTATTGTGCACCACGTCACGCCGCTCGTCACCAACTAGAGCTGCGCTGCAAACGGCGTCCACACGGTACGCTTCGAACGCCGCGATTGCGGAACTCTGCAACCGCGCGGAGACGCTGTTTCCATTAGGCGAAACAGCTTGTCGGAGACCATGTACACGTTCCGTCGAGTAGTAGCACAGCTTGATTTAAATTTTTGAGCAAATTTCGCTGCAAACCACTGCGCCGCGTCGATACTTGTAAAAGATAAACCTGCGTACCCCTCTCCCCTGATCTTCCCATGTGCGCGCTGTTGCATGCACCCCAACCTGATCATGCGTTCTTTGCAGCTTTACACGACAAGCCAGTCTGTACCAATACGCAAGTGATATCAATGACAGTCTGTGTTGCCGCCGCTTCCGTCAGTTCTAAATGCACGTGTAACGTGACAGCACCTGATTCCACCCTTATTACAACTCCTAATTGGGGCGCCTTGATGATTGCAAACTTATTACATGTACCATTTCGTGTTGGAGAGTCACAATGGAGTCAATCTCGTGCAGTCGTGGTTGTTATCGATCCACTTGCATTTGAACACCATCATGTGCTTGTTATCTCAACTTGAACACAAGCACTACAAGTGACTGTCAGCTTCAGGAGTTGATGACAAACACACCCTCATGACAAAGGAAATGAGTGGAATGGTCTCTCCTTTAATCGTCGCCATTCGATGTGTTGTACAACAGCATCTTCGATCGGGAGAGAAGAAGATGTTGTGCTCAATCTGTACCACATAGACGCCAGCGAGGCCCCAATATGATGCAGACTCATCCTCTGCACTTTATTTTCGTTGTCAACTGTATGGCCACCTGATTTGGCACAGTTGGCGTTTCATGAATAGTATCAAAACGATCCAATTGAGAGAACAGCAATACAGGGAGGCGGTCTTAACCGCAAATGTGCCGTATCTTTCGCGGCGCTTTGCCAACTTTTTCGTGATTGGGGCAATTCCCATCGTACACGAACGACTTCTGGCGCTGGCGATGCATTACGTACATTTCATCTTGTCGAGATGTAGGCATTGTACTTGGTAAGCCGCCATGCTGTTGGTCGGTAAAAATGACTCATCAGAGCGGTTGTACATCAAGGACCAATACCGCGTGTATTCGCTCGATGTACAAGCGAAGAGCTCGGCGTGCCCAGGAAAAGATTTCACGTGAGCCGTGAGTCTGTGCTACGTCCCAATCGCATATGGCGCTGTTGCCATAATCCGTGGCACCTCATTCAATAATTTATCTTGTTTGTGCACGTGTAAACAGGGCTTCTTTAACTTATTCACGCATCAGTACTATCAAATCAAGGCACAACCTGCAGCGAGAAATGATCGTGTGGCTTATATAAGTTGTTGTGACAGGCTGGCATAAACGCTGTCACAATGGAGCTGAGGAATGCTCTCTCAAAAAGAATACACTGACTAATTTCAAAATACAGCTATGAAAGTAGGCTCCATCGGGCCGTTCTGTATGAATCCAGTGTGTACCTGGGGACCCCGTGGACCCGTAGCATCCGTTTCGCCTTCCAGCCCATGTGCCATCCATCACAGCGCTTCACCTCGCTATGCTGGCTTCGCTGTATAGATGAGCTACATCACTTCAAATCATGTCCAGTTCTAAGGCTTTGTACTAACGTCAACTAAAATGTCGTCCAGCAGCCAGCCAGCACAGAGGCAACATGTTGCACAGGTCAGCGATCAACAAGTTCATCAAAACAAAAGAAATCTTATGATTGAAAAGACATGATACCCGAGTTATACCCATGGAACTCAGACTTCTATTTCTTCTTACACTGGCCAGCCAACAAGCATTAACATAATTGTCGCTCTCGTCCATTACTCCTCCATAAAAAGACCACGAACGGAGCATCGGCTCACCATGCGCAGTAAATCCCACAGTTACTGATAACATCGCTTTGTTCTATAATGAATATTTCATCCAATGGAAGCCTTCCAGGATAAGTACATTCGACCCCTTAACTTACTCATGCAATCTACTCAATCGCTCGGTTCCACGTCAAAATCTTGGATTCTCACCGTCATTCGGTGCATGCCGCCCAACAGAGCTCTTTGTGCACTCGAGAGGAATTCTGTAAGAAGATTACACAAATCTGATGTCAATATATTTGCCATGGTATTTCTCTGACCCCTTTCAGGCTTTCAGAAATCACTTTTTTGTTGTAGATTCATTCATGCTGAACTAAAGATCGACGTTACTCTTTCTAAACATGCATGCTTTTGAATCATTGCAACATCTACGTGAAAACGATTAGAAATGATCAAATAATTGGATTCTATGTCTTTCAGGGTTTGATGGATGCGGTCAAGCAGGACGCAACATTGTCCAATTATATTTAACACTTGGGGCTTGCGTATTACTTTGGAATTGGTGAGAGATTTTTGCCTTGAGCTGAACTTTTTGTCTACGACAACACTGCTCAAAATTCAACTCTTCTTTTGTTACACGGGAAGAAACACAAAAGTTGAAACCAAGCAGATCAGTGAACTGAGATTTTCATGTACTGCTTTACAATAAACCATGCTTATACACATGGAAAACAGCTTGGACAATCCGTTATTTGCTAGAAAGCTACCAATAATCATGGTGAGACTCGCAAAGCTAACTTCAGTCGCCACAGTTATTTATCTTTTGTCCAGTGTATCATCATTTGGAACGGTTTCAGCAGATATTCTGCTACTTCTCTGTTCAATTGATACTACTGGAGTGAGATGGTCATGAAGAAGGGTTTTGGAGAACAATTTCGAAATGGCTGCTTCTAGTTCAATCTCTCACTGTCGCCTTTCTGTAAAAGTTCCTGATCTTTGGAGAATGCAAAAGTGTAACACTGGAAAGCGGAAGATGTGCCAAGAAGAATAACTTAGCTGATTCTCAAGAAGGAACATCAGACCGGGAGACTTTAATTGTAGAAAAGGTGCTACGGACGCTAGTCTACATTGTACTGACACTGCACTCTAAGAGACAAGACGCGAAGATCACCTAGCTTGTAGACGGTCTTCATGGATCTCCGCGGCCCAACATGTAAGACTGTGTTACACAAAGGTCAAAGAATGTGCGAATTGCGATGATGGGAATTCGAAAACCACTTCTTATGCTCTTTCAATTTCTCGTCTCAGTATCTAAATATGATTTTGTGTCGAATGAATCATGCAGACCTGATGAACATTCAGCGTTGCGATCCATGAACATTATTATTATAATGGATAGTTCATTGATACAATCTTCAGTAGCAGTCTCCAAAGCAATACCTAGCAATGAAACACATGATGTTCTCGACATCAAATCGAAACATGCTCTTGCCAGATGCACATTCATCTGTAGATGGTCAACATCCTCGTCATCGGGATCAGGATCAATAATTTGCGAGTCATTTTGGAAAACTGAATGCGTGAAAACTTAAACTTCGTATATTGAGAGGCGTGGGCTATTGACATCTTATCGTTCAAGTACCATGAAGTCCCATTGATGTGTTCTTTGAGGTACATGGTTCACTTTTTTCCTGCCTGCATCAAGAAGTTCAATCATTACATACCTTCAAAATCGGTTGACCCTATCTCCTCTTCCATAAAGTTTTCCATCCGGGTAACATCCGGCATTCAAAAAAGCTTTTGTGGCTATGATGTATAAGTTTTAAGAAAATGATGAGAGAAAGTACCACCCAACGCAACTCGACATTGATTCTCCTAAAAGAAGTACATGGAGCCAAACGTTTGAGTACTTGATAAACAGAAGCAAAACGAGGTTCAAGCGAAATCCTTTTTTTTTATTGTGCAGGTGAAGCGAATGAGATTAGCGGTTTAAAAAATTCCAGCATGCATGTGAATCTGAATGGGAAATGTATCGTGTGCAATACAAAGAGATAACGATCAAACAAACCACTCTCAGAAACGCTCGAAACACCGCTTCCTTCGCGATCCGGTACACACAGTAAAAAAACACATCGTTGTTGTTGACGTGGTAAAGAGTTAGATTGCACTTACACATTTTCTTGATTTTCCAAGCGACGGCTGCAAAGAAGACCTTGAGCAGCAGCGGTACCCATCTCCATGGGTTCGGGTTTCCCCCGGGGTTCGTAAAATATCTTTAGTCCAATTCATGAATTTGTGTGAGCTAAACATTGACTCTATGAAAGCAAGTGCTGCCTTGGAACACAGTCTCAAGATTCCTGACACTAGCAAGAAAGGCCAAAGGTTCACGGCGGTCAATTTCTCTTCATGCGCAATGTTCTCGATGTCTAAGGTGCCTTTCAAATGCCAGATGCTCATAGATATACGTGATGTTCCCGAGAATTATGATGTCCTCCCTCTGGGACGTCTTCGACGATGAAGACTAGAAAATCTAAAGCATAGCTGGGACTGTTCAGTTGGTCTCTAGTGGGGCTGGAATACAGTCGAAACCGAGATTTTCTACTCTTCGCTTCTGATTCTAGCTGTGTACGGTTTTGGGGCTTTGAATCATGACAATGGCGCCATTTCGGGTATGTCACAAATGAATACGTACGATTGAATCCAATAAAATAGCGTGTCATATGTGCAGGAAGAAGAGCGGACGATGTGGCAATGTTCGTGTTTCATATGGCGATTTCTGTAGCTGATGAAAGGAATGATGACGCCGTCTGTGCAGTTTTCATCTCAAATGATCTCACTCACTCTGTCTTCTTCGTGTCTTGATCACGAGCGCATTGGCAACGAGCAAGTATATAATGAAACCTTTCCTTTCCAAGACATAGAGTCGTACCGCGATCACAGATCTCTTCTGCGTTTTGGCTGGCGTTGATCCATAAACAATTTTGGTTCAAACACAGTCTTGAATGTCCACATTAGATATAAATATCCAGCATCACGGCTTAGAAGCTTTAGATCTAATCCTACTTTTAATATTGATACGAGACAGTTTAATTTCTCATTCTGCTTTTGCGGCTAAATGCTGAGGCTCAGTCTTGATGCTGCCCGATGATCTGCTCTATGTGGGGTATCTATTTGAATAAATCTTTTAAAAGCGTAATTCGTATGGGCCGCAGGTGAAGGCTATTGGAATCTTTTCTTAACGAATTGTAGCTACTTGGATCCTTAAATCTGTGAAGGCTGCATCTTCTGATTGAATTGCACTGATGACACGAAAAACTCAGAACTATTCAGCTCTGCACAAAAGGCGAGCCTTCTCATTTTCTCTCAAGCACTTGAATGTCTTATCTTGAAACTTTACTCTCAAAGGTTCAGTGATATTGTGTTTGGTATATTTCCATTGAAAAGTTGGAGGATGATCGAATGCCTTTAACTTCCTGAAGTTTGATTCATGGGACTTACTTTTAAACATGCAGGTATTTCAGAGCTTAAATAGCTGCAATATCCTTCTAAAGACTTCGAATTTAGATGAAAGTTTTCCATGGACTGCAAACAGTGCAGTTTCCCATTCCAAAAAAGTTTGTGTGAGCATATACATGTTCGATATCTTAAGTGAAAACTGGAAAAGCATCACAACAATCCAGAAAGGTTTTCGCATTGGCATATTGCACGATAAACATTTCCAAATGAAACACAAAAGTGCGAAATGGCTGCGTTATTGATCAGCTTGGAGAAAGTGTGGGAAAGTTGACGTCCTCTCATTATTTTCAAAACTTTTCTCTTTTCAAACCAGATAGCTGCATTAAAAATAATGCTCTCGAAGTTCTCCTGCCTCTTCTGCCGAGATAAACATGCCGATTCCTATGGTAATCTTTGCATATGAATATACTACATTTATTCTCTTGTATTGGGCAGCCCCAGCCTTTTTTATCGAAAAATTTTGTCGCATGCCTTCTTCACCTGCCGTCTCGCGTGGCCGATCTCAAATAATTTGAGAAGAAACGAGAGAGGTGAAAAACATGAGAGAGAGCGGCAGGAAAATCCTATCATCGAGGAAGGTTTATAAGTGATATCCGAACAGATCGAGTCTTCGATAAGTGCCCAATTCTGTCTTTCTGCCCAGACCAAAAGTATATTCAAAGCCCTTTGGATCCTTCTTCTTCGATAAGCATTCTATAGTATGTGGCTGACTTTGTTTCGATATCTATTGTATCTTTTTGAATGGATTGCAGCTATCGTTGTGTGGGGCGGTACAGGTACGCTTTCATCACGCTCTCGCGCTTTACTTCCGTTGCTGACGTAGTTCCGTTGTAAGCCGACAAACTAAATCCGACCGAGAGCTGCTACTTCGGGAACAGGATGAATTGCAATGCCATTATTTTCTTTGGCGTGACGGGTTGGATATTGCTCAGCATCGTGATCGGTATGGCATTGTTCTTCGATATACTTGGCAAGTATGAAATTCCTCCACCCATGGAGGCCAGCATAATGTTCGGCCTTGCTCTCGGCTGGTTGTTGATCGCGATCATCGCATCGGTGGGGAATCCGATCAAAAAGGTGGACGAAGGAACAGCGGTTCTGGGGTTTGCTTGGCTCAACTCGATTACACATTTGGTCAGTGCAGCGTTGATTACTTTGAAAGACAGGTGGCAAAACCCTTTATACATTTAAAACGCGCTTTCCTGCCAGTTTGATGAAAAGCCTGAGATGGACTACAAGCAAAGAAATCGAAACAAAAAAAGGACCACCGGAAAGATTGCAAAAGAATACGAAATACCAAGGATCGTTTACTTATTGGTATTTCATTAAAGACAATCGAAAAAGTGAAGTGGATTTCAAGAACTAAGTTCTATGTGTGTCCAGAGGATTCTCAGTGAGAGGTCTATGATGTCATAACTTTTTTTTCTCGTAGATATGATAAATGTACAACAGGAAGGTAGTTGTGTATTGTTGATTTCACGAGTACTTTTCGCGCGAGAAAAAGGAAAGTTTGACGGAAGAAGTAGCGTACTTTATCACTTGTAACAGAGATGATAAAAAACACCTAAGAAAACAGTAGACTAGTATTGTTGTGAAAACGAAGAGTTATCTCTAGATACAATCGAGCAATAATACAGCCACAGAGATTTCTATGGGTTGCGCGCCGATCGGTGACATCGTAATCCATCGAGTTGCATACTTCCTTTCTCACTGAAACGGGCCAAACCTCTGAGATACTGCATATTAGTGGGAGTACGAGGAATGCAGACTAGTGGAACAAACAACTCCAACTGGGCATGGTACGTTCCGTAGAGTGTTGGACTAACAAAGCCTTCAAATTCAATGCACTCAAAGAAGACTATTTCAAGGGTATTCATTTCAGCCGCAGAGGCAGCGCCACCCACTCTAGCATAGTGCGAAGACGTGCTTACAACATCTTCAGTACTCTTAATGGCAACAACAAGTGCAGAAATAATTATTCTGTGCATGGAAAACGGGTTGAAGGGAGCAGCACCGGAGACAAGGAATCGATCGATGTAGATGAGCATGAGAACAAAGGCGGACTTCGAACAAGAAGCAAATCTGAAAAGGCGTTCAAGATAGTCATACGTTGATATGTCTGGCTCTTCCACACAGAAAAAGACGGAAAGGGGCTCACATGTGGAGGGAAATGCAAAGGGATCCAAATTCACCCGAAGTTCAAGAGCTGTGCTCAATGCGGCGAGGAAGAGAACGTCACTGTCCCCCAAAGCTGGAGTCCTTGTTTGGGGGGAGAGGATTTGGGGATTGGTGGTATCCATGTAGAGTGCCGCCGTGCGAGGAGCTTGACTTGATCGTATGAACCAGCGGGATATGGTTGGACTTGGTCGTATCAGGTAGACGAGGGTGGATGATTCGACCTTGCGCAAAAAGGGCCACTTTTGTTTTATCCACTCTAAAACTGCATGGGCGTTACGAGGGTGACGTCTCATGTTGTACCAGACAGCAAGGCGGCAAACGCATAGTCATATGTGACAGACACCGTTAGATGCGACGCACACCTCTCGTCTGTGACACATTGACGTTTAAGGGCGTAAACAAGGTGCTCGACAAAATCGTCAACAAGCTGTAACACCGCCGAAAAGCGCTCTACGGTGCAAGGAGTGCCCTGTCATGAGCTCGAAAGCTGTTTACAAGTCTCAGAGCTGACTTCCACGGATGCGTCTGACTTTCTCCTTGACGAGCGTTGATTGGTTGGGTCGTCGTACACGACGATGACTGTAGATCATGATTGCAACATGAACGGATAAATTGAATTTTGTTACACGCACAGTTTACACACTTAATCATGGCTGCTGCCACGTAATACAGTGGGCCACGCATCCAGCGGCACACGTAGAGGCACGCGCCACACACGAGCGCGTTGGCTTCGCGCTGCGCACACATGCGTGACAGCTGCGCCGCGCGCTCGCCCGCCCGTGGCACGCATAGACCCTGGCGCCCGCGATGCCTTCATTTTCCAGCTTGCAACCCGCGCCATCTCCACCGGCGCCCTGCATTACCTCTGCCGTCGTCCAGGCAGCACCAAAGCCATGCATCGACAGCGTTTTCTTCCTTCCGCATCTCATTTTAACGCCCTGCCGCCTTCGCGCCACCATCGCATCTCCGTTCAGGCGCTCACCGATGCCTGCGTCCCCCAGAAGATGCTTCAATGCCCACCCGTTCCTTATTCTTCGTCACAATTTCCACACTCCATTCAAACACTTCCTTATGAGCCTTTTCGCCATAGAACTTGTCTTACCTTTGACACAACCATGTCGCATTCGCATCTGCCGTCGCCGCCGCCGCCGCCGCCGCCGCCACCGCCGCCGCCGCCTCCGCCGCCTCCGCCGCCGCCGCCTCCGCCGCCGCCTCCGCCGCCACCGCCACCACCTTTGTATTCGTTGCCACTACCTGCTCTTTGTCCCACACCAATACCGCTTGAATTACCCTCTGCGTATTCTTTCGCGCCAAACTACGTCTTTCCTCCGAGCACAACGTCTTATGCAGCGGCGCCACCTTCTGCCGGACACCATTCAATATTATCTGGATCTCCACGACACACATCTGAATGGCGCACACCTTCGCTGCCTTCCATCCATTTCTATGGTACACCCTACTCTATTTCAAAAGGTCCCCGGAAGAGGGGAACGGTCAAGCGCCTGTGGACTCCACACGAAGACGATCGACTTCGCCGGCTCGCGAGACTGCGTCCCGAAAACTGGAATGTAATCGCTGAGTCACTTCCCGGTCGCACTGGAAAGCAATGTCGAGAGAGATGGCTCAATCACTTGCAGGAAGGTATGCGAAACCAAGTCTCCTTCTTCTTTAAAAGCACAAAATATATATAATTAGCGGCATCTATCTAACTGACTCTTCTATTGTCTTGCATAGGGATTCGAAAGGGATTCTGGACTGCCAGAGAAGATGAAATTATCATTCAGGAACAGGCGCGGCGCGGAAATCGATGGAGCGACATTGCGCGCCTTCTGCCTGGACGCAGCGACAATGCTGTCAAGAATCGCTTCAATGCAACGCTCAAAAAGCAATATGTTCGCTATCCATACTAATAGGCTATTGTAAACTTTTTAGTTGTAGTTTGTATTTGAGAAGAATTCGACTATGCCATTGGTAAAAGCTAGTGCTATGTGAACGATGCACGCACATAAAAAAGCTTGCTTGTAACGGATACAGTTGAAAACCTCCTGCGCTACACTCTTGTGGCGCTGCTTGTTCCTCCATCGCGTGCGCGCTATGCCGCAGCCGGCAGGCTGCACTGGCAGCACGTTGAAATAAGGGCTGCTGAGCGCACGGTTAGCAGTCTGTTGAGGAGTCCAGCCCACGAAGCACGTCAATCTCAAAAAAGAGGTGTACTGTTCGGGCCAGCACCGTTTGCAGCAAACGCCCTAGCTGGACTCTGGGCACGAAAATATTGGCCAGTCCGCCTCCATGTCAGAACTTGATAGGGAGCAAGCGTGACAGCTTCTGCAGAGTCGCTGCAGGAAGAATGATCAATAGTTGAGCGAAAAAAGCCGCGCCACGAGCCAAGCACGTGAAACGTCGTGATATGTGTCTTCTCGCCTTCGGCGGCCGGAGCTCCGAGGGCGAAAGGGGTGTGCGGTCGATCGACGTTGAGTGCCCATGGCCGCAACGCAGCGGCGATGTTGGGCGGGAGCGTGACGACGGGCGATTTTTTTTTCATTCTTTTTTGTTCATGGTTCTGTCGTGACGCGCATCACGCGCACGCGCGCACGTGAATGATTCCGTGCTCCTGCTGCGCGGGCTGTTCTCGCCCTTCTTTAACCGACTGCTGCGCATTGGAGCAACGTCCCCAATGTGCGGAAGTACTTGAATCACAAAATCTCGCCAGAGCAAACGCAATACCCTGTCAATACGCCTCTTTCAGTCCCACTTGCCCGTACAAACCCCCCTCGCCAACGGTTTGTACAACCGCGGCTGTTGTCGTGCTGTGCCCACAGCACCCAATCTAGAGTGGTACAGCATCATCTGCCCAAAAACCAGTGGCTTACATAGACGCATGTGAAGAAACCGACTGCAACGGTGCCGCAGTCCTACACGTATCTTCCTCAGCCACGTACAGTCAGTGTCTCATTCTTTTCTGGTATTCGGTCCAACGGAAACGGACCTTCCAACACGTGCGCCATGCGCATCCGATAAAAGTGAATCAGTTGAGATACGAGAGATAATTTTTGGGTCACTGCTTACGGAACTCTTCCTATCTCGCAAGTGACCGCACTCTCGAACATGCCACCCGCGCTAATTGCTTCCAAACAATCTCAGCCAGCCGTTCCGCGATGTGAAAGAAACAGCAAAGATTCCCTCCCATCGGAAGACAGACAAGAAATCCGCCTCTCGAGCGCCAAGAAGCAGATACCATCGTGACCTCGGACATGAGCGAGCCACCGCACTTTCCCCAGACTGCTGTGATCATTTGTCTCACACGAGTCAACGCTGCATGTTTTGTTTGCCACGTGTTTCCATAGCCACGTTTCGCATTGCCAAGCACCTTGCCAGCAGTGCGCACGCTAATCACACTTGAAAACGTTTGCAAGCAGCAGGAGTAGTTGAATTATAAACGCACATTTATTATATGAAATTCAAAAACAGGAACTGTGCACCTAAATCAAATTTATTGTACATTAATTCGAAAACGTGGGATAACGTTGTCTTTTGCACTCAAAGCAAAAGCAAAAATTTTCTCATGAACCTTTTCATAGACTTCCTTGCTATTTTATAATTATATTCTGCCGTTGATTTGTTCAAATTGTTTTATTCGTGAACAAAATAAGTAAAACGTTTTAAATAGCTTGACCATATTTATTCCCATAACTGTTCCAGTTTTTTATAGCATTGTTCTTATATTTTAACCCTCTGAACTAAGTAGAATTGCGCATCAATAATTTGAAGTATAACTGATTTAATTATTTATCTACTTCTTCATAGGTATTTATTTTTGGGACGGTTGGTCTAATACAATATTTAAATGAGCCAGAAAAAACCACAATAATGCAGTTTTCCGAAGTTTTCCACGAGCACTTGCATGCGTAATGGACATTAAAACCATATTTCATTCAGAAATATATGATAAGTGTAGTACAGTGGATCTTAAGGTGATATTGCGGAGAGGTTTTATGGCGTCAAATTCCTAAGGAACGCTCGTATTTTATTAACTGAGCCATGTGGTACATACAGTGCGTTTCAAAAACATATTACCCCGCAAAAGTGCGCCAAAACTGTACTGTAGACTAGATTTTGCACATAGTCTGTGTAGAATCGTTTCAAAAAGATAGGTACATCGTCTTCTTTCTAGTATGAATGGTTCGAGGTCAGCCACTTTCCAAGCAAGAACAGCTTCAAATCGTAAAGTTAAACACCGAGAGACATTCCAAAAGTGCTATCGCTAAAACTTTAAAGCGTTTTAGGTTCACAATCGCTACTTTTCTCAAAACTCCTACTCTTTATGAATTAAAACGATCTCCGGAACGCTCGAAGAAGCTCAGCCCAACAGATGAAAGAAGATTTAAAAGGTAGTTGTGCAAAGGAGAATTTTTGTGTAAAAAGAAATGTAGAGATTCTCAATCTCAGCGTTTCTAAATCAACTGTTTGCAGGCAGATAAACAGCACATATTTATTGAAATATAAAAAAATGAAAAAAAAAATCTTTCTCCAAGACCATCACAAGCACAGGAGAGTTAACTGGTGTTCTGAAAAAGCCTACTGGAAAAAGGAATGAAAAAATAATATTTATACTGGTGAAAAAAAGTTCAATTTGGACGGACCAGATTGCTACAAATTTTATTGGCACGATCTTCGTTAGGAACATCCAAAGTTTTATACCTGGCATTCAGGTGGAGGCTCTGTAATGGTTTGGGCGTGCATTTATAAGAAAGGTCTAACGAAAATTGCTTTTCTTGAAACAAACATGAATGCGGAAAATATCAAGAAGTTCTTTACAATTATTTGCTTCCGTTTTGTTTATGTTTTCATGAATAAAATTTCATTTTTCAACGAAATAATTCGCCTGTACACACTTCATCTTTAATTAAAGATTAGCTACAGGAGTCTGAGGTATCCGGTTAAGAGTGGCCGGCGCGCTCATCAGATTTGATCTCAATTCAAAACGTTCGGGAACTGCTGTCGAGGATGGTTTATGCGCATAAAAGGCAAATTAAGATAGTTTTTGAACTCTAAAACTGTATTAAACATTGCTGGAAATCTATAACAATTTCAAGTGTAGAAAAGTACATCCTTTCAATGCCAAAACGTTGCATAAGCGTAATGCAGGAAAAAAGTGCAAAATAACTATTGAGCGTCGCGCAGTAAAGATTTGTAATTGATGATCATATGTTTTTGAAACGGTTTTTTGACTTTCTTTTTTCTGAAACATATTTTTGTAGGCGTACAGTATACATTTCGTAGATTTTTTTGAGATTTCACAGCATGTCGTATGTTTTTAAAACAGTCTGTAATTCGGCCCGCGTGCGCTACAGTATCTTTAAGGGACGGTAGAATTTATATTTATTTAAGTTAATTTGTGTGGGTAATTCCTACTGTAGTGAGACCTGCCGAGGTGGGGTCCTGGCTTGATACTTAATCTACCGGTCGAGTTTCACCTCTGGGGAAGTAAATTTAGCGCGCTTGAGTCTTCATCTACTTTTCCGGTGCGGGACTCTCGTCGATCATTCTAAGGTTTCTATGCCGCAGATCCCCAGGTCGCCTCGTAGCAGAGCCTGTAGAAGCATTTTCCACCCAGTGGACCTCCCCCTCTGCTTGATGTTTGAGGATCCCTTTTTAAGAATTCCCCCGGCTCGCGACATCGATTACCGGAGACCACCTTTTGGAACTCGCACCTTTGGAGTCAACGAAACCTCCTAACGGACATTGTGCTCTACTACCTTGAAAGGAGAACTGACAGTACCACAACTGGTCTCCCGACTTAGAAGGTCAGTTTCCTAAATAAATCGCAAAAGTCACGATAGAACAGTGTTTCTAGTTTGCAACAGTCGAAACCCCACAGTGGAATTCTTCCGTAAGAGAATACGGAAGTGGAAGGAAATCACCCCCCACCTACTCCTCTATAGACCCCTCAGAACCCCCAATGGAAACCCCTCTACAGGATCCTCAACCAACCGAGTCCGTTGGTGGGCGCAGCACGCGCAGCACTCCCCAGGAGACGGCCGCCAGACTGGAGGACCCTGAAAGTCTCCTTACGAATCCTGGCTCCTCTGTGGAGCGTTTCAGGAATCGTCTTAGCAGAGCGCACGATCGGAGGCAGGCGTAATCCCCCGCGACACCTATGGAGAACGCTGACGTGGAGATAGAAGAACCGCACACGGCATCTAAGCCACCACCTCCGGAGCTGCAGGGACATAAACACCCGAAGGCTGACTCCCCCCTGGAGTTCCTGGCTTCGCGCCCTACGCATTGGCTCTCACAGAAGCTGATCGAAAGAATACCAGCAGGTGTTGAAGCACACTTCGGAGCGCGCCGCCACGTCTTTGTGCAGGAAATCGCAACGGAGATTGCTCACCGAGCTGTGGATGCTTTGCTGGACTCCGACCGTTGCCTAGAGGTGATCTTAGATGTCATTCGTGGGGAGGTTTGTTCCCAAACCGCGCAGCTGCTCCCCGTGGCGGCGTTTCAAAGTCATTCTTCCGTACAGGAGAGGTTCCTTCTATCAACATCTAAGGTGACCCCGGGCAGAGAAGGACAGGATACTGCCACCCCCAACGCCAGAGGAGGAAAAAATACTGCCGTAGGGAAACGGGACCACCTCAGTAATCTTGCTATGCACCGTCTGGAATTCACGCCCCGCGGATGAGGACGGGATACCGGTAGCGAAGAAATTCACCCAAGGAGAGAAGGACAAGATACGTCTCGGGTGAATAGCGATAACAAGGGTATCGTCAGTCACCCAAACCATCTAAAGGAATTACACCAAAAAAACAGAGGGAGAAAAGAAGAGAGCGAGATACCGATTCAGAGAGAATCTCATACTCCGAATCCGTGAACAGCTCCAGCTCAGAGGACAGCACACCTCCCAAGGAGAAAAGCAGAAGAGTCAGGAAGGTAGTCCCGCTTAACGACCTCTTCGCCAAAGTGGTGGATTATGACACCTACAGGTTGAATGATCGCTGCACTCTTTACAACGCGTCCGTCGCTAAACGATTCACGAAGATCCATCGCCGCATGGATATTCAGATGAAAAAGCACTCCTTCTCAGGTGAAGACCCCATCTCGGTGTTGAACTTTCTCACACGCTTCCGTTCAGCGTGTCATACCAATGGTGTCCATGAAGGTGCCGCCGTATGGTGCTTTTAGTTCTACCTCACGGGCCAAGCGCACTTGGTGGTGTAGCCACGCCTTACGGCGAAGAGCACTGATGTGGATGACCCTGGAACGGAGATCTTGACGACGTATTCTGAGGTGGTGAATTTCCTTCTCAAAAGATACGCAACGGACGAGGTCATAGCCGATGCTGACGCTGAAGTCACCTCCTGTAGGCAGAACACGGCAATGACCGAGACGGACTTCTAGCAAAAGCTGTGGATGAAGACCCTACAGTGTGGGGACGTGAAATCCGAACGGCGGTTGAAGTCGTTGTTTATCGAGGGACTCCTTCCCTCGATCCGCGCCAGGGTGCGTAATCATCTGCCAACGCACGCAAAGACCACCTATATAGAGCCAGCACGTTTCACGGAGTCCTATGGGGATACCCACCGTGACGCTCATCGCAGCCACACTTCAATTTCGGACAAACCGAGAGCCTCACGAAACCGTCGGGCATCCGCTCTGGCGTTGGATTCTAGCACCTCAGAGGAGGTCGACCAGCTCACGCTCATGGGAGAGGAAGAGGCCCTTGCCTTCACATACGCCTAATCTCAGGAAGCGCCGTTTAGAACGAGGACACCCTCGTCTCCTACTTCGTACGCCGCGGAAGAATCTTACAGGTGTGACCGATCCGCAAACACTCGAGGCTACCCACCGTCTTGCAGGATTTGCCTGTCTCGAGAGCCAGGAGAGCCAGTACACAGTACTACTCTTACCCCGGCAATGAGGGCCGTCATTCCGCAGGAACGGGAGAAGAACTTCCAGAACCTCAAGTACAGACCAATGGAGAGCGGAAGGTATCGAACCGCGTATCGAGACATCCGCTCTCCTCAAGGAAACTACGGTTATTGCGCTCCACTGCGAGTGCAGCCTGTCCCACTTCCACTCGCACCGTCAGCGCGGGGATCAGTATCCAAACAGTTTGCACCTCAGGAGTACACGGCACATCTCGATGAGCAACCGCAGCAGCCATTTCCTACTGGAACTCACCCCCCCTCCAACTAGGAAAACCCTCAGGACCACGCGTTGAGGCTCCGCGTGGCTCGTTTCTATCGAGCCTCAGCTCCACGGAGGTCGCTTTGAGGCAAAGAGGAGACGCCGTCCGCTCCGTAGACGCAGAATCAGCGGGCCTTTCAATCCTGTTGGACTCATTTGACGCCTTTGAGAATTCTGTTTGTACGCTCCGCCGTGAGAATTACAAAGTGTTCGCCTCTACCGGATGTTCCCCGCTCGCTTCCATCACGGTGCGCGCTGTCCTCGACACCGGAGCTGGCCCTAATCAGGTGCACGCGGACGTGCTCACACGATCTGCTCTCGGCTCCTTGAGGACGGCCAAGCTCTCTACGGTGCGCGATGCGTCGCGTTGAGCACTGAACATGCTCGGCGCACTACCCCTGTATCTCCGGCAGGGCTCCTTACAGGTGAAGGTGTGGCTCCTCGTGGCAACCAAGTTGGCCGCACAATTCATATTGGGCACTTCCTTTGTGTATCGGTATATACGTGCGATATACCCACGCCTGCGGAAGGGGACGTTTCATGACGGCGCCCCTGCAGGTATCGTGTCTCCATCTCCGTGACCGGACGCCAACGCGCGTCACGGGGGTAATCTTCCAAAAAAGACGCAGTCGAATGAGGTGGGGGTGGTGAAGAGTACCGAAATACCCCACGGGAAGTCAGGCCAAATTCTGGGTGCAAACCGCTGCATTTGGCCTTTCTTTCCTACAGGAGAGTCCCCAACTCACGACGAAGCAGCACTCCATGATGGCGCACGGTGTTATGGAAATAATACCTAACATTCCCTTAAGGGTGGTGTTCGCCAACCTGAAGCAGTTGCCGTTACGACTCCAGAATGGAACTGTTGTCGGCTTGGCACTACCCATCCCTGCAGAACTGGCTCATCTATCTCGTGTGGAAGGCCTCGTGGACCGCGATGCATTCGCCACCATGGAGGCTGAAGCGACTTCAACGGCTCCGGAGGGAGAGAATCCTGCCACCTGGAAGGAGAAGCTCCAAATTGGCTACGATTTCGAAGGGTATCACCATAGGAAAGTGGAGATGCTGTCCGCCTTTGAGGACATGTGCTCTGGTCACCTGGGGCAGGTCAGCCTGGCTAAGCACAGGACCCAGTTCACACCTAATGCGAAACCGGTTCATCAACTACCGAAGAGCGCCGAACGCCATGCGCTCGATTTTGAACGCGATGAGGTCCACCGGATACTGGAGAAGGGCGCTATCGAGCCTTCCAATTCCAAACGGGCCTCCCCGGTGGTGTTTTTGAAGAAGAAATATGGCTCCTTGAGGTTCTGTATTGAGTATAGACGCCCTGACGAGGTGCCAGTACGCGATTCGTACCCGATAACCCGTATGGATGAATGTATCGACTCCTTAGGTGATGCGTCTGTTTTTTCCACGCTGGATACCAATAGCGGCTCCTGGCAGATTGAGATGGACGACTCCGATAAAGACAAGACCACGTTCACCTCGCGCTGTGGGATTTTCAGATTCCTAAGAATGCCATTTGGATCGAAGAATGCACCCGCTATGTCCCAACGAGCGGTGGACATAATCCTGTCAAATGTAAGATAGCAGTACGCCTTGGTGTAAACTGATGATGTCATCATATACTCCTATAGCGTGGAGGAGCACTTCATGCATGTGAAACACGTGATCCAACTTCTAATGGATGCCGTATTCACCTTGAAGCTGGAAAACTGTTTCTGCTTCGAGTCCTCGGTAGATTACCTGGGGCACATTGCGCTCCCGGGCGGCCTACAGGTTTACACAAAAGCTTAGGACGCCATCAAGGAAGCTCTTCCTCCCACAAACCAGACGGAACTCCGCTCCTTCCTGGGTTTGTGTAATGTCATTTGGAGGATTGAAATGAACTTCTCCCGTATCTCAGCGCGGTTAAATTGCCTATTGGAGTAAAACAAGCCGACGCAAATGGCTGTCTTGACTGACGAAGCGTTTGAAGCCTTTAACACCCTGAAGAGGAGACCCATAGAGTCACCTATCGTGGTACTTCTGAAGCGGCACATACGAAAGGTGCTGGAAACTGACGCCAGTAAATACCTGGTCGGATGTGCCCTCCATCAGGAACATCCTGAAGGTGGACTTCAACCTATCTAATACTAGACTCGCAGCCTCACACCTACGGAACGGAAATACTCTACCTCGGAGCGCGAATGTCTCGCCATCGTCTGGGTGGTGTTGCTTTAACGCCCATACGTAGAAGGCGCGGGGTTTAGGTTTAGGACGGACCACGCACTTTCAAAGTGGATATTGTCTTTGACGGATGCTTCCGGCCACTTAGAGAGGCGGAAACTACGCCTCTTGGAGTGCTAGTTTGACATCTTTCACCGCTCTGGCGGAAAACACCAGACGGCGGACGCGCTCTGACGTTTCCTTACAGGGGACGATGATAGAGCACCTTTGGAGGATAATATTCCGTGTTATGTCAAAAATAGCGCCGACAGGTAAGAAGGATTCGAAGATGAATGCGTGGAATACTGTGAAACTCAAGGCAGGTCTACTGGACTCCCCAAGGTGATGGCCTTCGTGAAAGAGGTTAAGGAAGATATCCCCATCATCATTGCGGTATTCGTGAACTAGCAAAGTAGGGATGTGTACTGCAAGGAGTGCCATGCTACTATGGGGAGTCTTATATCGTCATTTGATGTTGACGGCCACGGCGTACTTATATGCCGCACTGCCATTGCCGGTGCTCTGCAGAAGGTGGTCCCGACGGGCCTACGGGCGATGGTGCTGTACCTATCGCACTATCCTTATTTTGTAGGGCACCCCGGTAGCTCGCGCATGTACTTAACCATGAGGAGGGAGATTTGTTGGCCGCACATGGCTATTGAGGCGCTCCATACTGTAGCAGTTTTTCACTCGTGCACCGCCTCCTGGGGAAATGTCCGAAAACACTGGAAGCCACCAACCTTGTTCCCGCTTCTAGGATCCTTGGAGTTCGTGGCCGTGAAAATTTTGGACCCTCTCCCCAAAACGGAGCGAGAGTCACTGATCGTTTCTCAAAGATCACGTTCGCCAATCTACTCCGGAGCACCACTGCAGCAGTAATTGCCGACTCCTTCCTGGAGCACTGTGCTTACCCATACGGGATACCGTTGTACCTCCTCACAGAAAACGGGCCCCAGCTCGTGGAGAAGCTATTCAGCGCCGTCTCCGGAATGCTGGGGGTAAAACAATTGTTTACGACTGCCCATCACCTCCGGACCAGCGTACAAGAGGAGAGGTTTAACAAGACCATCACCTCAAGTCTAAAGCACTACGTCGCGAACCACCATAAGGATTGGGACGCATATGTGGATACTCTCACGTATGCATACAACCTGCAGGTGCAACGCTCAACGGGGACTGCTCCTTTCAATCTGGTACTCTCGCGCATACTGCCTAGAGCCTTCATTGAGAAACATGCCACGGCGCTGCAGGCTGATGGGCCACAGATACTAACAGCGGCGCAAGCAAAACGCTTCATTTTATGGCGGTAAGAGAACGCACTCTCCCTCGCAAAGGAGAGACTAAACGGCTGGCAGAGGAGATACAAACAGGATTTCGACCAAAAAATGAAGGAAGGCTTTCACTTGAAGAAAGGCGACGAGGTTTTTTTCGAGAAACCTGGAGAGACATCCGATGAACTGACGGATGTCACGCGCCTAGTTAGCGCCAAACATCTCAGGGCCTTACAAAGTCCTGAACACCTATAGGGAAACTGTTGCCATTGAGAAACACGGGCTCCGAGACGTTGTCTTCCGTGATAGAGTGACGAAATTCCCGACGCCCAGCTCTTCAAGAATGCCCCCCACCCCATCTCAGGGAGCACGGGCAGAACTCTTCACCGGACCACCTGAAGAGTGACGACACTACTGGATACTGGAAACCTCATCACCCCTCTCGGTGAACCATGGCCGGAGGCTCCAGACGCCCTCATGACTTCTGAAGGTGATATGCTCTATGGGGTGGACCATATCGTCTCCCACCGACAAACCCCCGCAGGGATACTGTAAGGCTTCCTCCGATACAAGTAAACCTCAAAGGATGACTCGGAAGAACCTCCAGGAAACATCCCAGAGAACTTCATCAGAAGATTTCACGCCAATCTGGTGCGCACACGCCTCCCGGAATAGGCGCTTCCGTTTAGGAAAGCGGAAAAAGGCCCCCGACTGGAGTTATTTTTCGTCTTCGATATCATATCCATCCCCCACCTGGAGTTCTCTTTTTCGCCTTCAGGACGCCATTGCCCGCTTCGTGTCGTTGGGCGGGTGGGCACGGCCCATTTGTATTGCAACTACCGTTCACGGAGCTCCTGCTCCATCTTAAGGATCTTTTATTCCGCCGCAACCAGGGAATAACTCCCATCGCCAGAGTTCCTTCACCCACAGGTCACCGAATCGCGTCGTATACTCCGTTTTGGGGCGAGATTTTGCCGTGAGCACTTGGCTCTCGAGGAACTCCGACAGTATTTACTTGATGGCTGCCATCGAGGCTCGGTCTGCCCGGGCCTTATGGAATTCTAGAACCCATGCACGCGCCTCGCACGGAGCCTCACCGGAGAAGCCGAAGCAGGACGGCTCGTCAACAGGCATGCCTGCACGAACTCCTGAAAGGCAGCACCCAGAGCCGTAGAGGGTAACCCGCCCGATGGTGCACCCGAAGCGACCACCTCCGTTGGCGGAACACCAACCGCCACGAACGGAGGTGCAAATGGCGGACCGGCTGAGATAGGCGCCCCCCGAAGGGATTCTGCAGGCACCACCGAGGAGGCAGGCAGAGCCAAGGACAGAGATGGCGACACAGGAGGTGATGGCGGTATGGGAACCGGAACGCTCAGCAGGCGAGGCTGACCAACAGGCGCAGGGACGCTCCGCAGTCAAATTTGCACCACGAAGGCCGAAGCTACCGGGACAAAAGTAATCTCATCCTCTTCCATAAAAGACAAGGCGGCCACCACGGCGGGAGGATTCGGCATTTCGGCGGGACGCGGCGTTATGATCTCAGGAGGCGTACCCATATCCTGGGACGGAGCCGGTAGCCGAGAAGGCGTGCGAGTCTCCAAGCTATCTACCAAGGGGTCATAGTCGCGGACTCGGAGTCATAGCACATGAGCAGAGTGATCTGATGCCACTTGGGGAGTGGCCACCGTTATACGCTCGACCGGGGAGGGAGCCGCGTCCAAACGGCATTGTGGAATACGCAGAGAGGACAGACGACCGGAGGCAAGCGAGGTGTGGAGCACCATGGCTTGGAGCAAGTTTATTTTTCATGGAGGGCGGCGGAGGCGCAGAAGAGAAGATTAGGATATGATGCACCTTCACGGAAACGGGACGATTGGACGAGATGAATCTGGTTTTCCCCAAAAGAGAATTCTCGAAGGAATCTGGGCGTCGAGTGCCGTTAGAGAGTCCGTGATCACTCCTGACTGATCTACACTCCGGCCACGGAGATCGATTGCCTGCGCCTTACACGGGACGCTCGAGTTGTGTGGAATACCAGATCACCGACTGGCACGGCAGCGCCGACGGGTTACGCCAAGCAGGAGAAGACGAGGCTGGGCCAAGAAGGGCCAGGGCCCGCAAACACCGCAAGGGATAAAACACGAGCCCGCAGTGGTATGCAGCCCAAGAGTATGGAATTATGAAGGAACGCTTGAAGAAGAGAATTTGTCACATCGCCGGAGGCCGCGCTAACATCAACACCGATAGGAGTCACCCAAGAATTGGGCTATTGGGAGATGCACGTCGTGGACGTGGTGCAATTCAGGACAGGGAGCATGTGGTACAGTGGATCCTAAGGTGGTATTGCGGAGAGGTGTTACGGCGTGATATTCCTGGCAACGGCTCATATTTTATTAACCGACCTACGTGGTACATATTTCGGCCCGCGTTTGCTACAGTACCCTTAGGGGACGGTAAAATTTATATTTCTTTTAGTTAATTTGTGTGGTTAAACACTACAGTAGTGAGGCCCGCCGAGGCGGGCTGCCGTTTTGATACTTAAACTGCTGGTCAAGCATCACCTCTAGGGAAGTTAGCCAAGCTTACTTGAGTCTTCATCTACTTTTCGGGTTGAACACTCTCGTCGATCATCCAGAGGTTTCTAAGCCACCGATCCCCAGATCGCCTCGTAGCAGCGCCTATAGGAGCATTATCCGCCCTCAGAACCCCCCCCTCCGCATGATGTTTGCGGATCCCTTTTCAGAATTCACTCGGCTCGCGACAGCGATTACCGGACACTACCATCAAGAACTCGTGCCTTTGGAGTCAACAAAAACTCCTAACCGACTTTGTGCTCTACTACCTCGAAAGGAGAACTGACAGTACCACTACCAGCGTGTAACCATAGTATTGGAGCAATTGGCCTCGTCAACTCTACGTAGCGCGACTAGAGAAACTACATCGCTCCAAAGTCGTTTTGCATCTGATATGGAGCATGAAAAGCGCTTAAAAAGATGGTCGCTTCTTTATAATCTAAGTGCACGCCCATTCATAAGCGGATTCCTCACTACTTGTGTTTGTCCCGGATTTCCGGTTTTGGCCCATTTATGAACAAGAGCAACAGCCATTGCCGGCGAAGGTTCATGCTACACCTGTGCCCCACGGCCGTGTATGGAGAGCCTGTATTTTAGTAACCGAGCCATATGGGGCAAAATTCGGCCCACGTGTGCTACAGTACCGCTGAGAAACGGTAGAATTTAGATTTATTGTAGTTAATTTGTGCAGTTAATTATTATAGTAGTGAAACCTATCGAGGCTAGCTCCCGGCGTGATCCTTAAGCTGTCGGTCGAGATCCACCTCTGGAGAAGTAAAGTCAAGCACCGTAGAGTCTACGCCTATCTTTTCGGTTGGAGACTCTCGTCGAACATCCTTAAGGATTCTAAGTCGTCGATCCTCAGGTCGCCTCGTAGCAGCGCCTGTAGGGGCATTGTCCTCCCAGTGAACCTTTCCATCGGCATGGTGTTTGCCGATCCCCTTTCAAAACTCTTTCGGCTCGTTACAGCGATTATCGGAGACCACCTTAAGGAACTTGTGCCTTTGGAGTCATCAAAAACTCCTAATGGACGTTGTGCACTACCAACTCGAACGAAGAACTGACGGTACCACAAAATCGTTTCCAATTTGGAGCCTTCCCAAGAAAGAAGTTTGATATGAGACCATTTGTAGAAGCACATCGACCTAGCGACCTTTCACTAGACTCTGATATCCCCCTACCGATACTGCCGGACATCCTGGGCTCCAATAGGTGGATAACAGGGCCACATGCTGTCTTTACGACATTGCAAGTAAAAGATGGACAATTTCGATTTCCAGTTCCGGATACTGACCGTAATGCCATCGCCTTTAGCTGGAGGGGGACACATTACCAAATGTGTATGACACAATTTGGTTTCAACTCCATGTCCGCCAAGTTTGGCCAGTTGACGGACAAAATATTCAGTGAAATTCCGTTTACAGACGTGTAATTTGATGACATAATCATCTCCTCATCCGCAATGGCCGAGCACGCCGAACATGTTCAGAGTGTCAGTAAAATGCTCGCGCACTACCACATCTACCCATCAAAGCCGAAAAGTGTCATTTTGAACCAGAATTAGAAAAAAGACCCAGCGAACGTGAAAACAATCACGGACTGGAAGCCTCCACAAACCGTTAAGCAATGTTTCAGCTTTTATAGGGCACCAATCTACTACCACCAGTTGATTCCACGCTCTTGGCATATCGCATAACCACTCCATGTAGCCGGCAAGGGCCAAGGATCTTCCAGTCAAGCAATGTTTGAGACTTTTGTGAAGGAGTTGATCACGGAACTCACCAACCGCAATGATATCAACCTTTACACCATAACATCGTACAACTCACGAGCAAAGAGAACGGCCAAAGGAAGAAATGGAGCATTTGAGATCGTGCTACTGAAGGAAGTCAAAGGCATTACGCATCGATTGGAATAATACGTGCCGTTCGTTCAGCTAGCTTAAAGTTATAAAATCGCTGCCTTGCCTGAACAATCGTTATTGGTAATGATTGGTAAGAAAAAGAAAAGATTTCAGAAGTTCGGCCAAACCAAAACAATTCTATGTCTGTCATGAAACTGAAGCTATGAAAATTCTATCACAAACAAATCAAAATGCATTTTTTTACTGCAGTGCTTTCTAGAGTTCAAGAAGTAATGAAGGGCGAAGCCCGTTTACGCAGTTGCAACCGCTGTATGGTGGGTTAGGACATATTCCCACCAGGATCCCTGGTGATATTAAGAGATGTAGACAGACGATTCAATTTTATTTATCCGGGTACAGCATAATTTACGAGCTCTAGAGTATTCAACGCAATTCTAAACTTAAGTCATGCATAAGATTATTTTCGAATCCATGATGTTATAAACTAGAACTATAGACACACCCAAGCATCTGAGTACGCGCATCAGATATTTTTTAGCTCACTAGGGCGACATCTAGGCACTATGAGAGATTGCGAATACGCTATGTAAACAGTAAAAAGACCTTCATATGTCTGATTAAACCTTTTTGACTCCCGTCTGCCCTAAATTCCAGACATCTTCGAAAATTGAAAATGACATTTTCACCAAATTTAACAGAGTGTTATTCAAACTATCACGCAAAAAGGTAAGCAAAGTTTAGGTTTATTAGTTTTTATGAGACAAAAAGTGAAACTCTCTTAAATAGTATTAAAATGATTTATAGTTTCGTTACAACGCGCCGGAGATTTTATGGGCTAAGCATTTCTTATGAAATTCAGGACGTTTTTAGTTTTGCATTGCTTTTACCAAGTTTAATTTTTCTTCTTAATGAACTAGCTCAGTATCGGGGTACGTAATGGGTTTTTAAACAAAAGCTGAGAATTGTTGCAAAAAAAAAAATTCATCAAAGACCTGTAAAAAGAGATTCCTGTTCCATGTTTTAGAAAGTTACAGTACAAGTATCGCATTTTATCTCAAATTAAGTCACCAGGTGATTTGTAATTAAAGATGATGGATACACAATTATGGACAGTCAAGAATTACTGGGCGTTTCAAGAGTATAAAAAAAATCACAAAGCTTGTCAAAATGAGCAACTTTGCAAACAATAGCCGTCCTTTTCCCTAAAACAGTTACCATTCGCGTTTCAAAAAGATAGGGCATTTCGAACTAGTGCGTGATCATTTACGCAGCATATGGTTTCTTTTCCTCAAAACGACATAGGATATTCTAAAGTAAAAGCTTCTAACACGATACTTTAAACAGAAACTTAGATCTAGACAGTTATTCTCATTATCATATCGCTCTCTTAAATATTCACTGAAATATAATCAAACGGTTTTGTTAACAGCCAAATAATGCTCAGCTGCTATAATAAGTATAATTTTTTGACAGAAATGTAAGGTATCATGGTAGTTTATTTCGCACTCAAAACTCCGTTTAATGAACAAGTTCTTTAAACAAGAAAAAGAATAGTAAGGAAAAATGCTTATAAATTTTTTTGATTTATTGAACTGAAAAACTTTTCTTACGGAAGCTTGAAAGTAATGAAACAAGATGCTGTATTGTGCGATGAGCACTGAAAAAAAAGATAGTTGCGAAATGAATGTGATTTAAAATGAAGTGAAATTTTGATTCATATAAACCACAGTGTTTTACATATAGCCATATTATTTAAAAAAATAGCAAACAGAATTTGAACACAATGAATTTCTATATGGGCTTATATTATGCGATGGACCGGACTTTCGATGAAAAGAAGTACATACAAAGCCTTTTCAGTAACCGTTACAAACTAGATAAGGCTTACAAATGATTTCACGCAACGTTTCATAAAATTTTGTGTAGTGTAGACCGCGGTTAATGCGCATGAAACGCATGTCAGATAGATAGCGAGGTCAAGTGGCAGGACTTGAGACACGATGCGTACGTGGCGCACGTGTACGTCGTTTGCCTTGCTCACCCACCGTAGGGTGCCGCGGCCTATTTATGGTCGTGAGTCATACCCGCCGGCGTAAAAGTTGCGGGCATGCCTCTCTCTTTCCCGCCCACCCAACCCGAGGCTTTGCCCCGATGTCTCTCTCTTTGGAGGGTTCAACTCGGCATTTACTGTAGCTGTACTGGACTTCTCTGGTTATTGTACACGTGTTTGACGAAGGGATGACCAGTCCCGCTGAGAACCCTACCGGAGGAAGGGAAGGGGAGGAAAAGATGGGTCGGAGCGAAATTTCCCCCCCGCATTTTATAGACACAGTTGGTGCCTTCAAGTGGGGAGGAACGCGCGGCAATTCGTCAATTTCTTTTAGTTGCGTCGAGTTCGAATCTATCCAGGGGTACGTAACCAACGAATTTCTACGGCGGTTTACGTTGCTGGAAGCAGCCCCGGGTCAGATTTACAGTAAAGGAATGCGTTTCGTATATCTAATCAGGAGTGCAAAATGCTTTTTCACCAAAGAAGCGCGGCAGTTTAGTAGACTCCCAAATAAACTTCCTTTCCTAATTATAAGGTATTGTCACGTAGATACTTTCGTTTTTAGTTCACTTGTTCTCATATGAAAATGAATAAGATGTACTCATTAGAATGGTTTGTGGCCAAAGCAGACCATTTTGAACAGGTTTTGATTAAAATGGAGTATAAGAAATGGCGCAAAACTGTGAACTTTAATTGTGGAGAGTGTACGATACGCGATGAAGAAGCCTTGAATTAATATTATTTATTTCACAAAAGATGAAATCAACTACTGTAGAAGGCTAATAAAAGTTTGAGAGTGAAATGCCCTCTGATTTTAAAACGATTTTTTATCTTGAAGTGTTTTGAAAATTGATTTTTGTAACCTTACACTAGTAAAAACAATGACTCGCATCAAAATGCCAGGTGTTTTATACGTTTGAAATAGACTTACATTCGAATGATGTAAATATTCAGACATCAAGTTTTTCTAATAGTTTTCGAGTGCCTAGATTTCAGAAAATTTAAAAATGTCAGATAATGCTGTTTTAGATGCAACATGCTCATTTGGGCATTCACAATCAGCTGCAGAAAAAACCATTGGCAGTAAAAATGATATTTTGTATCGCAAGTTAGTCCTTGTATTTTGAGTGTAGAGCCATATCTTACATTCTGAAGCAGATAAATCCGCCATTAAAAAAAACGCGTATTCGAAATTATCCGAAAGTATGGTAGACTAAAACTTTTGAATATTTTTTTTCATGGATTAAAAAATATATCTTTCAGGCCGGAATGTTTTATTTTTGTTTAACGATTTGTACATTTTTGGATTTCCAAAGTGGCTATAGCATTCTAAACGTGCTTTCTCATTATTTCAGAACTCTTTTTGCATCTCATATAAGACCTCATTCGTATATAGTTTCCAAGTACACAAATATTTCATTTTCTCTGATGAAATAAAATTATACCGCCCGTCCTACAATGTTTGCATTCAAAACAATTTCTTTCCTTAGTATATTTGATGTTTCGGGGAACTCTCTACAACACAGCA
The DNA here is from genome assembly GCA_019155205.2 of Gracilaria vermiculophylla. Lineage (NCBI taxonomy): Eukaryota > Rhodophyta > Florideophyceae > Gracilariales > Gracilariaceae > Gracilaria > Gracilaria vermiculophylla. The sequence goes on from JAHNZQ020000049.1 coordinate 1,257,071, forward strand.
AAAAATCAACTTTTCTTAATATAAACCCGTAGGGAAGCAAAAATTATAGAAAACCTGTAAAGATACGACTTCTTTGCAATAACTTGGTTTTTGCATGTAAAAACGATCTTTTTATTACTATTAATCGTTAAATACAAACTATATCCTCAACATCATCAACAGGTTTAGCACACATCCTAAAAAAGCTGATGCCGCTCTTGAACAAGTACAGTCTGTCTCAAAATCATATCACTTTGGTGTTGAAGTATAGAATTTGTGATTTTGGTACTGTATGCCTACAGGATCTAGATTAAAAAACAATTCAAATCCAAAAACCGTTTCAAAATTGTAACAGCTTTATTAAGTTAAAGTCTCTTTAAGAAACTCAGTAATTAATTTTTCCACCTTTATGCTGAACAACGCAAATACAGCGTTTGGGCATCGAAATGATGGAGCCATTAACTGTTAATATAAAAGTACTGTCCCAACAATTATAAATACCGTTTTTAAAACCAAAAACTGTTCTAAATTGCCTTCCAAAGCCATAAACCATTATTGATAATAGATTACATTCATTTTAATGAGGTTTACGTCTAGTGAGCGTGCTAGCCAATAAGTATATAACGGTAGTAGTTGCTTCTTATAGCCAATCTGACCCCACTTTAGATTTGTGTATTGCTTATTTGTCTTGCTGTAAATCAAAACTTTTCGTGTGCACATTATCTGCAAGGTAGTTGTAGGTTACAAATAACATCTTCATAGCATGCAGAGTATATATGTGTATGAATAAATGCAATATCTGGTAGCAAATTTCTGATCTGGCAACCCACATCATTACAGAACCGCCTCCAGAGTTTGTTCTCTAAAATTTAATGCGATTCTTTCTTAGATCATGTCAGTAAAATTTATAACCATTTTGTACCATCAAAAAAACATTTTTTTTGTCAGAAAAAACACCTGTGTTTCATTGATTTTTTAAGTATGCCATCTATACATAGCAGTATATTGAATTTTGCCTATGGTTATCTTCTAAAGGGAATGTTCTCATAATTTTTTTAATACTGGAACAGTTGTTTTTAGTGATTTCATGTCAAACTGTTGGTTTAGAAACATTAAGGTTTAAGTTTTTTGCAATTTTTTTGCATGAGACTCTTCTTCAACACAGCTTTTGTTTTCAACCGCGTGTATCTGCAGTAATTAAAAGGTGTGAACGCCCTGTAGATGTTTTTGTTCTACACGTTGCTTGATTTTAAAGGGGGCGGAAAATTGTGACTGGATGACGGTTTAAAAGTCGGCTAATTTTAACATATAATTATCTATTGGCTTTTAGTTGTATAATTGCGAGCTGTTCGGAGCGCAAAAGAGGTGAACTTTGAGCCATAACGATGGATGTTGATGATGTAGTGTTATTATTATGAAACGGCTTTTACTTACATGTTCTGCAAAAGGCGCAGTACAGTACTACTTTGGCCCGTTTTTTAGGCGTGATATGATTTTGAAACGCACTGTATCACATTTTGCATTCTGCTGTTAACTTCATTAACACACACAGGAAAATGGAATTTTCTTAAAAATATTTTCAACGTGTTGAGCTCTTCATTCGAATGACTAATAATTTAATTTATCACCTGCACAGCTGTTGAATTGTTTAATCATGGCGTCGATGAAAATCATGATAGTTTTCCGATGAAAAAAAGGTTAAGAACCAAAGAGGATAACCATTTTGATTACTGTCGGTATGTAACTGATGTAATTTTTCAGCAGTCCTTTTGCCTATCTGGAAACATAGAAGAAGGAAAAAAAATAGTTCTGCGGCAAGCATAAATTATATGAATTTAAAAACGGAAGTTTCCTTTTGGCCAAAAATGGTCTTGCAATAATAATTTCCAATCATGCACTTGGATCTAATGCAGATATTGACATTTATTATTCAAATATTTCGGATCATAAAACCGCACTGGAGAAGCGCGCAAATGAAAATGCAAGTTTTATTTTGGACGCAGGAGATCTTTTGGACAAATTTCATTCAAGTGCAGCGACATCGTTCTCTACCGGCATTTTCCTGAATGGACGTCATGGATGATAACTTGGCGCATCTCGGACGGCGGCGATATTCACTTTCTTTACATTGAGTCTGCAGGCACGAAGGTTGGTCAACGTTTGCGTCGCTTCGCCCATCCTTCGTGCACTTTGCGCTCTGGATGTTTCCTGGCCTCATGCATCATTGTCAAGTACGCATAGTGGAATCTGAACTCACAGCATATTCGAGATCCGACCTCCTCTAATGAAGATTTGTAAGTATCCATTTCAAGCATAGTGTACCATTATGCTTGAGGTTATGTCTTCACAGCGATCATCAATTGATTTATCTCACCACCACAGAGGATGCATATCCCTTCAAACTTCAGGTTGACCCGTAACACCAAACATTCCGACGGAATATTTGCAGAGACGCTTCAAGCGGCTTGTGTTTCGTAACACTTATCTTCATTGTTTCATTGAGATACTTGTGCATGCTTCTCGTTGACTCACAATGAGCGGCTCCATGTCTCACGGCTCCATATGTGATGCTCTACCCACAATAGTCCAGACTTTATTTTCCATGTCTGATACACGTCGATGAACGGCTTCGAATGGCAATGTTGACTGTAAGGGTTCACTTTTTGCCCACAGAATGACTTCCAATCGAAGTGTTCCTGTTCACGTTTAGAAGGCACCCAAATGCTCGCGACGGCCATTCTGACAACAGATTTCATAGCAGCTCACTGTTGCATATCAGAGCAATTGGAAAGTGTCTCGTCGTCGTTTGTGTTTTTCGTGAGATCTGTGAGATCTGTAGAGCTTCGATGCCATCTTAAAAGGCCATCTGTTGGCAGTCGCGCAGTCTTCATGTTGTCTGAAACGGGGCCTATGCTAAATATTGTTCCCGCGGAAGTGATTCCAAATTGTACTTTTGGGCGTTTTGGGTGTCTATCATGCTTACGAGTTTCTTCGTCTTGCAACAGCTTCAACAATCCTCCGTACGACGTGATGTCCGGAATCACAGGACCATCTTTCTCTTTGACAGAACTTTTCGAGAGATTCACAAGCAAAAACAGAAGCATTAATATCGCGAGCACGATAAGAATAGAGTATCCAACTATTGCAAAGGTTTTCACGTCTGTCACATCCATGTCGAACTCCTCGTAGATGACTTCGTTGGTGACGTTTACCGGCACTGAGGAGCGACTCACAAATGTGTCCAAAAATAATCGAACGGGGACCATGTTATCACTAATTGAATGGAGCCCGTTGCTTAAAATAATCTCGGCCTCCGCATCCCATTCAATAGTTGCCTCCTCGCTGAACGCTTCAAACGATACCTCTGTTCTTTTGTTCGTGTTCATAACCTGCTCTCGTTTTGTTTGCGCAAACGTTGCCTTCCCGAGTAGAAAAGTGAAACTGGTCCCGCCTGCGGTCCATGTTCCCAGCATGCAATTCATTCGCGCACTTTCCGGAGAGCTAAACCTGTACAAGTCTAGGCAGATCAATCTATCATATACGGTGGCAGACATGTCGTAAGACACTGGTCGCACGTTTCTCGTCATGATCAATGATGAATAATTGCGATGTACTTCATTTCTCTGCCAGACTTTTGGAGAGCCTTTTCCCGTCATCAGCGAGATACGAGTGGGGCGAGAAATCCTCAAGTTACAACAAGACTTCCAATCTGTTCCGCATTTTGATACCTTGAGAAGTGGCTTGGCACGGTCATGTGCCTGACATAGCACACTTGCGGAGTCCACGGCTGTTCCTATCTCATCATAGGGACTCTCTGCCAAGTTTAGCTCGGAAACTGGTGCGGAACTCATGTTTTGTTTGTCGAAGGCGATAGGGTAATAGGTTAGGATTTCATTCGAGAATTCAGTGCAACTGGAAATGATTTGCGGGTGCATGCTGTTATCAAACAGGACTCGGGCTGTGAGAGGATCCAGTTTAGAAATATACTGGCGATTGGCAGGGCGCTTCGCTTTGGTCGTTTGCCCATTGATACCTAGAGCAAACACAAACAACAACGCAAGCAGCAAAAAGTGGACAAAGACAAGAAGTTTTGATAAGCGATTGCCATCCTCTATCACTCCGCCTGTGAGCGGCGAAATACGATGCTCACGCAGAGATATTCGCTCTCCGTTGAGAAGACGCCTTCTGATGCTCCATGCCTGAATTGAGGTGAGTGTCATCACCAAAATGGCGAAGACGGCAACGTCGACAACCACGTAAATCAGGGCATTCACATATCGGGAATCAACAGCAATGATGGCCATGTTTGAGAAGACGCAACTCCACTATTCACAAGATGATATGAACGAGGGACTTCAAATGCAACTATTCCTTTAGAAACAGCGTTTTCGACTACCAAAGAAATTTCATCGGCTGTGTTAAACTAGAGCATTCGATGGGAATGCAAACGATAAATTATGTTAGAGTGCGATTTCATACCATAAGAGTCATTGCTGAGGTGGAAAACGGAAGGCGAACACCGTCCTTCGAGTAGTTGGGGACAAAAGGTAAGGCGTTACATACCGTAAGCGTTTATACCGCGTCAGAAACCTGAGGAGCAGCTGGTATGACTCATGAAATGTGGCCTGCTGGATTGGTAAGCTGTGACGGAGTAAAGCTTTCTGAAGTCTGAAATTGCATAAAGACAGCACCTTCGACCTCATTTTTCGCAGCGACACATCTGTGACGTCATAACAATGTCGGGTGCAGAAATAAAGCACGTGCGAAAACCTGTTGAAGCCGAAAAGGGAGCACCAACGTTTATCGCTCCCAAACACAATCATGCGATAGAAAAGCATGACCATATCAGGCACTGCCCACACTTTTGCTAAGTGGCCTAGCCGTCCCATAGAAATATCCTTCAAAGGCTCTGAGCTTCGAGAATACCTGCTGAGAAACAACCATATCTCTAATACTGTGATTACCGTCGCTCTTTGAGAAGAAAAATGCTGGGTAGGGCTTCACTTACTGCTGTGAATCAGCCAAAAAGAAAAGACATCTTTGCATGGAGGGGGCTCCAGATGGTGCGAAGCGATGTAGGGTAACACGGCGTGAGGGGAGTGTGCAAATTGGTCACTCTCCCGAAATCTTCATCAAGATACAAATCCAAAGAACATCTCCTCGAACAGAGTAGAAAACAAGCAAATTACCATATTTGACGCCACTTGACTGAAAAAGGGCCAAAAATAATAAAGCCCATATTGTCGGCAGCAAATCGAACGGATTTGCTTATGGAGCCCTCAACCCAAGCTGTTTGAGCAAATATTTTAGGACTGTTGCTTCAATACCATTGGTGTACTAGTGGCGCAAAATTCAAACGTTCGGAATCCAAGACCAGCTTCTTGCCTCACAGTCCGTAACTAATGTTTCACACGATAAATACACCAAGTTCCTTTTGTATCCTATTCGGGTGGTGTCCAAACAACGTGGAAAAACACAAACAAGGCCCGAGAATACTCAAGAAACGCCTTCTGATTGGTTTGCCCTTTTTGCCCTAAGAACGACCACGAACGCCTCTTATCTCTGTAATTAAGAGAGTCAGGCAAGCGAAAGACGTCCACGCTCGATCTCGTGATCGCCAATTATGTACCACTATAATGTAGATTGTGTAACTTCGAATTGCCGTTTGGCTTTGGCTTCGGCTTTCGGCTGTGCAATTTCAAGGAGACCGCCCCGTTCCTTTGGTGTACAACATAAGATTTTACGCCGGACATACAGTGCTTTTCAAAAACATATTAAAGTACCCCTCAAAAGAGCGCCAAAACTGGACTGTAGGCTAGATATTGCACATAGTCTATGTACAATCGTTTCAAAACGATATGTACACCGTCTTCTTCCTAGTAAAAATGGCTCAAGGTCCGCCACTTTCCAAGCAAGAACATCTTCAAATTCTAAAATTTAACGACGAGATTTATTCCAACAGTGCTATCGCTAAAATAGTGAAGCGTTCTAGAGTCACGATTGTTACCTTTCTCAAAATCCGAGTCTTCGTGTATTAAAACGATTTCTAAAACGCCCTAGGAAGATCAGTCTAGCAGATAAAAGCAGAGTGAAAGAAAAATTGCAAACATAAAGTATTGTGCAAAAGCATTTGGCTCAATTTCAATCCCAACATTTCTAAATAAACTATATAGAGGTCGATAAACAGTAAAAATATATTTAAATATAAAAAAATGAAAAACCCTTCTTTCTCTAAGACCGTCACAAAGAAAAGAAAGTGGACTGCTGTGCTGGAAAACCTACTGAAAAAAGAAATGAGAACATATTATTTTTATTAAATGAAAATAATTTCAATTTAAACGGACCAGATTGCTACAAATACTATTGGCACGATCTTTGTAAGAAACGTCATGAATTCCAAACCAGGAATTCAGGTGAAGGCTCTGTAAGGGTCTGAGCGGGCAATTCTAAAAAATGTCTTCTGGAAATTGCATTTATTCAAACAAATGTAAATGAGGAAAAATATCAAGAAGTTTCATACAATTATTTGCTACCGTTTGGTTCATGCTTCTATGAAGAAATATTCATTTTTCAACAGGATAATGCGCCTGTATACATTCCATCTTTAATCAAAAGTTGGCTACCGGAGTGTGAGTTATCTGTTTTAATGTAGCCGGCACACTCACCAGGTTTGAACCCAATCGAAAACGTGTGAAAACTGCTGACCAGGATGGTTTTTGCGCATGAAAGGCAGTTTCAGGCAGTTGTTAAACTCAAAAACTATATTTGAAATTGCTGAAAATCTCTAACAGTTTCGAGTGTGGAAAAGTACATCAATTCGATGCCGTAACACTGCATTAGTGTTGTGCAGCAAAAAGGTTGCAAAATAAACTATTGAGCGTCGCGCAGTAAAGAATTTTTATTGATGATCATGTGTTTTTGAAACGGTTTTTTGGCTTTTTTTTCTGAAATTTATTTTCGTAGGCGTATAGTATACAGTTGGTAAATTGTTCGAGATTTCACAGCATGTCGTATGTTTTTGAAACACTCTGTTCATCAAAAAGTATTAACGCAACAATGCGCTTTTATACTCTACTATCGCTACAGCATACCCCTTCCGTTGGGCTTTGTTTCTACTCTTACCGGCGCACCGCAATTTAACGCATCTAATAAACTACCTCGAGGCTCTAGTATCACTATTTGTTCCTTTTTATTTTTGAAAATAGTGTTTCAGAAACATGACGGATTGTCAAATGTCAAAAATCCTCAAAATGTCTTCGGTACGCCTACAAAAAGGGTTTCAGAAAACACTATAGAAAACTGTTTCAAAAATATGTTTTTTTTCACAATCAAGCCTTTCTTGTGGGTCATTCAGTCGTTTATTTTTTATACTTTCTGCTCCAAATCGCTAATTCATTCTTTTGGGCTTGCGTTTCTATACTTTTCTACAGTTGAAACTCAATATGGTATTGCAGCAATTTCTGATTACTGGATCCCTCCGCATTTGTGCACTATACTTTTGTGTGTCTACGACCCTCTGCGATACGTGTTAACTACAATAAAAAAAAGTTTAAAATGCCAGACAATCCCACTGACCTTTAAGAGAACCTATGTCATGAAAACTTTGCGCAAAGTATTTTATATAGCATTTGACGCTGGTAAAAAGAATCTAATGACACACATAACTATACTTTAGACTTTCGCATTTCCAGCACTCTACCTATAACAAATTTCTGCCTCAAGTATTCTAATATTCTGATAACGCGATTGGGGAACATCGACGGCACTTATGGCCTTCTGTGTGGTACTGTCAGCCCTCCTGTCGAGGTAGTAAAGCACAACGTCCGTTAGGAGTTTTTAGTGACTCCAAAGGCGCGTATTCCTAAAGGTGGTCTCCGGTATCCGCTGTTGCGAGCCGGGGGAATTCTGTAAGGGATCCGCAAACACCAAGCGGAGGGGAGGTTCACTGGGCGGACAATGCTCCTACAGGCGCTGCTACGATGCGACCTGGGGATCGGCGGCTTAGAAACCTGAGAGAGTAGACAAGAGACTCCAACCGGAAAATGTAGAAGAAGACTCAAGGGTGCTTGTCTTTACTTCCCCAGAGGTGGAGCTCAACCGGCAGC
>JAHNZQ020000049.1:1275605-1290633 GCA_019155205.2 Gracilaria vermiculophylla
GGGATCCGCAAACACCAAGCGGAGGGGGAGGTTCACTGGGCGGACAATGCTCCTACAGGCGCTGCTATGATGCGACCTGGGGATCGGCGGCTTAGAAACCTGCGTGAATAGACAAGAGACTCCAACCAGAAAATGTAGAAGAAGACTCAAGGGTGCTTGTCTTTACTTCCCCAGAGGTGGAGCTCAACCGGCAGATTAAATATCAAGCCGGGAGCCCGCCTCGGCAGGTCGCACTACTGTGCTAATTACCTCCATAAAATATCTAAAATAAATAATAAATTCTACCGTACCTTAAGGATACTGTAGCGCACGCGGGCGAGATTATGCACCACGTGGCCCAGCCAATAAACTACAAACCCTCCTTAGGAATATTATACCTTAATGCCAAACCACCATATTTCCGTAGGAGCCACTGTACTACAGTTGGGCCGTAAATATGAGAACGGCTAAGGTCGCAGGCGCGAATCACGTTCGTTTGCAAGTTGGACTTTGAAGCAGCCAAAGCGGCGCATGCAGCGCGACGGCAAGCACATTGAATGGCCTTCCGGCACGCGCAAGGCTGCCGCGCGCAACTCGCTGGCTACAGTATGGTTGCCGGATGGCTGTGGCCTTGCACGATTAGTTTAGTTGTTTCGCCCTCTGCTAATTTTTGTTACTTTGGCCATTTCTGCCTTAGTGCTACAGTACTTAGCGCCACTGCACTCCTGCCGCCGCACTGAGTAAACCCCACCAAGCGGGATTCCCGGTCTAAACTGGGCGCCCACGCGGGTAACTCTCTCCATCGTGGGGAAGTACACCGCGGAGTACGGAAGTCAACCGCCCGTGACGCCGCGAACCATTTTCTGGACTATTCTTTTCTTCTTTCAGGTTCTCCCTCGTACGAGGCTAGCCCCACCGAACCTTTGGTTTATCCCTCTTCGGATTCCGTCCATCATCCGCTCATCGCAGCTTGCCCGATACCCGCGTGGCCCAATATATTTTCCAACCTCGCCGAGATAGCCCGATATGTTGCAGTAGAATCTCATCAAACGTACAGAAACTGCCTCAATCACAGGACTTGCCTCATGCCCGGTTTCTTAATTTTTCTTCCTCCTGCAGCCCTCGCAACGGCTTGGCCTTGTAGTTACGCCCGGCTTGTGTGACTCGTCTGAAAAAGACTTCGCATCTGAAACACTTCGCCAGAGGAAGGTTCCGAACACCCTCCGTGGTACTATTCCACTGTAAGGCATTGCACATCAATGTTGCAATGCAGAATTTAGGGCAAAAGTTCTTTTACCTTACGCCGTCTACTATTTCAATGCGCACTATTTAGAGTAGCTAGACTTCTTACATTCTAATTCAGAACAGCCCCTTTAGCATATATCACCTTATTCTGTGTGCTGTTTAAGTGGGTGTGGAAAACCTTCTGAGAATTTAAATATATTTAGAATTAGCCGGGCTTCCGAGGGGGTTTATGAGTTTTGAAACATTCAAAGAGACTAAAACACCGGATTTGATTCTCGCTTATAGTTGATGACCACTGAACTGCTGTGATAGATAATGGCGTGTTCTATCACTATTTATTGTTCACAAGCAGCCATGGTGAACGTTTTTATATTTCAAATTTCAAGTGTATTGGCCTGAACAGTTTCAGATTGTACGAATGGAAATTTGTAGGAAGATCTACGTCGAAAGTGATTCACGATTGAAGCAATATTTGGCCACCATCATTTGTGTTTTACAAGCTTCAGCATACTATGTATTACAAAACTCTACAGAAAGCACAAACCTTTTCCATCCTGGACAAAAACGCGCAATAAACCATGTGTTGTGCTGAAGAAAGGTTTTATGTAATACTATTGGAATAAGTTTACCTCTCAATTTATCTATGTCACAAAAATGGCGTTAACTTAGTATTAAAAATTGGTTCAAGTATAAAGAAAAGTTTTTGATTCAGATGATAATCACCAACAAAAGTAGATAGCTTGATAAGAACACACAGCGTACCAGAGAGCACTATAAGGCACTTTTATAGTTTCTGACGAAAACGAATACAACGTCGTCTGTCGAGATGGCTAAGAATATAATTAACATGACTTACGAAAAGAACGCTCTGAGCTCTAGACAGAAAATGCTGGAACTTTTTCCGTAATATTATGGGCTACTACAAAGCATCCACAAGTGTTTTCATAACTTTATGAAACCTTTTGGATATTGTGTTCATGAAACAATTTTCGTCTTGCCACAAGATAATTCCTAGATTCACTAATAGAAGTTGTTAACGGAGTGGCTACAAGAAACAAAACGGAAAAGGGTGGAGTAGACAGCGCGCTTACCGGACTGAAAACCCATTAAAAATGTATGATATTTGTTATTCAGAATAGTTCATGTTCATAAAAGGCAATAAAAACCATATTTTATATAAAAACTGTATTAAAAACTGCTAGGATAATATTTCAGTTTCGGCAATTAAAGGCTACTTTAATTTAATGCTGAAACTCTGTATTAGCGTTTTTCATGAGAAAGGAGGAAAAAGTTGTTACATAATCTCTGAAAGAGACCGTTTGTAAAAATTTTATGTTTTGAAAACGACTTGTGAACTTGATTTTATTTGGAAACACGATTCTGTAGTTGCACACACCTAAAATCACGATTTTTTTCCTTTGACATCGACGTGATATGAGTTTGAAACAGACAGTATATTGGACAATCAAAAAATGCTTATTGCAATTTAATTTTTTTTCTCTTCTTTTAGCTCTTTGCTTGCTTTCCTCTCCTCATTTCGAAGCTCATATATTCCTTTCGACCCTGCATCGCTGGCATGTCTGGGATACTACTTTAACGATATGGTTCCTTTGGGTACCCTTGTAACATACCTTCGTAAGCATCTTGATGGCCATTTTACAGGATGCCGCCCCTAAAACCGTTTTTCACTCGGAACCCGCCGCTGACATTGCCAACCATGTTGACACCAGGATCCATGTACTGTTGTGAAAACACGTACAAGTCCGATGCTGATAACGAAGGAATGACGTACAACATCAACATGACACGTCCGCCGCTGACAGACTTTAGTATCCCAAGGGTCGCGTAGTATCCCTATATAAATGAAGCGTCACCCCCCAGGAGACCAGAACGGACTCCTGCCAGATTCCTGTGCCGAATACCGTTGCTTGTGAGAAAGGCCCCCTACACTGCGCAAACATGAACGTCTCACTTGTGTCAGAAGCCCATGCCACAACTGTACGTAAGGCGGTGCATATTATCCCCAAAGCCCCGGAGACCACCTGGATATCCCTGACAACTCTGCTTATCGCTTGGCAGTCAACATCACCAATTAACAGCAACCTCACGTTAAGTTCCACTACTTTTCGAGATTGCGGAGAGATTCGTGTCCGGGCTGCAGCACAGCAGTGTTGTTGGGTTGAGATCTCTACCTTACCTTACCAGCGGCTGGACTGATTCCCTACTCACGCCACAGATTTTTGGATTTACTGCTTTTCCGCTGCCGGCGAATCTGCTTCGCACTGTGCGGATACTATTGTAGTCAAGAGTTTCAAAACGTTTTCCAAGGTTTGAGGTGTTATGTGTGAGACGCTCCCTGTCGACGTGCTATCAATATACGGAAGGGACAAACGTCGAGTAGAGAAGGGGGATGACTGCAAGTCAACCGCTGTCAGTCTGCGAGGCATGCGATCGTTTGCCGCGGCCTGGTTCAGGGAATATTATTTTGTTGAATCACAGACTCATTCCAATCCGTGTTCTGCACAAACGTATGTATAGCACAGCAGCAGTCGTGGCTTAGAGGTCGATGGGTAGCCCATTATGCCTGATGCTGACGTGCTATTTATTCGGAGTTAGGCAGCGTTCCACCAGCGTTACGTCGCAGAACAGTATCTTTACATCTCATGTGATGAACACTGCCCCCCCCACCCCCCGTTCCGAAGAGAAATTTCATGAGCGTCTCAGGTAATCGAGTAGCCACTACGACGTCTATATCTGCAAACATCTTGATTGCAAGCCTTACTTTCATAAACATAACTTTGTACACTTGATATTCTCCATATCCGCTTAGATTAGATTACGTTGCGAATCTGCACATCAAACTTGATCTTCAGCACATCCTTTTGGGGAATGGCAGCCCACATGTCGTCCAAGTCGTTATCGTCCTTATTTAGATTTTCTTCTGGTTTCAAATCAATAATTGCAACCTCGATAGAAGCATCATCCGACAACGCCTCCCATTTGTTGGACGAGAACTTCAGATTCTGCACACTCACATTCACATTCAGCGAATCATACGCCGCAATAATATCCTTCTCTGGGTATATCTCGTAAAGACCCTTGTTTTTGGTGATGATCCGATACAATAAAGTTCTCTCGGAAATATTGCTGAGGTGCAGAATTGACGGCTGTTGCTCGGCATCATTTTCAGCCCGGAGACGCAAAATCTTGGGCGTCCAGAACAGAACATCTTCCAAAGTATCCATGAACGAGCTCGACAGTTGTAACTTCCCAGCGCTGCCGTTCGCGTTCAGTTTCTTAAAAGCGTCCTGCAACCGATGGGCGGCACGGTCCGGCAGTTCGGAGGGGCTGAGCTTGCGAGGATCTGCATTTCGCAACACGGGGAAGAGCACGGTGCTTATGTCGCCGGCCGAAACTCTGGGCCACAGATCTTGCGGCGTGACATTTCCAAGAAGGTTCTCGGAGTGGACGGCAGCTACCTCGAGTTTGAACTTGTCATGGGAAGTGGGCCTGCTGACGGGCACAATAGGGTTGGCGGTAATCTCTCCATTAATGTCCATTCGCTTAGACTTGGGCTGGGACGAAAGCTCAATTCGGAAACTCTGCTTAGGGTCAATGATTCCGACACGAGGGCGGACGACGTAGCCCATCTGATTGGTAGTCTTCATCTTGAAAACGATCGGATACTCTGAAATGTTCGTCACGTCCAAATGTGAACAGCATGAACCATTCGGGTTTGTGGAGGGCACAAACGCAAGTGTGGTTGGCTTAAAGGTGACAAGCTTGTCCAGCGGGATGTAAAACGCGCTCTGCTTGACTATGACACCCATGGTACGCTTGCGGACGGCCGAGCTCGGCACGAGGTTCCAGAGGTCGACTGCGGCGTTCGGGTTGGCAGTGGAGCGATTCGGGGTGGAACTGATGGGGGCGGCAACGACCAGGAAGCGGTGGCGAGCCACATCCTGGGCCCGAGGAAACGTTCGAAGAGGACGCTGGATAATCTGAACCTCAGCGGTAGTGTGCGGCTCAATGAGACCGCAGCCAGACTTGACGGCATACGTGCGATGCTCGTTGGTCTTCACCTTGTACAACAGAGTCTCAGGGGAGTTGTTTGTAATCTTCAGCGTCTCAGTGGACGCTTTGTCTAGCTGGGAGCGGAAGATGAAGCGACGTGGCGGCTCGCAGGTAAAGAAGTTCTCCGTGGCGTCGCGGTGTGACTGGGCTATGGCAATGGAGTTGGTGGTGTGGAGCGGCGGGGGCGTGCTGGGCTCCGGGACGACAGCCGGCGGCGGGGTGCTGAGAATGGTGGGCATGGTGAACCAGTAGGCCTGTAGTTGGAAGACCTAGAGCAAAGTGGATGCTGCTCTGCCTGGGGAACGACGTAGGTGGCGTTGAGTGAGCAGGAGGGCTTGTGCGCTGCTGGTGCTTCAGCGTTTGTGACTGACTGGCTCAGAGCGCATAGCTGCTGCTGGAGCTCTCCGAAGCCACGCGCCTCAGATATGAAGGCTGGACCGGAGCAGCGCCTGCGCACACGTCGGCCACGCGCCTCAGATATGAAGGCTTGACCGGAGCAGCGCCTGCGCACACGTCGGCCACGCGCCACGTTGATCCCTAAAATATGGGGTTTCTGTGGAAGTTGATTTATTTGAGCGGAGCAAGTGAAAAAGGATCCGAAATCCACTTGGAACCGCCGAAATCGCGGTACACCTGTCCAGGCTCTTCGCAGCGCTCGCGGGCGGCTCCAGCAAGCTTTAACTCTCTCCGCCCGCTCATCTCGGAACTCGGAACGTCCCATCTGCTTCACACTCCATCCACCCCGCGGCGACAGCGACGCCTTGGTGAAGCGTCGCTGACCGCGAGCTGCAAGTCGCGCGGGGCTGAAGGATATCATCCGCTCGTTTCGCAGCAGCAAGAACTCTAATTGTGGCCGTGTCAAATTGGATCCCATGAGTACGTCAACTACTTTCAAAAATTGATCATAAAAGTACTCTAATTACGAATCAAAATTTAATCCCAAAATTATTCTAATTATCTCCTTAAATTGATCCTAAAAAGTATAGTTACCGCTGTGCGAAATTTTGATTCGGAAGCACTCAAATTACCGTCGTGACAAATTTGATTTTGATATTTAAATTACCGCTATGCAAAAGTTGATCCTCTCTTGCTCCAGGTGTACCGTCGTGCGATAGAGATTACTCGCCCCTCCCGTTTGGAAGCTGCCGTTGTCCAGACGCAGCCCAGACCGTTACAGCCAGAACTGGTCGTCGTCTGAGGCGCCCCAGCGCTTCCAATCCGCAATGCAGCCGGCGGACACCAGCGCGTGGAGGTACGCGGCTGCAGTCGCCGCCGCCAGTCTCAAGGAAATGCCCGTCGCTCCACACCCGAAGATTCGGCCAACTGCGCAGTCCTTCGTGGGGCCGGATCCGCAACCTGCATCAGATCCAGCGGAAGTGAACAGCCAGCCTGCTGCCGCGTCATGGGTCATTTCCAGAGATCCTTCCCCGCGCAACTTTAGCAACACACTCAGTAAGCCTGGGTCTCGTGTTGAGCAGCCGCCGACGCCTTCGCTCAGCCGACCATTCCTGCACGGTGAGCCGGACCGATCGCGTAAGCTTGAGCACGGTACGGATCCTGCTGCCACGGCGCCATCGACGAAAAGCGCTGATAACATCCTCGACTTGCCACTGTCAACTTTGAAGAAAGCAAAGAACGGTGAGCCCAACCGACCCCGTGAGCTTGAGCACGGTGCGCAGCCTGCTGCCGCTGCGTCATCGGGTAAAAGGTCTGCTGAGAGCGTCGACAAGCCGCTGTTATTTCGAAAGAAGGCAAAGAAGAACAAAGCCGAGAAACCTGTTAAGAAAGCTTCGCATCAACAAACCGTCGAGGTGCTCTTTCGGAAACCGCTCCAAGCCACGTCCACCACTTTTTGCCTGTCGCCCTCCTATGAATTGCACGAAGCACCGGTCGAAGACGCTGTCAAAGAGTTCATGTTCCCGATCATGATGGCGAAGAATGAACTTCAGCCGAAATGGGCTGCCTGCATTCTGTGCCTCGCGGGAGCTCGCGGGAACAGCTTTGTCTACTTCCAGAGTTTTGTTCTGAAGAAACGGAAGATTATGGCACACCTCGAATCTTGTCATGCCGGTCTTGATGCTGATGCGTATGTTCGCCTCAAGTTAGATGAGAAACTGGCTTTCCTCAGGCGCAGTCTTCCATCGTTCGATGTGTTAAAGAATAATTCAGTCATCAGCAGGTTGGAAGACCACCCCGTATGGAACGAAGCTGAATACGCCCGTATTCTTCTCTCCAATTCCTCAGCAGCACAACTTTTAAACGGAGCAGCAGAAAATCAACAGCAACCTATGATTCAGCCTTCGCATAATGCCAAAGGGAAGAGAGAAAAAGCTTTCAAGGATGAGACTACCGAAGACCAGTATCTTGCCAGGCCTCCCGCGAAGAAAAGGAAGATGTCGCCTCAAGCCCGTAAACAAAAGCCACGAGCAGAGCAGATGCAGCATCTGCCTCAATTGTTCATCGCAGGCTATGAAGACATGGACATTTTGAAACGTCACTGTTTCTGCTCCGATGATCCGGATATCACAAGCGGCAGGCAACAGTTTGTTGGAGATGCAGGAATGGAAAAAAAAATACCATTAGGAACAGAAAACTGCCATGAGAGAATGTTTGACTGTGGGCATGCATATGACATTCTTTGCGACATCTTTCAAAACGCAAAGCCTTGTCCTCATAAGGAGATACTGCGATTAGTCTTGGGCGACAAGCTCCGAGATGCATCCGGCGAGAAGCTGGCGACTCTCGACGGTCACTTTCTCACACCTGTCGTATCTAGCCCTCCCGGTAATGAAAGCTCCGCAGTGGCGAAGGGGGGAAATCAACAGCATGCCACGCCTCTGTTCGTATTGACTTTGTTTTACCTGATGCGCGGTATGCCTACTTCTGTAATCGCAGAGCTTGCTGATGCGTTATCGGCAGAAAGAGAAAGTAAGGAGAAGGCAAACACAGAAAGCTTGTTGCCATTAATAATAAGAGGTGCAAATTCTGTGTGCGTCGAGAACATGCGACTGACGAGACAGGTGCTCGACGCAAGGCACAAGTACAGCTGGGCATTGGCGTTCCTGACTCGTCCATGTCCGGAACTTGGTGAGGATGGGGTGCAGGTCCTGGTTGCAACACAAAACGGGAAGATGATTCGAAGCGATTTACATGTGGTGTGTTTACGGCATGCGGATAACGTAGATGAAAGTGTACTGCAATTCTTCGACGCAATTTGCCCTGATTGGAGGTCACGATTCATCGGTGTTAACTCTGGAATTGATGGCGCGGACACGAAAAGAAAGCAAGTGGAGCGAAAACTGTTTGAGGTGTTGAAAACAGCTGAAGGAGTTGAAGATGTGCAACTGGTCGATAAGGAAGTGGCTAGGGAACGGCGCCCGATTTTTGTAGATGTTGTAGCGAAGATGGATGAAAAGGAGTTTTTACAACTGGTGGATTGGGCTGAGAAACGGTTTGGGAAGTGGTTGAACAAGCAGGAACTGAGGGAATGTTGGCAAACATTGGCTCGAGATGGATGTGCTGAGGCTGGTCAACGCGCCCTACCATACTGCGAAGCTAACTACACGCAATATATGGAGAACAACGTAATGCAGGAGTTTGGGGAGGACTGGGCACCGTTTGGGGCTCTGAGAGATTTGGCATACAGCTTGCGGCCGCTGTATGAACAATATGATGTCGGAGCGGATCAAAGCGGATGCTTCCATGCTGGGGTAATTTACAGGACGTTGGGGGATGAAAGTTCGTCGGTGGACGTTGGATTGGAGCGTGTCATGCATGCTAGATCGCTTGTGAGGGCGTGGTGCATGGTGGGGATGACTGAGCAGAGTGCGAATCGGAAGCAGGAATGGTCGAGTAATGCAGGGATTTGGGGAGAGAATTGGGTCAACTGGGTGAGGGAGAGATGTAGTGAGGGAGGGATCGTTGGCGTTGGTTGAGAGCTCAGATTGTTATCTTGGTGTTGTATTTTACTGGCTGATGATGCCGCGCGCAGCTTAAGAGTTAAGAGGTGCAGTTGGCAAGACGTCGGTCTGACCCCTTTGTATCGATACAGATCGCACATCATTTGACCCCCACAAGTGGTGGAGGCGCAACCAACGTGAAGGTGATGATGGGCGACGCATGACAACAAGAATGCGGCACGCAGTAAACACGCTCGCGGGCGTGTGCTTAAGCGATCGTGCTTAGCGCTGCGGGCTTATGGGATCGTGCGGGGGGCTGGAGCGGCGGCGCACGGACCAAGTAAGGTCGATTGCCTGCGGTAGAGAGCGAGCGAATCGGCGCGCGTCAGTCGCCTGCCCCGCCGGAACGCAGCCAGCAGGCCACGACAGCGCCGCTGCTTGCGTAGGGTCGCCCGCCAACAGCGAATTGGCGCGGGGAGGCGCCCGCGCGGCGCCGTCGCGGCCTGTAAGCGCGCGTGAAATGCTGTTGAAGGTACTGTACATAGCGCGAGTAGGAGATGGCGCAGTTGCATTTTTGACACGATCTGTAGCCGCGCGGCGAGCATTGCGCAGCGGTAAGCGCCCCACGCCACCCCAACCGCGCGCCTGCCGCTCGCCTTCGCTTTCGATACCTCCACCCGCCTTCGCCTCCCTTCCGATACTTCGATACATTGCGTCGCTTCAAAACATTTTACCTTCACCTCCGCCGCCGACACACGATTAAAGAATATCCCGTTCCGTCAAGCGCTTCATACCCTTGGGCCCGTCCGTTGCAAACTGGCCCGATTTTTATCGCGTCGCCAGTCTCATACCTGCTTCAACGCAGAAAACTCCCTCTTCACCGTCTCGATCTCGTCCTGTCTTCCGTTCCACCACGTAGCCGAGCTCCGACATCGCCGCTGTCAACATCTTCCTCGTAACGGCGCGCACCAGTCACGCCCTCCCCACCCGATTCGTGCTCAAAGCCCTCGGCGCTATGCGCTCTCCTTTGTGGAGGTTGTCCCCGCAACAGTTCGGAGAACGAGGGCAGCACACGTCTCTCTGGCGCTCTCACGTGAGTCATCGTCATTGCTGACGCTGGAATATCGCTCTCTGTTGCTATTTCATTTCTCGCAGCTGACGGCGAATGCGAAACAGCCATTTGAGGGGCGTCAAACGTCACACATGTTGTCGATACCCCCGCTGCGGGCAGCCTTCGAGCGATGGGGTCAACTGCGCCGATGCCACTCATCGCCTGTCCACCAGCAGCTGTTGCGGCGTTGTACATGCCAGCTGTCGATGTTCTAGCGCTGGCCATTCCATCTGTCGAAGCACCAGTGCCATGCCATCCCCGTTCAGAGGCGCCGGCCGTACGCAGATCAGGTGGAGGTGCGCCAACGACAGATGCCCCGGGCGGCAGCGCAACCGCCGATCGCCCCACCTCCGACGAGCTGGCGGCCGAAACAGCAGCTGCGGAAGCGCTACTCTCCGATCTTCTGACCATGGGAGAGCGCCTTTGAGCGCCTCGTCGGCTTTTCTGCAGATCCTTGCGCCTCTGCCGAAAGTACGCCTTCCACTCGTGTTGATCGCCGCAGGCGCGTGAAAGACCGCTGGCAGACATCCTGCACAAGTTGTGGTTCTCGTGGAGAAAGTCGTACACGGAGCCGGGCGAGGTGCGAGCAAGCGCCCGGAGGGCGCTTGCCACCGCCAGTTTGCAGCAGTCGTCCGTTTTGTCGAGAACAATGCTGCAGCCCTCCAGAATCAGGTTCTCGTAGATCGCGTCGCGCGCCAGCGGGATGAGAGCCCAGATGGCGCTTCGGGCGCGCCAGGCGCACTCGCAGCGCATCCACTCGGCGATGAGGGGCATCATCTCGTGGCGGCGGTCGATGAGCAGTTGCTTGAGCACAAGTGTGCTGAACTTGTCGCAAACCTCGTAGCCAGAGATGCATGCGGTGTCGATAAGATCGGCGAACTGCGGCATGTGTGTGGTGTCGATCACTCGCTCGGGGATGAGAATCTCGCTGAGAAAGATGATGGCCGAAAATTTGTCCTCGAGATACTCGGAGCGGAAGAGCTGCATGGCGACGGAGACCTTGAGATCGCGGGTGATGTGCGGAGCGGGCTGCCTCCATTGGTCATACCAGGTGTGCACGCAGAAGCGGATGCCGAACATTCTTACGCCCCGCGTCATGGTGACGGGATGCATGCGCTCGCAACTCCATACTTGAGAGTCCCTGACTGAACGCTGATCGAGAATGTGTTGCAAGGAAGACACGATTTGGGCGGCGCTTGACGCGGAGGGCTGCATCCGAAGAGGTGACGAGAAAAAGAGTTAGCAGCAGCGTGAGATTTAAGGTTTAGTGGAAGTTGGGAACGCGAAAGGGTCACGGATAGAGCAAAGAGCATGCTGGAAAGGGTTGTGCACCAAAACGGGGGTCGAGAGGAGCGAGCAGGTGGGCAAGCGAGGGAATAAGGATTGAAACGAGCAAATAGGGTACAGAAATAGAGGTTTTCGCAACGCAGCAATCAAAGATGAAAAAGGCGGGCTGCTGCAAAGACGTGGAGGGCTGTAGTGACTGCAACCGGGGGGTGGAGGTGGGAGGGGGGCGAGCCGACAGCGACAAATCCAAGTCAGCAACGCAATGCAGCATGGGCAAGCGGCGATGGGAAGCAGACAAAGAGCTCTCCAAGCGGCATTATAAGCGGGGGTGGTGGGTGGGTGGGTGGCATGGGGGGGGGGGGATGGTGAGGCGCGTGCTGGAGGGGGGAAAGACGCGCATGCCAATGGCGGCGTGCAGGTTTGCGGACGATAGCATTATCCGACTTTCACACACGCGCGTCCTCGCAGGACCGCGCGCTCTCTGAGCCGCGCCATTTGCGCTCTCACACGTGTGCCCGTGGAACGCGTGTTACGGGCGAATTTGTATTGTGCGCATTTGTTGGGGGAACGCGGCACGCGGGGCGCGCGCGGGCGCGCGGGAGTGCGCGTTGTAGGGCGCACGCGTTGTTGGGCGACGCGTGACGTACGAGGCGTGCGGCGGCGTACCGCCTGCGCGGGCTGCGCGCTCGCCGGTCACGCGAGCGCGCGTCGCCTCATGGAAGCTCCGCCGCGCTTCCATCGCCGCGCTTCCATCGAAGTGCTTTCAAACCCGCGCCGCCGTGCGCCACCAACACGCTCCTGCGAGACGCCGCCCTCGCCCGTGGAACGCTCTCGCGCCGCCGTTGCTCGAAGCCCTGCCCGCTAATCGTCCACTTCCTCCTGCTGCGCCGCCCCTTCTCTACCGTCTTTACAGTCGCCCTGCCGTACGTGGTGGCGAGAAGGAAACTTCCAGTCTAAAGCGCGCGTGTTTTGTATCTTTTGCGTTCCACATCGGGGTGCACCGTGGAAACAACCGTGTTGCGAGCAACAGCTGTTCACCTCCAGTGTGATGGATTGCCATCACCCCTTTTCCATCGCCAATGTCTCGAGCCCTTTGCTCCACGCCGCGGAATTTCCACAAACACAGCAACCTACATCGCATGCATCAGCACCCACGCGCGTGCAGGTCGTCAGCGTGGGTGCTCCCTTTCCTTCGCACGTACGCGCCTCTTGCCCTCTCAAGATCGGCTCTGCTACATGGATAGCTCAAACGCGCCCACTGTGGCTGTGAGCCGTTTCTGCTGTGCATGAACACACGAACGCCAGCTAATGCACCTGTACACGACTCACACGAGAATCGCTCCAAAACTACTCACAAATTACGCTTGGCTCGCCGCCAATCAACGGGCGAGTCGTGCCAGATAGATGCTACCGCGTCGCAGATACCACGTCAAAGACAGGGTATGTGTAGGGTGCGCACTGCACGACACCTGCACATCCAGCACAGAGTGGGTCTCACATCTGCACCATAGCTCTCCAGCAGCCTCATCTGTCGCTACTTTGCCACGGACGCCGCAGTGAACTCGCGATCCACTCGCCTTTGCATCGCCTGCAACACGGCCTTCTCGATTCATCACCCCACGCACATTTCCACCAGCAATGGGGTCCCCAACCATTCCCGCCACCATGAAAGCACTGCTTCAATACGATAAGCACGGCGCCGCCAACTTCCGCATCGCTCAAGTTGACACCCCAAAGCCACAGCCGCACCAAGTGTTAATCCGCGTTCACGCCGCCTCCCTCAACCCCATCGACATCAAGCGCGGCTTAATGGTCGAAGACAAATATCCCATAACGGTCGGTTACGACGTGGCCGGCGTCGTGGCCGCTGTGGGAGACTCAGTCTCAAACGTTGCTGTGGGAGATCGCGTTTTTGGGGACATCATGCGCGATAGTGCAGGCCAAAAGTTCTCGGGCACCGTCGCGGAGTACTGCGTGTGCCCGGCCGACATCCTCGCCGTCATCCCGAACAACGTCTCCTTTGAGCAGGCCGCCGCCGTGCCCGTGGCCGTGCTCACTACCATCGAGGCCATGGAAACAATGGGCGTCAAGCCTGGCGATAACGTTTTTATCAGCGGCGGCGCTGGTGGTGTCGGTGTGCACGCCATGCAGCTCGCGAAGAATGTGTACGAAGCGAGCCAAGTCGCCACCACCGCCTCGCTCGCGAAGTTTGACTTTGTCAAGAAGCACGGCGCGGACGTTGTGGTGAACTACAGGGAGGAAGATGTCGGTGAGAAACTGAAAGGGTGGGCCGATGTTGTGATGGACTGCGTTGGTGAGGTGGAAGCTGGAGAAAAGGTCATGAAAGACGGCGGCAAAATGCTCACCATCGTTACGATGGGGTCACGCTTCATGATGCTGACACCGACCACTAAACTGATTACAAGCCTGGCCAACATGCTGGCCGCTGGAAAGTTCACCGTCGTGCTGGACTCCGTGCATCCGTTTTCTAAAGTGGACGATGCCTTGGCCAAGCTTTCTAGCGGCAGGGCGATGGGCAAGATAGTGGTCAAAGTTGTAGAATGAAAGACTGTTGGAAACATACATATTGCAGAAACGCACACTTCGTGTTCGAGTTGATAGGAAAAACTTTTGCTTTGTTCCCATACATACGGTGGAAGAAGCATGCGATGTGACGTAGGCTTTTGCAACATGCCTGGCGCGAACGCGTCGCTCTGTCCACTGAGGCGCACGCTGTCTCAAAGGTGATGGCCACGTTTTGCAAACTGTGCAACCGCTATGGGTTTAGGAACGTTTGGTGAACACGTTCATCACTCACACGTTCATTCAAGCAAGTGGAAGAACTTCGTGTAAGCGCTACCATACCCTGGACAAAGTCAAGAACCATTTGGGTGCGGTAAATGTGGCTGGCCGACAGTCGCTTCATGTGCTGGAAAGATTGCCGGCCATGAACACGGACATCACGAAAGGTGGCTGCGTTCAACTACGGAATGCAGATGGCGCCAACAACCATGTGAGAGAATTTACAGATAGAGGGAGGCGATGGCTGTTGCTATCAGCTGCGATTGCCTTCGGGCTGCGAGTCACAGGAGCTGCGGCGCGTCACGACCGACAGCAGGCGCAGGAGCGGTGGACTGGTGACGGCAAAGAAGCAACGCGTGGCTTGAGATCAAGCGCGAATCACGTGCAATAGGGACATCGTGTCCGGCCCCGGGCAATTTCATGCGCTTTGACATAGCGAGAGAAATTGCGATATTCCGAGGCGGCTTCTTTGGCTCAAGGCGCGGGCAGATGACCGGAAGAAAAGTACAGTGCGTTTCAAAAACATATTACCCCTCAAAAGTGCGCCAAAACTGTACTGTAGACTAGATTTTGCACATAGTCTATGTAGAATCGTTTCAAAAAGATATGTACACCGTCTTCTTTATAATAA
>JAHNZQ020000049.1:1306117-1341257 GCA_019155205.2 Gracilaria vermiculophylla
TCGGCAGGTCGCACTACTGTGCTAATTACCTGCATAAAATATCTAAAATAAATAATAAATTCTACCGTACCTTAAGGATACTGTAGCGCACGCAGGCAATATTATGCACCACGTGGCCCAGCTAATAGATTACGAACCCTCCTTAGGAATATTATGCCTTAAGGCAAAACCACCATAATTCTGTAGGAGCCACTGTACTACAGAAACCAATTGATGACCCAACGAGAAATATTTACGGGCAGAATTTTGATGCGAAGTGAGCGCACCATAACTACGCTACCGATACTGTTTTCGGTTTTTTTATCGTTCCCACTTCCATGAACCTGTCTTTGCTAGATTGCAAACATCTTTCATATTGCAACAAATCAAATGCGTTCCTCTATACACACCTCAACTCCAAAAGAGCTTGCTCTGATACAAGTAGTACATACCAACCATTTTCTTTTGACAGATACCCATAGCTTGAGATTTGAGATTGAAAACATATCAACAATCAAGGCAAAGGATTATACTTTTCAGCACCTCACTGACAGAAAAAAGAACCCAGCATCAGATTCGAAACACTATAATAATGAGACTGTTTTGCTGTTGTTCAAAATGATGAGCAAAGCTGGTTACGGAAACCGAAAATCACAAATAAAAAGTTTTAAAGAGATCCCTGCGGAAGTGACAAATCTTGCTGAGAGTGAACATGGAATCAAACAAACTGCGACAGGAAGGCAAAAGAAATTAGCAAGAACTAAGCAAGATTACTCCGTGTTTTTTGCCAAATTTACATAATCCGGAAAACATGGAGATGATGAAGACTTATTTGACACATCCGAACACTACCACCAAATTCACGAGCTTGAACGCAGAAAGGCCAGGCATGCACCTACATCGTTTTCGTCGACTAATGATACCGGAGAGGAAAGCAGAGGACCAACTAGCTCTCGCAAAAGAGCGTAATTGTCGCAGGCTGCCATGCTGCAGTCATTCATCGAAAAGCAGGACAAACAAAATGCCGAAATTATTGGGAAATTGAAATGTAGCATCAATGAAAATGAGAAAACGTGTGGCATACAAGAACAAATCGTTAGCAAACTATGATTCTTGATTCTCTGAGAGTCTGTTGACGACTTAATAAAGCAAAACCTCACGTTGTCGATTTCCAATGTCTGTTTCTGACGTTTCCTCGTTCCACTCCCCAGGTTCCTCTTGTGGTACAAAATAATCTTCGAAGGCGCCATCACCCAAACTCATATTGTGCAGTAAAAGAAACGCCAAGCAAAATGTACTTATGTCATCTTCGTGTGCCAATCTGACACCGTCTTTCAGAGTCGTAAATCGGTGCTTCAGTATGCCGGATGCGCACTCAACGGGTTTACGCGTTTGGCTTGCTACCGAATTCCAGAAATTTAATACGGGGGGGCCCGTGGCTCACGGATAGTGATGATCTTCATCATTTTCCGAGAAAGAGAGAATGCAAAATTACCGGTCAGATAAGGTCTTACGTGAACACCACAAATCACCAAATCAGAAATGTCATTGCCAAGCAAAGTTTGGTTTTCTATGTTCCGATTCAGCGCAGATCGGTCATATGTCGTCGCATCTCCCCACACCCCAGGACTTCCTAGGTCAGCGTACAGGAACCTTCGATTTGCATACACTTCTGCAAAGACGACCAAGCTTGGGTACCCCTTATAGCAGCGTTACCCACAGTACTGAGAATCAGGACATGAAATTCACCTGATATCAGTGCCATCGACAGCCCTTACGCAGTACGGCAACCCTCGAGTTCTCTCAAAATCATTCATTTCTTTCGCAATATGTGCTTTGTCTATGGGAAATTGTATTTGAGAGCGGAAATGTTTGATGATAGCTCGTGACACTTTCCGAATGACAGCGGAAACAGTACTGAATCCAATATTGAGCTGACGTGCAGTGTGCTCGCCTAATGATCCTCCTGTGCAGATGAGAAAGGCAACCAGTTTCAACTCCGCGTTCAATGACGGTCGGTAGTTCGTCGTTTGGCGTTCCACAAAAGGTCTTATGGCCTCACAAACTGTGTAGAATATTTCATACGTCATGCGAAACATCCTAAGCCAGGAACTAGATTGCAGAAATGCGGGAGAAAAGGCGTATTTGTAGAACCATTGTTGAGTATTTCGCTGTCGTACCCATGTTCTGCTTATAGAGCCTTTGCGGTTGTCTTGGTACCATACAAGAAGTGAGAGAACATCGATGGATATAGTTTGTATAGTAGCCGCAAGCGATCGGTGTTATGCCCATCGCACGCCATAGTAGCAGTCAAAGCTGCGATGAGCTGTTTGCGACGCTGCATTATCAATGGTGGTGAGAGAACTCTTGTTCGACGTGGATACAGGTTTAGCGGTCGGTCCCAAAGTGCGGGGTTGCTCATGTGCCCACCCCATGGTTGTGGGATTTTCGAGTCAGAAAAAGGTGCTTAAATTGTGTCATCGAAAATGGAGAATATCCGTTTTGAAGGGGATTGGAGACATATTTTTGTAAGTCTTGCCTTGTGTAAAACGGGCCTAAGGATCGCCGCAGTGGCACCTGAGACGTTCCGGTGCATACAGCATTTCACAGAAACGTAACTCAATCTGCATGATGCAGTTGACTATACTATCATTCTGAAACACCAAAAACGTGGTACTGAGCGGCTAATTGTAAACATTTTGCCTCTATCTAAGAGTAACTTGATGACCACGACAAAGAGTCTTCGGTTGTAACGATAATTGACCAATGAACATGTAGCCGGCGTCTTGGTTTTGAATACAAACGTGTTGCACCATAACTGGGGTAGCCAAGATAAGATCCGCAATTAACCCATCTTAGCTCTTGTTCATGACCATGAATCTTTCCGGGGTGCTGTTTTTTTGAATCCTACCAACTGAAGATGCACCACACTGTAGGAGGCAGAATGCAAGTCTTTGACGGTTCACTATTTCGAGAAATGTTTAAATGGATAGCGACTCGGTGATAATTCGAGCGCTGCAAACCTGGACTATGGAGGCTCTGCATTTGAAACGTTTTTAACTTTCAATGTGTTTTATCCATTTTTAACGGAACGGAGTTCCATAAGACATGCTTTGGCGACATATCCAGTAGAAAAGCAACAGATCTACGCACAGCGGCAGTGGCCGCTACGATTTGAGGTAGTAGAAAAATAACGCGAGAAAGACTCGTTCTTTGCATCCATTTGGGGTCATTTACAGAGACCTTAACCAACAACTACATGTTTTCCAGTATAAATAAAGTGATTTGAAACGAAAAATGTTACTTCGTCTTCAACGTTTCAATTTTCTTCATATCAGTGGGCCGCTCTCTGGAAGTAAGTCACCACAATGAGGCTGTGTGTCGTAACACGGAGAAAGTGTAGCAGATTAGAGCGGGACTCTCAGTCGTACGTAGATGTCACCTCTTCAAATTAAGTGGGTCTTTTCAACCAAATATCGGGTACCGGATCAAATACTACGGCAGTATCAAACCGTTTTTAGGAGACCCGTAGGTGCTAAACAACGGTTTGCTTGGCTGTGAAGGTGCTTCTATGTTACTACGAGACTCCGTTGCCGGAAAAGAAACAAAATCTTGTGCAAACTGCTATGTATCCGCTTTGTCTTTGTAAGCATCCTGCATCACCAAAGAGGCGGATGAAGACACTCCTTCAAAGTAAAGCCCTTTGTATGGAAGCTGGGTACCGCTGAGTGTGGAGTATACTTATACTTCCGCTTTTGAGTATTGCATCAACTCCAAGTCATAAATCTTCCGCCTAACCTACTTTCTTTAAAGTCAAGACTAAGTTCTCTGTATAAAAGGTTTGCCTTCTCTCGAATCATCTGAAAAACTTCCCGACAGAGGCACAGGGATCTCTCTAAGGGCCACGTAGTAAATATGGCAAAGCGAATAAAGCTTTCAGTTTTAATCGTACTTACCATATCTGCTTGCACTTTAAATCGTATTCACGATGCGGTCCTCTAGTAAGAATCGTTGAAAAAGGCCTAGTGTCATAATTTTGTCCTTGATAGTAAAGAACTGAGTTCTAGTCATCCAGTTCATACTTTTGATACAGTCTTTGGCCCTACTCGTTCTACCCCCAGCACGCTCCAAACTGCATTCTTGCAAACGATATTTCTGATGGATTCACGATTGTATTTAAACGGTATTTGTGTGCCACTGCACGTCCAAGCCAGCTTATCATCTCCTCCATATGCGAAAGTATGTCACATTTGAATTGGTAGCTGGTGTACCGTCGGTTCTCCTTTCGAGGTAGTAGCCCACAACGTCCGTTCGGAGTTTTTGTTGACTGCAAAGGCGCGTGTTCCTAAATTTGACCTCCGGTAATCGCTGTCATGAGCCAGGGGAATTCAGTATGGAGATTCGCAAACACCAAGCGGAGGAGGAAGTTCACTGGGCGGACAATGCTTCTCCATGCGCTGCTTCAAGGAAACCTTAGGATGTTGGACGAGAGTCCCAAGCGGAAAAATAGAGGTAGACTAATGGGTGCTTCGTTTACTTCCCCAGATGGGAAGATCGACTGGCATATTAAGTACCTCGCCGGGAGCCCCCATCGGTAGGTCTCACTACTGTAGTAATTACTTACCCAAATTAACAAACATAATTCTAAAATGTACCGTTCCTCAGGGGTACTGCAGGGCACGTTGGTCGAATTATGAACAACGTGACTCTGTCCATAAAATATGAGCCCTCCTTAGGAATATCCCTTTGTAAAGCCACACCACCATATCACCTTAGGATCCACTGTACTACACTTATTTTTTGGGCATTTTATATGAGGCAACGCATGGTTATACAAATAGCTCTTTGCTGCTGACCTTCTTAGATGAGCAAAGTTTACTTGATTTTTTTTAACAATATAAAATCGCAGGCTAAAGGCCCCTTTTCGGTTTTCTCACGATCTGTTCTACATTTGACGTATGACTGTACTACTATTAATCTCAAGTGCTTTATACATAAACGCTGGTCTTATCAGCATTTTTGAAACACATATGTTTACAGAACATCTAGCACTTCAAAACTACAAATTTTCATGCAATGAGTAACATAGTAATAAATGAATATTCTGAAACCATTTCCTTTTTACCTGTTTTGCACTTTATGAATATGAGTACCAATATTATTTTTCTGGAGTTCACCTCAAGGTTGCGGAATGCTAAGGAATATACAATTCTATTCAGTGTTTATAATATGCATTATGCTAAATATTAATTACAGAACTTTTGTATTGTACAGCAGATCCTAAGGTGATATTTTCATGTGGCCTTACGACGAAAAATTCCTCAGGAGGGTTTGTATTTTATTAACTGAGTCGCGTTATGCACTACTCGGCCCACGTACGGTACAGTACTCTTGCGAAACCGTAGATTTTAAATTTGTTGAAGTTCTCTTCTGCAGGTAAGTACTACAGTAATGAGACCTGCCGAGCTGGGCCTCCGGCGTGGTCCTTAGTCTGCCGGTCGAGCTCCACCTATGGTGAAGTAAACGAAGCACCCTTGAGTGTACCTCTAATTTTCTGATTGGGGACTCTCATCCAGCATACTAAGGTTTCTAAGCTAACGACAACCAGGTCGCCTTGTAGCAGCACCTGGAGAAGCATTGTCCGCCCAGTGAACCTTCCCCTCCGCTTGGAGATTGCAGATCCACTTCCAAGATTCTCCCGGCTCATGACGGCGATTCCCGGAGATCACTGTCAGGAATGCGCACCTTTGTAGTAAACAAAAACTCCAAACGGACGTTGTGCACTACCACCTCGAAAGAGAACTGACGGTTCCACAACTGTTCTCCCGAATAAGAAGGTCCGTTTTCTAGAGTAGTCGCATAAGCCACGACAGAACAGTATTTCTAGTTTACAACGATCGAAACATTGAAGTGGAGTTCTTCCTTCAGAGAATTCGAAAGTGGAAGGAAATCACCCCCGGCATTATCATATAAGGACCCGTCAGGACCCAAAATGGAAATCCCCTTACAGGACCCTTAAGCAACCAACTCCGTTGGTGGGCGCTGGATACGCAGCACTCCCCAGGAGATGGCCGTCCGAGTTGAGGACCCTGAAAGTTTTCTTCGGAATCCTGGCTCCTCTGTAAAGTGTTTCAGGAATCGCCTGAGAAGAGTGCACGATTGGAGGCAAACGGAATCCCCAGCGACACCTCTGCAGAACGCCGACATGGAGGTTGAAGAACCGCGCCCGGCATCTAAGCCATCACCTCCGGAGCTGCAGAGACGGAAATACCCTAAGACTAACTCCCTGCTTGAGTCCCGGGCCCCGCGCTGTACGCCTTCTCTCTCTCGAAGCTGGTCTAGAGACTTCCTGTAGAAGTTGAGACCCATTTCGGAGCGCGCCTTCACGCCCTAGTAAAGTAAATCACAATGGAGAGTGCTTACCGCGCTGTGGATGCCTTTCTGGATTCGGATTACTTTCTTGAGGTTACCACAGATATTAACTGTGTGTAGATTCCCTCCCAAACCGCGCAGCTGCTTTCCGCAGCGGCGTTCCAGTTTAATTCTTCGGCACAGGAGAGCTTCCTTCTATCAACACTTAAGGTGACTTCGGGCAAAGAAGAATAAGATATTGCCACTCCGTAAGCCAGAGAAGAAAAAGATAATGAAATAGGGAAACGAAAAAACCTCAGGAAAAATGATATGAACCGTCTGTACCTATAATTTTATGTAGGATAGCAGGATCACGGGAGTGAACTACTTCACCCAAGGCGAGGAAGACAGGATACTCCTTGGGTGAATGATGATAGCAGAGGTATCATTAGGGACCCAAAAAACCTACGGGAAAGACGCGAAAAGAAACAGAGGGAGAAAAGCAGAAAGCGAGACAACGATTCGGAGAGAAACTCAGACTCTGAAGCTGTAAACAGCTCCAGCTCGGAGGAAAGTGTAACTCCTAAGGAGAAGAGCAAAAGGGTCGGGAAGGTCGTCTCGCATAACGACCGCTTCGCGAAATTGGTGGATTATGACACCTACCGGTTGTATGATTGCTGTGCTCTTTACGACACGTCGGTCAAGTAACGACTCACGAAGATCTAGTGCTGCATGGATATTCAAGTGAAGAAGCACTCCATCTCATGCAAAGACCTCTTCTCGGTGTTTAACTTTCTCACATACTTCCGTTTGCTGTGTAATGCCAATGATGTCCATGAAGGTGCCGCCGTATGGTGCTATTAGTTCTACCTTACAGGTCAAGCGCTCTTGCTGGTGCAGCCGCGCCTCACTTTGGAGAGCATCATTGGGGATTTTCCTTGAATGGAGATCCTGTTGACGTACTCGGACGTCGTGAGTTTCCTTCTCAAAACTGTAGGCAACGGTCGAGGTAATACCCGATGCTGACGCGTAAGTCACCTCCTATAGGCAAAATACGGGCATAAGCAAAATGGAGGTCTCACAGAAGCTGTGAACGAGGGCCTTACAGTTTGGGAACTTGTACTCCGATTGGCAGTTGAAATCATTGATGGTCGATGGACTCCTTCCCTGGGTCCGCGCCTGGGTGCAGAATCACTTAACAAAGCACCCGAAAACCTCTTATACGGAGCTAGCACGTTTCGTGGAATCGCATGGGAATACCCACTGCGCCATTAGCCGCAGCGACGCTCCACTTTCGGACAAACGAACGGCCTCAAGGAATCGTTGGGCACCCACCCTGACGTTGGACTCCAGCATCTCAGGGTAGATCGACGAGCTCACGTTCATGGGACAGCAAAAGGCTTTTGCCCTTACATACGCCGTATCTCAGGGAGCACGGCTTAGGACGAGAGCATCCTCGTTTCTTACTTCGTACGCACGGACAGGATCTTAAAGGAGTGTCCGATTCGCGAGCAGTCGACGCTACCCACCGCCTTACAGGATTTGTTTGTCTTGAGAGCCAGTACACTGTACTACTCTCACCCCGGCAATTAGAGCCAGTACACTGGAGAAACGGGAGAAGAACTTCCAAGACCTCAAGGACAAACCAACGGAGAACAAAAATTATCGACCCGCGTTTCAAGATATCCGCTCCTCTCATAAAAACTATGGTTACCACACTCCAGTTGGAAAGGAGACTGTTCCACTGGCACTTGCGTCGATAGCGCAGGGGCTGGCATCCAAACGAGTGGAATCTCCAGGGAACACGGCGCATCCCGACGCACAACCTCAGCAGCCGTCCCCTACTGGAACTCAGCTCCCATCTAACCGATCAAAACCCTTAGGGTCGCGGGTAGAGGCTTCGCATAGGTGCTCCTCGTCGAGCTTCTGCCTCAAGGAGGTCCTATCTCGGAAAGGGGGAGAAGCCGTCTGCACATTCATTGTAGAAAGAGCGGACCCCTCCAATCTCTTTGGACCCTTTCAACAGCCTTGAGAACTCTGTCTGTACGGTCCTCCGTGACAATTATAAGGTGTTTGTTTCTGTAGGATACTCCTCACTAGCCTCCATATCGGTGCGCGCTATCTTCGACACCGGACCTGGGCGTAATCTGGTTCACGCGTACTTTCACTCGCGGTTTGATTTCGGCTTCTTGAGAACTGGCAAGCTAGTTACGGAGCGAGAAGCGTCGCGTCGAGCATTGAACATCCTCGGAGCCTTAACTTTGTAACTCCGGTTGGGCTCCTTCCAGGTGAAGGTGTGGTTCCTTCTGGCGACTAACTTGGCGGCACAATGTATACTGGGCACCTTCTTCTTGGCTCGATATGTACGTGCAATACACCCACGCCTGCGGAAGGTGAGATTTGAAAACACCGCTCCCGTAGGTATCATGTCCGCATCTCCAGGACCGGACGCCTATGTGCGTCACGTGGGTAAAATCCCAAAGAAAACGCAGTCAATTTAGCTCCGGGTGCTGAAAAGTATCGAAGTATCAGCGAAAAGTCAGGACAAAGTCGGAGTGCAAACCTTTGCATCCGGCCCTTCATTCCTGCAGGAGAGTCCAAATTTGACGACCAAGCAGCACTGCATGATGTGGAATGGTGTTTTGGAAGTACTGCCGTACATTCCCTTCAGGTTCATTCTTGCCAACCTGAAAAACGCGCCTTTGTGGCTTCAAAAAGAATTTGTCGTCGGATAGGCATTATGCACCCCTGCAGGACTGGTTCATTTTTCGCATATGGAAGGCCTTGTTGAGCACGATGGAATCATGACCCTGGGAAGCCATAGCGGCATCAATGCCTTCAAGAAAATAGAAGCCTGCCATCTGGCAGGAAAAGCTCCAAATTGGCGAAGATTTCGAAGGGTACCGCCACAGGATAGTATAATAAGCTATCAGCATTTAAGGACATGTAGTCTGGTCGCCTGGGGCAGGGTAGCCTCTCCAAGCACTGGATTTAGCTCAAACCTCATGCAAAACCGGTACACAATCTCTCGAGGAGAGCCGTGCTCCATGCGCGCGATTTCGAACGCGATGAGGTCCAGCGGATGCTGCACTAGGTCGTTATCTAACTCTCTAATTCCAAATGGCCCTCCCCACTTGTACTTTTTAAGATGAAAAATGGCTCCCGGAGGTTCCGCATTGACTATAGACGCCTCAACGAGGTGACGGTACGCGATTGGTACCCAACACCCCATATGGAAAAATGCATGGACTCCGTAGGTGATGAGTCCGTTTTCTCCACGCTGGACTCCGACAAAGGCTACTGGTAGATTGAGATGGATGACTCCGTTAAGGATAATACAACCTTCACCTCGCACTGTGCAATTTTCAGATTCCTAAGGATACCATTTGGGTTTAAGAATGCACACGCTAAACTCCAACGAGCGGTGGACTTAATGCTGTTGACGTTGAGGTGGCAGTACGCCTCGTTGTATATTAAAATGTCATTACATACTCCAGCTGCGTGGAGGAGCACTTCACCAATGTGAAGCACGTGCTCCAACTCCTGAACGATGCTGGACTTGCCTTGAAGCTTTATAAGTGTTTCTTCTTCGAGTCCTCAGTGGATTTGAGGAACGTTGTGCTCCCAGGCCGCCCAAATGTTTTTACAAAAACTCAGGACCCCATCAAGGAAGCTCACCTTTCCACAAACAAGACGGAGCTCCGCTCCTTGCCGGGGTCGTGTAATGCTTTTTGGGACGTTTTTAACGAACAACTCCCGTATGGCGGCTCCATTACATCGCCTCTTTGAGGAGGAAAAGCCGGCGCCATTAGCGATCCTGACGGACAAAGAGTTTGAAGCCTTCACGACCTTGAAGAAAAGACGAAAAGAGCCACCGATCTTGATACTCTCGAAGCGGAACGGTAGAATGCTGCTGGATACAGACGCCTGTAAATATCAGATCGGGCGTGCACTCCTACAGGAACAAGCTGAAGGCGAATTTGAACCAATAGGATACTAAAGCCACAGCCTTTCACCTACAGAACGTAATTATGCCACCTCGGAGCGCGAATTCCTCTCCATCGTATGGGCGCTCTTGCTTTTACGCCCGTACCTATGAGGCACGCCTTTCCCCTTGAGTACTTACCACGCACAAATGAAGTGAATATTGTCCTTGACGGATGATTCCGGTCCCCTGGAGAGGTGGAGACTACGCCTCCTGGAGTCCGAGTTTGAAGTCGTCTACCACCGTGGCATAAATTACCAGGCGGTGGACGCTCTGTCGCGTATATGAACCAAAAGAGAAGATGAGGCACTGGTGGAGGACACAGTTTCGTGTCTAGTAATCGAGGTCACCGGCAGGAAAAAAGGCTGCGATGGAGAATGCCTGGAATACTGTAAATATGGAGGCACGCTTAATGGGCTACATGAAGGGATGGCCCTCAGAACTCCAGTGGGTGGCGAAGCTATCTACTTCCATCTCCACAATGATGGGTATGAAGCAGTTGTTTACTACTGCATATCACCCGCAGATCAGCGGACAGGCCGAGAGACTTAACAATATCCTCGCCTAAAGGTTTAAACACTACGTTGCAGACCAATGGGAGTATCAGTACGCATACGCGGGCCCACGTACGTATGAATTTAACCTGCAGGTGTACCGCTCCACGGAAACCGCTCCTTTCAATATGGTGCTCTCGCGCATCGCGCCTAGTGCCGGCATTGCTGCATGCGCAACGGAGAACTCGGCGGATTGGCCAAAGGTTCCAACTGCGGCTCAAGCACAACGCTACATCCCGGGGCGCTATTAGGACGCACTCTCACTCGCAAACGAGAGACTTGACGCTTCGCAGAGGAATTATAAACAGACTTTCAACCGAAAAGTGAAAGGAGGCCCAAACCTGAAAGAAGGAAACAAGGTATTCATTTACAAACCTGGGAAGAAATCAGATAGACCAGCACACGTCACGCGAAAGTTAGCGCTGAGTGCCTTAGCGCGTTACAAAGTTCTGGGAATCAATAGGGACACTGTTGCCGTTCAGACAAACAGGGTCCGGGACATTGTCTCCCGTGACCGGGTGACGGAAGTCCAGACGCCCAGCCCTTCCGCAATGCCCACCATCCCACCTCAGGGACCACGCACGGAAAGTCCTAATCCGACCCCCTCAGGATCGACGACACCACTGGATACTGAAAACCTCATCACATCTTTCGGTGAACCATTGATAGAACCTCGAAACGCCATCATGACTCGTCAGAGTGATATCCTCTAGGCCCTAAACCACATCGTTTCCCACTGAAGAACCCCCGCAAGGATACTATAGGGCGTCGTCCTCTGGTATTGGTACACCTCAAAAGACAACACGGAAGATCCTCCAGGACACATCCAGGAGAGCTTCATCGGAGGATACCACGCAAATCTTGTGCAAAAACACCTTTCTGCATAGGCGCTTCCGTTTAGGAAAGGATAAGGGGGCCCCCAACCGGAGTTGTTTTTCATCTCTGCTATCTATCCCCCACCTGGAGTTCTTTTTTTACCCCTCCAAGACGCCATTGCCTGCTTTTCGCGCACTCCCCCGGTGGCACATCATGTCACTGAGCACACGTGCACGGCTCAGTTGTATTTCAACTAACGTTCACAGAGCTTCGGCTCTAACTCTAGGATCTTTTATTCCGCCACTACCAGGGAATAACTTGCATCGCCGGGGTTTCTTTCCCCAACAGGTCTCCAAATCGCTTCGTATAATTCGCTCCAAGGCGAGCTTTTGCCGTGAGAGCTTCGATCTCGAAGAACTCCGCCAAGCTCTTCTTGACGGTAGCCATCGAGACTCGGTCCGTCCGGGTCTTATGGTGCTTTAGGAACCAGTTACGAGCCTCGCGCAGAGCATCTACAGGAGATGTTGGAGCAGGACGGCCCGTCATCAGGAACGTCTGCATCAACTCCTGGAAGGCAGTAATCAGAGCCCTAGAGGGTAATCCGCCAGTCGGTTTGCCAGAAGCGGCTATCTACGTAGAAGGAACAACCATCGCCACAGAAAGAGTCGCAGACTGTGAACCAGCTAAGACAGTAGGCTCTCGAGGGAATTCTGCAGACACCACTGTGAATGTCGATAGAGCCAAGAATGGCGCGCGTGACACTGTAGGTGATGACGGTACGGAAACCGGAGCGTTCCTCTGACGAGCTTGAACAACCAGAACCGGGGCGCTCCGCAGTCGGGGTTGCATCACCACGGCCGAAGCAGTCGGGACAAGAGTAGTCTCGTCCTCTTCCGTATAAGACACTGCGGCAAGCACTGCGGGAGGATCCGGCATCGAGGCTGGAGGCTGCGTCCTGACCTCAGAAGGAGCATGCACGTCTTGGGACGAAGCCGATAACGCAAAAGGCGTCTGAGTCACTATACTCTCCATCATTGGCTCACAGTCGGAGATATGAGGCCGAGGCTCCTGAGAAACCCGAGAAAGGGCAAGACGGGAAACTCCAGATTGGCTCGCCCGCCATCGTCTCTATTGGGGTTTTTCACAAAGGGATGAATCTTTTCTTCGCCATAATCATACCAAAGAAATCCCGGCGTATAGTTCACCCCCATTTGTAGTTTATAATCCAGCAACGCCTCTGCATCGGGTTCGCTCCACGTGGTGCCTTTGACCAGGTTCTGAATTCCTAAGAAGTGCGGGAGCCGGATGATCGACGCCAACAAGGGAACAAAACGTCCGGCGGTGGGCGGATATGATAAATTACAGTAAAGGCGACCGTCGCGGCACCAAGTACAGTACGTGAGGCCTTCATCTGCAGCCTGGAGATAAGCCGCTAGGGTGCCAACCGCGAATTCCGTCGAGGCGATCAGCACGAAGAACATCCCTAAGGAGTCATACGGATCCGGAACCTCCGGGATGTGATACGTAAAAGTGATCGGGGTTGCCACACAGGGGTGCGGGAAGACCCACTGCTCCCTCCGGGATTCGTTCAAATTAAGTTAATACTTTGGACGTTGCCCTGAATGCATGTCTTGAAGCTTCTTGTTGTGTGAACCGTAGAAGTATCCAAAGGCGTTCCGCACTCGGATCTCATCTGCAAGGAGCGTCCTCCAACGGTTGTGGTGGAGCGAGTAGAGGCAATCGTGAAGGGGATCGAAGGGCAGTACCGCAAGGGCAGAGCGTCCAGCGGCAATGATTCCGGGCCGCGTGGCATGCTGGTGTGATCTGTCCTTGTGGAGGAGTATTTGAAGTTGAGTCTGCATCTCATGCTCTTCGGTACACCTGAAATAAGGAGTATCGCTGTGGCCCAAAGTGCCGGGAGCGTTGTCTCCGTGACCCAGAGTGTGTAGCCATTAAGCGCAAAAGAAGTCCACCCATTTCCGCTTCTGGCCGTTCCAAGCAACCTTGGATACAGCGCTGAGCCTCACCACCTGAAGATATGGTCCGAAATGGTGGATGTTCTCCTCCACGGGGCACGAGAATCTGATACGTCTGTCATGGAAGGGCATGAAGACCCGCCTGGAACGATGATCGAAGTGTTCCTCTGCGTGGAACGGCGCACCAGGGGAGATGTGATACACCTCAGGATCGGACGGAGACGTAGGAACCTGGTCCGAAGACGTCATACCAAAGGTGTACGTAGTTGGAAGGATTGCGACTGAATTTGGCGTAATGCGAGAAGAGTTAGACGGAATACCACCAGGGGAGAGACCCGCCGTTATATACCTCTCGGAGAAAGGAGTCATGTCGCGGCGCCGGCGAGGGATGTGCGGAGAGGACGGACGAAGGGATGCAGGCGAGGAGACGAGCATCTCAGCGGAGAGCGAGTTCATAATGGACAGTGGATGACGACTGCGCAGAAGGGAAGAGTATGGGGGGGTTGTCTTCGGTGAGCATGGGTGAGCGGCCGCGACGGCTCGGACGTTTCCCGAAAACGATCCTCAAGAAAATATAATGCCGGGCGCTCTCGCCCCAGGAATGTACCCCAAGAAAGAGTGACGAGGTTACGTCGAGAGGTGGTGAGGGCCTAAAACCGCCTCAACAGAGAATCCCAAGCCCGCGGTCGAGTACGCCGCGTGGCAACAATGAAGTACGGAGGAATGCCTGGGGGAGAGAAGCAGTCACATCTCGAGAGGCCACTCTGACATCAATACCGATAGGAGCTGCTTAAGGACCGAGCTCTGGAAAAAAGCACCTCGGGGACTTAGTGCAATTCAGGAAAAGGGGTATGTAGTACAGTGGATCCTAAGGTGATATTGTCATAGGTCTCTATAACGGGATATTAATAAGGAGGGTTCGTATTATATTAATGAGCAGCATGGTGTAATATTCAGCCCACGTGTGCTACAGTACCCTTGAGGAAGCATAGAATTTAGATTTATTATATTTCATTGCTGCAGGTAATTACTACACTTGGGAGATCTGCCAAGTTGGGCTCCCGGCATGGTACTTAATCCTCCGGTCGAGCTCCACCTCTGCGAAAGTACACCAAGCGCCCTTGAGTCTACGTCTATTTTTCCGGTTGGAAACTCTCGTCCAACATCCATAGGTTTCTTAGCCGCCGGTGCCCTGGTGGCATGGTAGCAGCTCCTGTAGGAGCATTGTCCGCCCGGTGAATCCCTTTCTCAGCTAGGTGTTTGCGGATCCCCTTTCAGAATTTCCCCGGCTCGTGACAGCGATAACCGGAGACCACCTTTCAGAAAACGCGACATTGAAGTCAACAAAAACACCAAAAGGACATTGTGCAGTACCAGATCGAAAGTAGAACTGACGATACCACATTTTAGAAGGCAAAAAAAAGGAATATGCATATTAAAAAATGCTGAAAATGCATTTTCACTTTCTTTGCAGTAGCACGATTGTAATCCACTCAGCAACTTGTAGAAGAATGTGGCTCTGAAAGAAGTTGCAATGCTTTCGCTTCTATTTCATCTAATTATTAGACGGTGAGAGTAAAAGAAATTAAAAATTTTTTCACTCATAACACAAGTATTCAATTCTGCTTTACAAGCTGCCTAAAGAAATACCTTGGGTTGAAAGAGCATCAAAATAGGTTTTCTTTATAATAAGATCATAAAGATGCAGTGGAGTACTGTTTTTAGTCAAACGAGACTCATATAAAACGTTTTCTGAAAAACAATAGCAAATGTCTCCTGTTCTTCTTCTTGAAGAACCTTCTTTAATTTTAAAAAACACCCAAGGTTTTAAGTTGATCAATTCATGAGCATTGATTGTTATGCAGGAATATATAACAAGACTTGCTTTTCATCGGGATTCTGACTGTTCTCGACCAGCCGGAAATCGATAATTGAGAATTATCATTTTCAAGTATCTTGAGCATCTTTTTCTTCGCAGACATCTGTCGCAGAATATTTGCCTCTTTGGTTTGAAGTGCACATCCGTTTCCCAGGAGCTTTTTTTTATACTTGGGTGTTTCCATGCTACTGAAGTTGACTTATGTATGACAACGTACAACTATAAAGCCAGTTATTGTTGCAGTATATGTAGTTACGACTACATTGCCATGTAAATGTATAGGGTACGCAGTGCGTTAAACTGAACAATCTTATAGTATAGAAATATTTATTTATTTATTAAGATTCTGTCTCCAATACTAATAAGCGCAGGCGTCTATGCCACCGCCCAAGACTTCGGATAGCCTGAGTTCCGGCTACTTTGATTACGTCGATGGCAGTATTATACTATACTTTTCTGAAGGTTAACTCACAAACTACAGTTGCTCATCCACCTCCATGACCAGCAGCATGCACTTCTGGGAATCATTATATGCACTTTATTATCCTCTCATTTATTTAAAGTTTTATAACTGTACTACAGCTGTGTGACAGAAAAGTGTTGTATTGTACTCAATGGGCGTTATTGGTTTCGGAAATGGTTGCACACTTGAGATTGGTCTTGCGCTAAAAGAAATTACCCGGAAGGGACGGGATTTATAGAGGCCACTGTTTGAACCTCGCAAGCCGGATTCTGAACCCAACGACCCCATCCCCCAGACGCTGTTGAATATGTCCGGTTTCACCTTTGTTTCGTAACTTCCTAAGAAACTGATAACCCCGGTACACTCTATAAAAGAAACCCCTTGGGCGTCACCGATCACCGCTGAAACGGGGCAGACTTTAAGAGGTGACGCACCCGTACTGTACTCCTTAAGGAACTCTGCTATGGTGATGAGGACAACATCTTTCTCCTTCTCGACGAGGTCTATCCCCTCAGAGAGCCCACTGAACATGCCACCAGGTTCACAGCATTCCATGCATTTTCCATCGGTTCCTTCTTGGCTGCCGGTGTTCTCGAATATAAGACACGAAATTGTGTCATCCAACAGTATTCTATCTTCTCCTATGATAGACATACGCGACAGAGGGTCCGCCGCCAGATTTTTTTGGCCAGGGCGGTAGACCACATCAAACTTGGACGTAAGGAGGCGTAGTCTCCACCTTTCCAGGCGACCGGAAGCATCTGTCAACGACCATATTTACTTCAATTGTGCGTGGTAAATCCTCAGGTGGAAAGGCACGCCTTTTAGAAACCGGCGTAAAAGCAACACCGCCCATACGATGGCGAGTTATTCGCGCTCCGAGATGGAATAATTCCGTTCCGTCGGTGAAAGGCTGCAACTCCAGTGTCCTATAGATTAAAGTCCACATTCAGGTCGTTCCTGTAAGAGAGCACATCCGACCTGCTATTTACAGGCGTCTGTGGCCAGACCATTCAACCGTTCCACCTCGGGAGCACCAAGATCGTTTGCTCTGGTAGTCTCCTTCTCAAGGTTTGAAGGCTTCGAACTCTTCGTCCGCCAGGAGAGCTAATTGCATCGGTTTATCTTTCTCCACGTGCCGATAAAACGGAGCCGAAATACCGGAGAAAATCGAAACCAACCTTCGAAAGATATTTCTACACCCAATGAAAAAGCGGAGCTCCGTCTCGTTTGTGGTAGGGTGAGATTCCTTGATGGCGTATTTAGTCCTTGTGGAAACCTGTAGGCGTCCCGGGAGGACAATGTGCCCCAGATAGTCCAACAAGGACTTGAAAAAGAAACACTCTTCCGGCTTCAAGGTGAGTATGGTATTTTTCAGGAGTTGGAGCACGTGCTTCACATGCATAAAGTGCATTTCACGCTTCGAGAGAATAAAATGACATCTTCAATATGCACCAAGGCGTACTGCCTCTTCACCATCGACAGGATTATGTCCACCACTCGTTCGAACGTAGCAGGTGCATTCTTCAGTACAAATTGTATCCTTAG
The DNA here is from genome assembly GCA_019155205.2 of Gracilaria vermiculophylla. Lineage (NCBI taxonomy): Eukaryota > Rhodophyta > Florideophyceae > Gracilariales > Gracilariaceae > Gracilaria > Gracilaria vermiculophylla. The sequence goes on from JAHNZQ020000049.1 coordinate 1,323,669, forward strand.
GATTCTGAAAATTCCACAGTGGGAAGTGATCTTTGTCTTATCCATATCGGAGTCATCCATCTCAATCTGCAAGTAGCCACTGCTGGCATCCAGCGTAGCGAAAACAGACGTATCACCTTAGGAGTCAATATATTGATCCATACGGGGTATCGAGTACGAATCGCCTAGCATCACCTTGGTGAGGCAACTATAGTCAATACAGAACCTCAAGGAGGCATCTTCCTTCTTCACGAACACCACCAGTGAGGCCTATGTAGAATTGGAGGGCTTGATAACGCCCTCATGCAACACCAGCTTGACCTCATCGCGTTCGAATTCATGTGCATGAGGCCCGGCTCTGCTCGGGATTTGGGTGTACCAGTTTTGTCTTAGGTGTGAGCTGGATCCAGGGATTGGCCAGGGTCACCTGTCCAAGGCTACCATACCAAATGCCCTCAAAGGCGAAAAAAATCTCGACTATCCTACGGCAATATTCTTTAAACTCTTCGCCAATTTGGAGTTTCCAATGCTACGTGGCAGGTTTCTCTTCCTCTGGAGTCGTCGATGCCGCTTCGGCTTCCATGGTGGAGATTCTATTGTGCTCAGCAAGGTCTTCCATACGCGAAAGATGAGGCACTCCTGTAGGGGCGGCTAGTGCCTATCCGACGATAGATTCTTTTTAAAGCCACAAAGGCGACTCTTTAACGTTAGCAAGAATGACCCTGAAAGGAATGTTCGGCACTATTTGCAAGAACACCATTCGCCAGCATGAAGTATTACTTAGTCGTCAAATGCGGGCTCTCCTACAAGAATGAAAGGTCAGATGAAAAGGTCCGCACCCAGACTTTTGGCGTGACTACTCACTGATATTTCGATTATCTTCATCTTCCGGAGCTTATTTCACTGAGTTTTCTTTGGAAAGTTACCTACATGACGCGGATAGGCGTCCGGTCCCAGAGATGCGGACACGATACCTACGGGATCGGCTTCAGGAAATATCATCTTTGGCAGGCGTGGGTATATTGCACGTACATACCGATCCACAAAGGAAGTAACCAATATGCACTGTGCTTCCAGGTTGGTCCCCACGAGGAACCACACCTTCACCTGAAAGGAGTCCCACCGGAGATACAAATATAATGCTCCGAGGATGTTAAATTCTCGATGCGACGCGTCGCGCACCGTAGGGAGGTTGCCAGTTCGCCAGAAGCCAAAAGCTGAGCGCGGAAGCAAGTTTTCGTGCACCAGGTTTGGAAGAACACCGGTGTGGAGGATAGCGCGCACCGTTATCGAGGCGAGTGAGGAACATCCTAGAAAGGCAGCCCCTTTATAATTCCCACGGCGGAGCGTACAGACAGAGTCCTCAATGGTGCCGCATGGGTCCAAAGGGATCGGGGCGGTCCGCGCTCTTCATGTATTAACCGTGCAAAACGCTTTTACCCCTTTCCTAGAGGCGATATTCGTAAAGCCAAGGATCGATTAAAAGGAGCCACGCGCAGCCTCAGTGTGTGACCCGAGGGTTTTCCGGTTTGGAGGGGATTGAAATTCCAGTAGGAGACGGCTGCTGCGATTGTGCATTGGGATGCAAAGCGTTCCCCTGAAGTGAAACCGATTTGGGTACTGGCCCATGCACTGGTGGCGCACGTGTGAGTGAGACAGGCTACACTCCAAGTGGAATGTGGTAACCGTAGTTTCTTTGAGGTTAGCGAATATTGTGATACGCGTTTCGAAAAATTTCTCTCTCCGTTGGTATGTCCATCAGGTCCTGGAAGTCCTTCTTCCATTTCTGCCGGATGGCGGCCCTCATTATTGGGGTGCAAGTAGTACAGTGTTCTGGCTCTAAATGCAAGCAAATCCTGCAAGGCGGTGGAGAGCCTCGACGGTTCGCGAATTGAACACTTCTGTAAGATCCTGCAGAGGATTACAAAGTAGGAGACAAGGTTGTTTTTGTCCTAGGAGGTTCTGTCTGAGACTAGACATATCTGAGGGAAAGGGCCTTTTGCTTTCCCACGCGTGAGAGCTCGTCGACCTCCTCTGAGAAGCTAGAGTCCAATGTCAGGCCAATGCCCAACGGTTCCTTGAGGTTCTCGGTTTGTTCGAAACTTGAGCGTGACTACGACGAGCAACACAGTAGGTATCCCCATAGAGTTCCATGAAACGTGCAATCTCCGTATAGGTCGTCTTTGGGTGCGTGTTTTGGTGACTACGAACCCTTGCGCGAATCGAGGGAAAGAGTCCCTCGGCAAAAACTTACTTCAACCGCCGTCTGTAATACACATTACTACACCGTAAGGCCTTCATCTACAGCTCCTAGGAGAGCTCCACTTCGGTAATTTACGTATTCTGTCCATAAGAGATGACTTCGGCGTCAGCATCGGCTATCAACTCATCCGTTGCGTACCTTTTTGAAGAAAAAATTCACGATCTCCAGGTAAGTTGTCAGGATCTCTGTTCAAGGATCATCCAAATTGAAGCTCCGCCTGGTGAGAGGCGGCTGTGCCAGCAAGAGCGTGTGACATGTGAGGTAGAACTGAAAGCATGTACACCATTGGTATTACATGCCGAACGGAAGCGTGTGAGAAAAATCAACACCGAGATGGTTTCTTCACCTGAGAAGGAGTTCCATTTCATTTGAATACCAATCCCACCCTGGATATTCGTGAGTCATTTAGTGACGGACGCGTCGTAGAAAGTGGTGGGATCATTCAACCTGTGGGTGAAATAATACATCACTTTGGTGAGGAGGTCGTTAGGCGGGACAACCTTCCTGACACTTCTGCTTTTCTCCTTGGGAGGTATACATTCCTCCGAGGTGGAGCAGTTTTCGGATTCAGAGTCTGAGCTTCCCTACGAATTGGTGTCTCCCTTTTTGCTTTTCTCCCGCCGTTTCTTTCGACGTCTTTTCTTTCGGTTTTAAGGTTGCCTGACGATACCCCCGCTATCGCGATTCACTCGAGGAATATCCTGTCCTCCTCTCCTTTGGTGAAGTAGTTCACGACCGGTATCCTGTCCGGGTGTTCCCGTCCCTGCAGCTCTTTAGGTGGCGGCTGCAATGCCGTGTGCCGTTCTTCAAACTCCACGTCGCCGTTTTCCAGAATTGTCGCGGGGGATTCCGCTTGCCTCCGATCGTGCACTCTCCTGAGGCGATTCCTGAAACGCTCCACGGAGGAGCCAGGATTCCTAAGGAGACTTTCAGGGTCCTCCAGTGTAACGGTCATCTCCTGGAGAGCACTGCGCGTGCTGCGCCCACAAACGGAGTTGGTTGCTTGAGGGTCTTGTAGGGGGGTTTCCATCGGGGGTTTTGAGGTGTCCCTATAAAATCAGGTCGAGAGTGATTTCCTTCCACTCTCGAATCTTCTTAAGGAAGAATTCCACTATTGTGTTCCGATCGTAGCACACTAGAAACGATGTTCTGTCGTAACTCTTGCGAATTTTTTCGGGAAACTCACGTTCTAAATCGGGAGACCAGTTGTGGTACCGTCAGTTTTCCTTTCGAGGTAGTAGCCCACAACGTCCGTTAGGAGTTATTGTTGAGTCTTAAGGCGCACGTTCCTAAGGTTGGTCTCCGGTAATCTCTGTCATGAACCGGGGGAGTTCTGGGAAAGGATCCGCAATCAGCAAGTGGAGGGGGAGGTTTACTGGGCGGAAAATGCTTCTCCAGCCGCTGCTACGAGGCGACCTGGGAGGCGGTATTGTAAATGGGTGTAGTACAGAGCTTAGGATAAACTTGAGTAAACGCACTGTTGTTTTATCTCGATGACTCGGCTTGACTATTATCATTAATCAAACCTGGTCTGCAATTCTTTCTTATATAGTGTTCTCATAATGTTGTATAGTCTTCTAGAACTTTTAACAGTTTCTATCATAAAGCATAAAATACTTCTACATAATGTCCTCTAGAGAACCTTCTAGAAGTCTCTAGATATTAACAGTTTCTAGTTGCTTCATAGAAGCTTTTAGATGATTCTACAACACCCCCTCTCAACTTGAGAAATGCTTAAGATCCAACATGTCTATAAAAAACCAATGCTTGTTCTTCTGTAGATACTTTGTAAAAATATTAGCTGCCATTTGTTCGGTAGGACAGTATGTAATTTTCACTTCTTCATTTTCCAAGCATTCCTGAATATAGAAATGCCGTATAGCAATGCGCTTTGATTTTCCATGGCTTCCTTCCATTTTTGAGATTGCAATTGTAGACTGATTGTCAACAAAAATTTGAACAGCTTGTTCTTCAGTAGTTTTAAGATCCTTCACGATTTTGCCAACCATTTACCTTCTTTGGATACCTCTGTGACTGCAATTAATTTGGCCTCTGTGGATGATAATGCCACAAAATTTTGCTTTCGACTGCTCCACGACATTAAACCATTTCCATAAAATGGAGCATATCCAGAAACTGATTTTCTTTTTTCCGTATATCCCCAACTGGCATCACTGTAGACATATGGTGACGGGTTGGTAGATTTTTTGTAGACGAGAAATTTTTTTTTGTCTTCTGAATATACCTAAGAACCCTTTTGCATGATTTCCAATGTTCTGTGCAATGCTCTTCAGAAAACGGTCTTAATTTTCCAACTGCATATGCTAGATCAGGACGCGTCCCTAGGATAAGATACATAAGTAAACCAATTAATTCTCTGTAGGGAACGCCCGTAATTATTTCATCAGTTCCAAATTTCTGTAGAGTACTGTTCACCTCCAAGGGTGTATTAGTTTCTTTGCAGTTCTCCATATTTAATCGGTTACGCACAGGTCTTGCGTAGCCACTTTGACATAATTTCAGAATTCTTTTTTCTCGATTATAGTCGATTTTCAATGCCTAGTACCTGCCGCATTTCTCCAAGATCCTTCGTTTGAAATTTTGAACTTAGTTCTTGCTTTAAAAAATATCCTTTGGACTTTCACTGGCCAGTACTTTGGCATCGATATATACTGAAATTAATACTTCATGGTCATCAATATTTGCGACAAATATTCCACTGTCTCCATGAGCTTTCAAAACTTTCATGTTGCTCAAAACCAATCTAATCATTTTGCACCACGCTTTTGGCGCCTTTTTTCGACCATACATTGCCTTCGTTAGATTGCAGATGTGATTCGGATTTTTTGAGACAATAAAACCCTCAGGCTGTTCCATAAAAATTTCTTCCTCCAACACTTCATTTAAGAACGCTGTTTTAACATCCATCTGGGTGATAAACATTTTTTGTTGGAGTCCTACAGCCAGCATAGTTCGTAAAGAAGCCATATGTATAACTGGAGAGTACGTGTCAAAATAATCGATGCCATATTTTTGCTGAAACCCTATGCACACCAGTCTTGCCTTAAATATTTTCTCTTGATTTTTGATTTCGGGGTTTATCTTGAAAACCAATTCTGGTTGCAAAAAATGCATGTCTGATTTTCGAGGCATCAGTTTCCAAGTATTATTCTCGTATAAAGACTTAATTTCTCTTTTCATTGCAGATGTCCAATAATTTTTCTGAACCCCTGACAGGGTCTCCTGTACATTATTTGGGTCTGTTTCGTCTGCAAGCATCATTACTGCACCGGCGGCAGTATCCTCATTTTCTTCAGCATGCTCATTTGTGAGCCATGTTGGCTGTCCTCTAGTTCTCCCACTTCTCCGCGGGATAATTTCTGGTGCGTGCTCATTTTCCGGAGGTGGGTTGTAAGCCTCAGTATTTTCCGAATCATTTTGCTTTTCAGTGTTCGGCATTACTTCTTTTTTTTGAGTTTTATGGTTCAAAAGAAATTTGTTGTTCCATTGAGATTATTTTTGGGGCTTCTAGAAATTTTGCCGTTCGACTTACAACCACTCTTCTGGTTATATCGTCCATGAAGCGATATTTTCTACATTCGTATCCCAAAACTGTACACAGCCTTGACTCGGCATCCTATTTTTTTCTAAGATCATTTGGAATAGAAACATAGGTCTTGCATCCAAAAACTTTGAGATGAGAAATATTTGGTTTCTTTCCAAACCATTATTTATGAGGACTGCAATTGCCTAGAAGTCTTGTAGGAACAAAATTCCTAATCACTTTTGCAGTTTGGATAGCTTCAGCCCAAAACGTTCTGGGAATGTCCTGAAAGTAAAGCATACATCTTGTTTTTTCACAAAATGTTCGGTTCATTCTATCCGCCACACCATTCTGTTGTGGTTGGTGTGCTCCAGTACCCTCGTGGATGATAATTTTGTTTGTGAAATAATTTTCAAATGCCTTAGAAAAAACTTCTCCCTCTCTATCATTTCTCATTCGTTTGATCGAAATTCCTTCTTGATTTTCCACCATAGTCAGAAATTCTCGGGTTTTTTCAAATGCTTCGTGTTTGGTACGTGGAAAATACACAAATGATTTTCTTGTGTGATCATCAGTGAAGGTTATGAAATACAATTTTTCCTCCTTTGGATTTAGTACTCATAGGTCCATAAAGATCCCTGTGTATGAGTTCTAATTTTTCCTTTGATTGAAAAATACCTAATGACGGAAATGATTTTGAACTCATTTTCCCGAGTACACATCCCTTGCATGTACTTATGTCTTTTTGTTCCAATTTTTCTGGAACACCATCTGCGGTTTTCTTTCATACGATTCGGCTCAAGACTGATTTTCCAGCATGTCTTAGTCTGGCATGCCAAAGTCTTTGCTCCGTTATAGTGGCTGAGTATGCTACATAATTTTCCTCGATCTTCTTGGAGCTCTTAAAACAGCAGATAGAATTTTCTTTCTTGACCTGAAGGAGTTTTTCATTTGAACATTTAGATAAAACGGTGCCCCACCCTTTTTGAAAATAAACTCGATGTCTACGTTCATCAATTTGCCCAATAGATAAACTGTTCGTAGCACTTTCTGGTACAAATAAGTGATCTTGCACAGGCAGTGTCTTCATAGACCCATTCATAGAAATCTCCATAATTATGTTTCCCTTTTCTGTTCATTTGACATGGATTCCATCTCCTAGTCTGATGGTAACTGGCTCAGTTCTTTTTAAAGTTTCCTCCATAAACCACTTTCGATTATTGGTCATGTGGAAGGATGCACCAGAGTCCATATACCATGTTCCATAGATTTTTCTTTGGTCTTCTTCAGCCATCAAAAACTTTCCGGAGGACGTACTGCTCGTGTTGGGCTGTGTAATATTTTTCGTTTCCTTTTTGCGTTTTCTACAGACCGCAATTTTGTGCCCTTTCTTTCCACAGTAGTGAAAGTTATAGGAAAATTTGTATTTTTGATTGGTGAATTTTCCCTGTAGGAGACTTCCAGATTTTTCTCGCTCTTCAGACGATTTTTGTCTATACTCTTCGCGCAAAATTCTAGCGTGGATTTCTTCAATGCTCAGCTTTTCAGCTATATTTACCAATGCAACAACCAAAGTTTCATAGCTTTTTGATAAGCTACACAAGAATCTCATAATATATTCATCTTTTGTTTCATACACTCCGAGCTGTTTCAATTTTGTTTTAAGGCGTTTTAATTCTTCTATGTGTTGTTTGGCTGATTCTCCCTCGTGGAGCCTTCTTGACGTAAAGCGCTCCTCCGTGTCCATTACGTTCGCCATACCCTTATTTTCGTACACTTCTGCTGGGGCGTTCCAGGCTTCTGTGCCGGTTTTGCATGACTCAATATAGACTATTTGATTATCATCGACTGATAAACAAATATCCATTAATGCTTTCTCATTACCACTAGCATTATTTTACTCTTCTGCTACAGCTTTCCAATTCCCCTTCTTCTTCAGGTAATTTTGTCATGCGAACTTTCCAGGAGAAATAATTATCTCCATTAAGTTTCTCTATTTTGAACGTGCTTTTCTCTTCTATATCCATGTTTCTTGTTGACATGAATAAATGAATTTCGATTTTCAGAAATGACACAACGTACTGTACTGTACGGTCGATTACGGTTTTTGACGGGTTTTGACGGTTTTGCCCGACTCTGATGGCACGGTTTCTGAAATTCTGATTTCTGTAGTGTTCGATTCTTTGATTTTCGTACAACCTCGTACATCTACGATGTTGTTCGAATTTCAAGTTCACAGCCGGCTTCTAAGCTGTTGTACTAACGATGAGGTTGACTTAGGCGTAGTCTGGGCCCATAACCTATTGTAAAGAGGTGTAGTACAGAGCTTCAGATGAACTTGAGTAAACGCAGTGTTGTTTTATCTCGATAACTTCACTTGACTTCTATCATTCTTGAAACCTGGTATGCAATTCTTTCTTATATAGTGTTCTCATAATGTTATATAGTCTTCTAGAACTTGTAATAGTTTCTATCATAAAGTATAACATACTTTTACATAATTTCTTCTATATAACCTTCTAGACGTCTCTAGATATTAACAGTTTCTAGTTGCTCCCTAGAAGCTTTTACATGCTTCTACCACAGTCGGCGGCTTAGAAACCGTAAGATTTTGGACGAGAGTCTCCAACCGGAAAAATAGACGTAGACTCAAGGGTGCTTCGTTTACTTCCCCAGAGGTGGAGCTCAACCGGCAGACTATGTATCTCGCCGGGAGCACCCATCGGCAGGTCTCACTACTGTAGTAATTACCTTCCAAAATTAACTAAAATAATTCTATAATGTACCGTTCCTTAGGCGTGGTGTAGGGCACGTGGGCCGAATTATGCACAACGTGGCTCAGTCCATAAAATACGCGCCCTCTGTAGAAATATCCCGTCGTAAAACCACACCACCATATCACCTTAGGTTCCACTGTACTAAAATGTTGAAAAACAAAATTTTCTCCGTGTACGCAATATCAATATGGTAGCGTATAGTTATAAAGAACTTCTTGGCAGCATGCGGAGTCCATTCTTCTATCAAAAATACATTATCTGTTTTTCAATATTTCTATATACCGTTCATAACACTAAAGAATCGTCTCAAGGGTACCTCGCGCAAAATCTAGATCATTCTTTCTTAAGATAGTGCTAATATTATTTATAACAATCTAGACAATCTAAGTTGAAATCATTTTCGCCATAAAAAATGACTGTGAACTATTGAGCTTCCCAGTATGCCATATTTACAATATAAAATATCCTCTTTTATTTACGATGATCTTCTAGAACGAATGTCTTCTTTATTTTTTAACTTTTGAACACAGTTTTCCTATTAATTTTACGCTTTATTGATGATTTATTAATTGTGAGGTTTAATGTTTTTGCAATTTTCTGGCACGCAACTTTTCCTTGGCACACTTTCCCTCTCACACCAAATTTCTCTGCAGGAAAGACATGATATCGACGTTTTCTAGATTATGTTATTCCATACGTTGCTTAACCTTTAAAAAAACGGAGGATTGCAACCGGATGACGCTTTAAATGTCGGTCCGTTTCAGCATACAATTTTCCATCAGTCTTTAATTGTCTAATTCCAAGCTGTTCAAAGCGCATAAGAGGTAGTTGTCAAGCCATTTTGATGGATTTTTTTATGTAGTGTTACGATAATGAAACACATTCTACTTCTATGTTTTGCAAAAGTCGCAATGCAGTACAACTTTTCGCGCTCTTTCTTAGGCGTAATGTGAATTTGAAACGCATTGTACTGGTAGCATGCAGAGCCCATATTGCAGTCAATAAATGCAATATCTATTTTTCCTTATTTATATGTACCACCGTAAACCATTACAGAACCTCGTTCGTAATGTTTTGTCTAAAATTAAAAGCTTCGTTTCTATATCACCCCAAAAACATCAACAAAATCCCGGATTATCCAAGTTAGGTTGTCATAACGAATAACCAGGAGAGTGTTTCAGTGTGTTTACACGTATACCATGTTTTTACAGCAAGTTATTCGTTTTTTTCCAAAGTCTGTTTCATATGTACAGAAGACCTGGCATTTTGATGGTAATCATCGTTTTTAGTACTGTAGTGCTACCAAAATGAATTTTTTAAAACACGAAAGTTAAGAACCAGTTTCAAAATATACTTTAGACATTTCACCCGTAAACTTGATTTGGTTTTCTTTAGTAGTTGAGTTTCGCTTTAGTGTAATACATCATACTAATTAAAATATTTTGCATCGCGATTCTCTGACGTCCCATACTTCAAATATTAATGACGTTCGCACTGTTTCCATTTTTTTAAAATCAAAACTTGTTCAAAATGGCCTGCAATGGCCACAAATGATTCTCACGAGTACATCGTATTCATTTCCAAAGAGTTGTAAGGGAGCGTGACGCAAAAGTAACTGCGTGGCATTACTTTATTGTCAAAAAGGAACGATTTTCATTGTTGTAGACCACTTAACTGCCGCACTATCTTTGTGCAAAAAACCTTTACATTGCTCATCAGATTTAAATCTAAATTCAAAGTTTTGTTGAAGATAATGGTATATAAATGACCATTACAGCGTAGATGTAAGACACAGTTGATTACTGTAATTAATGTGGGTGTCAGAATAGTGTGGATACTAAACCTAATGTGGTCCACACTACTTCCCGGTACGAACGTTGGAATCCCTTGCGGTAATTAGTGTGGATACAATCCGATAATGCGCGCCAATTTCATACGTCGGTGAACACCATGAGGGTGCAACCAGCATTGACTACTTGACCTCGAGACGGTGTTAACATAAAACAGAATCTTGAGATGGTATTAGCAGCTTCTCCAATGCTGAGCGCCTTTGCTCGCATGACAGCCCACCATTGAAGCACAGTCCATAGCTCCAATCTTACTTTTTCGCAACCAAATTTGCAGCCGCCACTTTTACATACGGCACACAGTGAGAGCAGTTCTGGTCTTTCTTAAACTTAAACAAACCAAACCAACGCGTCTCCTAAATCGTTCTGACGAAGACGAACGAAGCAAAAACTGCAAAATAAATGTTGCACGATCCCGTAGAGAATGGAGAACAGCACGTTGTTTCACGTACCTTCAACAATTTTCCACAATTGTTTCGTGTATCTCACAAACCAAATATATAATGCACAAGTCGCTACTGGAAAAACAAATAACAGTTTTTGCAAGGACCTGACAAATCGGCATGAACCAGGTCTTTCTCCTTCGTTAAGCACACAAAATCTGGTTTCAAACGGCACTACTGTAAAGCTCACAAAGGCAGAGGCGAGAAGATAACGCCATGGATAGGAGCTTTGCAAGCAGATCTACTGACTAAATTTGGTCGCATTCACAAATATGGTGCACGGGCACTCTTTGTTGACAATGTAAATACCCATGATATTGCTGATGAGGTGAGAACGGCCTTAGCAGCAAGCAATACGGAAATACGGATTTTTCCTTGTAACGCAACTCACATGGTACAGCATGCCGATAGGTTCATTATTCAGAGACTAAAAACGTTTTGGAGGCATGAATGGGATGAACAGAAAATGAGCATGCTGGAGAACAACATGTGGTCTGATGGACCGGAGAGTTCAGTAAAACTTTCAAATTCCGGTAAAAGGCACTTATTAAAGTTGGCAGCAAAGTCTGCGAGCGCTGTGATGGCGCAACACTGTAGTACAGTGGCTCCTGAGGAAAAATGATGGTGTGGCCTTATGGCATAATATTCCTAAAGAGGGCTCGTACTTTATTATCTGAGCCACGTGGCGCATAATTCCGTCCGCATACGCTACAGTATCGTTAAGGGACGGTAGAATTCATAATTGTTTTAGTTAATTTATGCAGGTAGTTACTATAGTAGTGAGACCTGCTGAGGGGGGCTCCAGGCTTGATACTTAATCTGCCGGTTGAGCTCTACTTCTGGGGAAGTAAAGATAAGCGCCCTTGAGTCTTTATCTACTTTTCCAGTTGGAGACTCTCGTCGACCATCCTCAGGTTTCTAAGCCACCGATCCCCAGGTCGCATCATAGCAGCGCCTGTAGGAGCATTGTTTGCTCAGTGAATCTCCCCTTCCGCTTGGTGTTTGCGGATCCCCTTTAAGAATTCCCCCGGCTCGTGACAGTGGATACCGGAGACCACCTTTAGGAGCATGCACCTTTGGAGTCAACAAAAACTCCGAAAGAAAGTTGTGCTCTACTACTTCGAAAGCAGAACTGACGGTAGCACAAACGCGATGAAAACGGTGTCAGTTATGCCAGAAAAGTTATGATGCGGTGTGGAATGGCACTGAACGTAAACGGGCAGTTGGAAGAGCGATAGCATTTCCCAGAGCTGCAAGCCATAATCACAAAGTATCGTGCGAACTTTGATGGAGAGACTGTAAAGCAGAGTGTGTAGGCAGTCATCTACACTATTTAGGTATGTAGAACATAGTGTGGTGCACACTAATCAGCCTGTCACAATAATAGTATGGATACTGCATATAGTATAGACCACTCTATTATCCGTTTACGTCGTGAAATTAGGATGTTCAGAATTATTGTGGTCTACGATGATAACAGTGCTCACCAGAGGGGCTGTGGAAACAATCACGCGAGAGTTAATGTGCTGTCATTTTAAAATGTGAATTTAAACGGTTTTGGGGAAAGGAACTGCTACAACAGGCAATATTGCGCACTATAAGGAGCTACAGTGCGTTTTAAAAACATATTACTCCTAGAAAGTGCGCCAAGACTGTACTCCAGGCAAGATGTTCTACAAAGGCTATATAGAATATTTTCAAAAAGATATGTACATCATCTTCTTTCTAGTCAAAACGGCTCGAGATACTCCACATTCAAAGCAAGAACAGCTTCTCATCATAAGGTTCAACGCCAAAAACACTCCAATAGTGCTATCGCTCGAAAATTGAAGCATTCTAGAGTCACAATTGCTACTTTTCTAAAACTTGCGACTCCACATGGATTACCAAGATCTTCAAAACGCCCTAAAAAGCTCAGTCCAGCAGACAAAACAGGAATTAAGAGAGAGTTGTGCAAAGGAATAGTATCGTGCAAAACAATTAGAGCTAATCTCAATCTCAATGTTTCTAAATCAACTATATGGAGGCAGATATACAACACAAATTTACTTTGGTACAATAAAATGAAGAAAAAGTTCTCTCTCCATGACCAACACTAGCACGAGAGATTGGACTGCTGTGCTGGAAAAGCTTACCGGAAAATAAAAATAATATTTTAACCGATGAAGAAAAGGTCAATTTAGATGTAGCAGATTGCCACAAATATTATTGGAATGATCTTCGTAAGTATCATTATGTATTTTATCCGAGAAGTTCGAGTGGAGGCTCTGTGATGCTCTGGGCGAGCGTTTCAAAGAAAGGTTTGCCAGAAATTGCATGTAATGAAACAAACTTGAAAGCGAACAAATATCAAAAAGTTGTACACAATTTTTTTGCTGCCTTTTGGTTTTGGTTACGACGAAGGAAACTTCATTTTTCAACAGGATAATGCGCCCGTACACACTGCATCTTTAATCAAAAATTGTTTACAGGAGTCAGAAGTAACTGTTTTAGAGTGGCTGGCGCGCTCACTAATGTCTATCTTACCAGCGACCTCATATGAGGTCAAATGACGTCATGTGAGGTCAATTTTAATTACTTTGTAATTAGGTGAAAACATTAAAACTTCTCCAAATTTTTTTTTGTTCTGATATCCTTATCATGTTGTCGACGCCGGCAGCGCTGAACTGTGTCCACAAGAACAAAGAGTGAATCGTGACTGTTACATCAATCAGAGCCGTCAACAACATTCGTTAACAATGGTATCTTTCACAGATCCTCGCAGAACTGCCGGAACAACTGTCAACAGCTGCACTCGCGTGGTAACGAGTGACGTGGAATGTAAACGCTATTATGGATCTTTTTGGAAGTCGACAACGGTCAAAGGAATAGTTCAAAATGTTGGTTTTTGCAGAATCAACAATCAAAATCTCACATTCTTGACGGTAGACTTTAGTTTACCCAATCGTGAGAGAAAAAAAGTCACTCTCCCTTTTTCCAGTGTCAAACTCGGTACTGGTGTTGACGAGACCCCAAATGCTGCCGAAGAACAAAATCATGTGATTGACCCGAGTAACTTCGACGTTGCTGAAAATGGACCTATTGCTACCATACCGAATATGCAAAATTTGCAAGAGCAGCCAGATGATCAAAATCTGCATGCAATCTGCCAATCAGCTATTGTTAATGGTAGGAAATAGAAAACCTCTACGACTTTGAGTTCTCTGAATGGTTTTATGCAAATGCATCAGTGGAAAGTTATTGGTCCAGCAGGAGATTTTATCTCACCACGTCACGCTCCTTCAGGAATGACTGCATTTAATTTCTTTATCTGGATGATTCCCATGCGTCATTTGGAATTTATCGTAACCAGAACAAATATTCGACTAGAAAGCAAAGGCGCTCGGAGGACGTCAGGAGGTGACATTCTTATATTTTTCGGAGTTTTTATTTTGATGACTCTTATTGAATTTTGGAACAGACGCGACCTTTGGAGCATTGAGCCTCTTTCCAAGTTCATTCCACAAGCCAAAATTGGGCTTAATGTGTCACAAAACAGATTTGAATCGCTTAGAAGTTGCATATGTTTTGATAAAAGTGGTATGACTGAAGAGCAAGGATTCGTAAAATGGTCCTGCGTATCCGATTTTGTGAAGGCACTCAATACTCATCGACACTTTTATGTCACGTCATCACATACTTTATGAGTTTACGAATGAATGTCACGGCGGTACGGACTAGGAGGTCATTGGACTGATGTAGGACATACCCATTATACAGCATTGGATAGAAAGCCCGAAAATGGTCTTGAAAGGAAAGCTGTTTGTTATGGACGAAGTGCTGGAATGCTGAATATTTAACTTAATATGGGTGCTAATAATCCGGAAGAGGATTTTGATTCCGATAATGCTCATGGAACGGCTATTCTACTCCGTTTAGTACAACAGTGATTTGGATCAGATCGTTTGGTATTCGCGGATCCTTTTTTTGCATCCGTCCACACCGCTTAAGCACTCATTGAAAAAGGGTTGAGATTTACTGGAGTAATCAGAAATGCATTTCGAGAATTTCCTACGAAATACTTTTCCGAAATCACTTTAAGGAACAGAGGCGACTTTGTATATATGGTTTCAAAAGAGAGCGTCCCCAGTAGTGACATAATGGACGTAATGTGGATGGATCAAGATACAAAGTACTTTATTTTAACCTCGGGCACAGTTAATCCAGGTATTTCAATTATTAGGGAGAGATGGAGTCGAGAGGGAACTATTTCTACGAAAATTGAATTTCAAGTAGCAAATCCTGAGATTTGTGAAGAATATTACAAAACATGTTCAATTATAGATCGCCACAACAGATCCCGACAAGATGAATGAAATCTGGAGAGGAAACCAGAAGTAAAAGAGTGGTCATTTCCAGTTAATTGCTCTTTTTTAGCAATTTGTATTGTGGATGCATGGAAACTATATAAAGCAGCAAATAGATGCAGGAGCGTTAAAAGTCCACACAATTTTTATTATGAGCAGGCTGATGAAGTAGAAGAAAGTACTTGGGACACCACTGGTTTAAAGAAAAAAATTAAACAGAAAATGGAAATAAAAATGAACATCCAATATTTGCTGGAACTGGCTTGCATTGAATGCAAACCAATAGAAGAACAAAAACAAAAAATGGAATGAATACAAAAGCCTTATATCAAGGACAATGCAGTTATTGCAGAGGTAATACAAAATCAAAGTTTTTATGTTGTGGATGCTACTCAAGGAAAGAAAAAAAAGTGTTTTTATGTATCACTGGTACGGACAGAGATTGTTTTATGAAACAAATTGAGGAGTGTCACGGTATACGGAAGAAAATTATCTAAAAGGAATGTCAGCAACGTTGACAACATTCGTTTTTTTAAGTAAACTTCATAATTTTAATGCAATAATTGAGCAAACGTTCTTTCACCTTAAGACCTCTACTAAGTCAATCCGCGTTAATTTGGCTTGATAGATTTCTTAAACTATATTAAGAAACTGACCCTTTACCAGCAGTCACCTTCGTCTGTCTGTTGTTCAAGTGGGTGTTGAAAAAGTTCTGAGAGTTTAAATATTTTTAGAATTAGTCGAGCTCCCGAAGAAGTTTTTGAGTGTTTAGAAACTCAACGAGGTTCGAACTAAGGATTTGCTGCTCGCATGTAGTCTGATGACCACTGAGCGGCTGTGATACAGTGCGTTTCAAAAACATGTAACCCCTCAAAAGTGCACCAGAACTGTACTGTAGACTAGATTATACACAAAGTCTATGTAGCATCGTTTCAAAAAGATATATACACCATCTTCTTTCAAGCAAAAATGGCTCGACGCTCGCCACTTTCCAAGCAAGAACAGCTTCAAATCATTACGTTAAAGGCCGAGAAACATTCTAACAGTGCTATCGCTAAAAACGTAAAGCGTTCTTGTCAGTCGACTAAAGTCAATGTTACATTTCTCAATTGTTTACCAGGCTATTTTCGTGCCTGAGGATCAAGTGGCCTCAATTCAAGAGGACTTGATTTTGTATCTGATATCATCAGTAATCGGATGTATCCGTTATATCCTCCGCTGATGCCAATCGGAATTTAGTTCGTTAGAATCCTCATAGAGGTTATACATGAATTACAGCTACAACCTGAGTCAATAAAGAGCTGCCCGACGTCTCTCGACGGAAGGCACACACACATACGCATTTTTTATTATCAACAACAACACCTGCAACGCAGATCAGGAGGTCCGGAAGGAGTTCTAAAGTTTTTCTCGCCATCGGCGTGAATCGCTTTCGCGAGCCACCAACGGGTTGGCCTACAACCCATAGCAGACGAAGGTCTGTCGGTCGGGGGTGTTGTGCCCTTTTCCGGGAAGCGGGACAGCGGACTTCGTCCGCCCCAGCTATCCGTGCTGTGAGCCTTGCGGACTACGTCCTGGGCGCTCAGCGACAATCGTCGAAGTATCTGACTTCGTCGGTGGTAAGGAATCTCGCACGACAGTTCTAGGGTAACAATTGCTACTTTTCTCAAAAACCCGACTCTATGTGGCTGAAAATGATCTCCGGGACGCCCAAAGAAGCTCATCCCAGCAGATAAAAGAGGAGTTAAAAGGGAGTTATGCAGAGGAAAAGTATGGTGCAAAAAAATTGGAAAAAATCTCACTCTCAACGATTCTAAATCTACTATATGGACGCAGATAAACAGAACAAATTTA
This sequence comes from Gracilaria vermiculophylla, assembly GCA_019155205.2. Lineage (NCBI taxonomy): Eukaryota > Rhodophyta > Florideophyceae > Gracilariales > Gracilariaceae > Gracilaria > Gracilaria vermiculophylla. The sequence goes on from JAHNZQ020000049.1 coordinate 1,340,722, forward strand.
TTTTAATATAAAAAAATGAAAAAAAAATCTTTCTCCAAGACCATCACAAGCAGAAGAAGATTGACTGGTGTGCTGGAAAAGACTACTGGAAAAAAGAATGGGAAACTTTTATTTTTACTGATGAAAAAAAGTTCAATTTGGACGGATAAGATTTCTACAAATTTTATTGGCAAGATATGCATAAGGAACGTCATGAGTTTTATACCAGACATTCAGGTAGAGGCTATGAAACAAATTCCTTTTACGGTACCCAACCTCTAGAACGGCCACTTTCGTAAAATGCCAGTATAGTTCTAGAGTAGTCTACTAGATATTAAGCCAAGTAAATAAACCCAAAAGAGAGGCATGATTTGTAGGGTGGGTGGGTGGGAGAGAGAGAGGCATGGCGGAGATCAGTCAGACCGTCGGTGCCTCAGCCTCTCCTTTGTAGACCACCGCCGCCGGCGCGTGAACAGATCAATGATCAATTACACGTACGCGTCGCGCACGCCACATGCGTGGCCGGCCTCGCTATGCAGTCGAATATGTTTCATATG
>JAHNZQ020000049.1:1349759-1412259 GCA_019155205.2 Gracilaria vermiculophylla
AAGTGTTGTATGTAGGAATACAGGCGCGGGAGTGATTCAGGAGACAAGGTTCCTGCGCAACGGGGTCTGCCTCCGTTCTCTGCGATCGTCTTTACTCTTCGGGGGTTCCCCCTTTTTGCCTTTATCCGTTTTTGCTTACGAGTCCGTTCGCTTTGGACACATTCTGGTTGCATTTTTCTCGTTTGACCTTTCGTAGTCATCGCGCGCTTAGTGAGGCTGATAATTGCATTTGCTGTATTGGTAATGGCATATTGCTACATGCGACATTACCGCGTAACTCGGATTGCGTCTGCTGTCTTCCAATTAGGCTGATAATTGCATTTGCTGTATTGGTAATGACATATTGCTACAGTGCGTTTCAAAAACATATTACCCCTCAAAAGTGAGCCAAAACTGTACTGTAGACTAGATTTTGCACATAGTGTACGTAGAATCGTTTCAAAAAGATATGTACACCGCCTTCTTTATAATAATAATGGCTCGACGCCCGCCACTTTTCAAGCAAGAACAGCTTCAAATCGTTAAGTTAAACGCCAGCAAACATTCCAACAGTGCTATCGCTTAAACATTAAAGCGTTCTAGGGTCACAATTGCTTCATTTCTATTAAACCCGACTCTATAGTGCTTAAAATCATCTTTTGGACGCCCAAAGAATCTCAGCCCAGTAGATAAGAGGGGTATTTAAAGGGAGCTGTGCAAAGGAAAAGCAGCGTGCAAAACAATGGGAATTAATCTTCATCTCAACGTTTCTAAATTGAATATATGAAGGCAAATAAACAGCACAAAATTATTTAAATATAAAAAAATGAAAAACACTTTCTTTCTCCAAGACCATCACAAGCGCTAGAGGGTTGTCAGGTGTGCTGGAAAATCCTACTGGAAAAAAAATGGAAAACTGTTATTCTTACTGATGAAAAAAAGTTCAATTTGGACGGACCAGATTGCTATATATTTTATTGGCACGATCCTCGTTAAGAACGTCATGAATTTTATACCGGGCACTCAGGCGGAGGCTCTATAATGGTTTAGGCAGGCATTTCTAAAAAAGATTTGACACAAATTGCCTTCATTGAAGCAAACATGAGTGCGGAAAAATATCAAAAAGTTGTGTAAAATTATTTGCTACCGTTTGGATTATGTTTTCATGAAGAAAATTTCATTTTTCAACAGAATACTGCGCCTGTACACATTTCATCTTTAATTAAAAATTGGCTACAAAAGTGTAAAGTATGGGTTCTAGAGTTATCGGCGCGCGCATTAGATTTTACCGCAGTTGAAAACGTTTGAAAACTGCTGGCGAGGATGGTTTATGCGCATGAAAGGCCTTTTTAGACAGTTTTTGAACTCAAAAAATGTATTAAAAATTGCTGGAAATGTATAACAGTTTCAATTGTGGAAAAGTACATCAATTCGATGCCAAACCGTTTCATGAGCGTTATACAGCAAAAAGAATGCAAAATAAAGTATTGAGCGTCGCGCAGTAAAGATTTGTTATTGCTGATCATATGTTTTTGAAACGGTTTTTTCACTTTTTTTTTTTTTTTTTTTCTGAAACCTATTTTTGTAGGCGTACAGTATACATTTGGTAGATTTTTTTGAGATTTCACAGCATGTGGTATGTTTTTGAAACAGTCTGTGCATGCGACATTACCGCTTAACTCGAACTGCGTGTGCTGTGTTCCAATTAGACTTTGCGCGTGTAAGGTGTCACAACTGTACGTGTGTTTTGATTGTTTTGTACGGCACACTGCAGACTTTTTAGTACATTGAGGTGAAGGGTTGTTGGAATGGTTTTGCGCACAACGTTTTGGTGGCAGAGGGTGCGTTTGATGGGGCGTTTGTGTGCAGCAAGTATAGAGTTTTGTGTTGTGCAGGTTGGTGGGTCATCAGAAAACGGGAAATTGTGAGCGAAGGAGGGTTGAAACGTGGGCAACCGTGAGCGTAGAAGTGTGGAGTAGCTTTGCAGTGTACGCTACGATTTGAATGTGTTTGGAGGGCGACGGAGGCGATGCGCGAGCCACGTTGACGGACTTTGTAGTTTTATGTTTTGCAAAAGACGCTGTGCAGTGCTGCTTGAACGAGGCGGTGACTGTGGGGGTCGTGTGCGCGGGTGGCGGCACGTTTCGGGGGGCGGCATGCGTTTTGGCGCCAAAGTGGCACGTTGGTGGCGTGCTCGCTCGAGACGCGGCGCGCCACACGACGCGGCGGCGTGCATTGCTTAACAAGCACCGCTGGGCGTTTCAAACAAGGCGTGTACGCGGCGGCGACGCAGCGCGCCACAAGCGGCGGGGCGGAAATATACAAGCGCGTGGGGCGCGGGGAAGACGGCGTGACGAAGAGCGTGTTGGCGCAGGCTGACAGCTGTGAGCAGTACTACAAGTACAACAAAGAGTAGTGGCGGCGCTCACTGCGCGTCGCGCACATGGGACGCGCCGAGCGGAGCGCGCAGCTGTGGTGGTGGCCGCCGCCGGCGAGACGCGCGCCGCTGCGCGCGGCGCCGCGCGGAGAAGGAAGGCAGCAAACGCGCAGCGCCGCCGCGCGGGGGGGGGCAGCGGCGGCGGAGCTGCTTTCGGCAAGCGAGTCGGGGCGGCAGTTTGCGCAGCTGCGGGCGGTGCGGCGCGCGGCGGGCGCGGCTGTCTGCAGGGCGCGCGCGCAGTGACAGCGCGTGGGGGGGGGCGGGCGCGCGCGCGCGCGGGTGCGCGGCGACGTGACTGCGCGCGCGGCGCGCAGACAGCGGCGCGCCGACAGCGACGCGCGGCGGCGGCGGTGCAGCGCGCGCGGCGCGGGCGCGGGCGGCGGCGGGGGGGGGGCGCAGGCGTGGCGCGGCGCGGCGCGGCGCGCTGGCGGCGCCGCAGCCATACAGCGCGCGGCGACGGGCGGCCGATTTACGCAGGCGCGCGCGCGGCGCGCCTTACACCGCAACGCGGCGCGCCGCGGCGCGCGCAGTGGCGCGCGCAGTGGCGCGCGCGGTGGAAGCAGCGGCGCGCGCAAACGTGCGGCGCGCGGCGCGCTGTAATGCAGTTGGCGCCGCGGCGGCGGCAGCGGCGGCAGCGGCGGCAGCGGCGGCAGCGGCGGCGGCAGCGGCGGCGGCAGCGGCGGCGGCAGCGGCGGCGCGCGCCACAGCTCTCCGCGCGGCGGCGCTCTCGCGACGCGGCGCGCGTGGAAGCTGCGCGGCGCGCACGTGCGCGCGCTAATAAGCTCGCGCGCCGCCAACAGCGCGCGCGCAAGCGCGCGCCGGCCGCCAACGGCGCGCGCCCAAGTCGCCGCGCGCGCCGCCAATGACGCGCGCTGCCGCGCCGCCAATCGCGCGCCTTGCCGCGCCGCGCCGCGCCGCGCCGCGCCGCAGCGCCGCGCAGCGCGCCGCGCCGCTCCGCCGCGCGCGCCGCTCGCGCCGCTCGCGCCGCGCCGAGTACGAGCGCCGCGCGCGGCTCGCTCAAAGCGTTTTTACACACGCACGCGCGCGCGCGCTCTCACAGCAGCGTCCACTGGAAGCGCCCGCGCTGCGGGCCGGACGCAATGTCAAAGTTCCAGCGCCGCAGGAAGCGCTGCCGCGCGTCGCGCATCACCGCGCGCCGCAGCGCCTCCATGTCCCGGTCGGCGCGCGCCGCGGCCGCCGCCCCATCGGCGCCGCCATCAGCGGCGCCGTCCGCGTCGGCACCAGCGGCGCCGTCCGCGTCGCCGTCGCCGTCGCCGTCGGCGGCGGCGGCGGCGGCGGCGGCGGCGGCGGCGGCGGCGGCGGCGGCGGCGGCGTCGGCGAGGTGGTCGTCCTTGTCGTCGTCCGAGCTGTCGGCGGCGCACTGCGAAAAGTCCAGGCGGCGCGGCTGCAGCGCGGCGCGGCGCCGGCGCAGGCGCAGCCGGCACGGCGTGCGCTTGCGCGGCCGCAGCGCGTGCGCCGCCGTCGCGCCGTACGCCGCGCACGCGCGCACCAGCGCGTGGTGCGCGCTGCCTCCGTCGGCGCCGTCCGTCAAGTCGGCGGCGGCGGCAGATGCGTCCTCGATGTCGGCCGTGGGGGGGGGGGTGCATTCGCGCGCGGCGGCGGCGGCGGCGGCGGCGAGCGCGCGCGGCGCGGCGCGCCTGCGCTTGCACGGCGCCATGCGCTCGGGCGCGAGTGCGGTGGCGGCGGCGCAGTCCATGCGCGCGGGCGGTGGGGGCGGGTGGGGCGGCGGGGGCGCGCGAGGCGGCGCGGCGGGCGCGGGGCGGGTGAGGGGTTGCGGAGGGGGCGGAGGCGTCGGGCGGCGGTGGGGGAGGGGAGGGGAGGGGAGAGGAGAGGAGTAGAGGCGGCGGGGGGCGCTAGCGCTCACCGCAGCGCGCCGTCTTATGCGGCGCAAAAACGTCGCGCAGTTTAGGCGCGCAGCGAGCGCGCCGGCGCTGAAAGCGTGCGGCACGCCGCGGGCGCGGGCGCCGCACGTGGCGAGCTGTGCGCCGCCCGCGCGCCGCGCTCTCCGGCTGAGACTCTCAGCGCAGCGCATGCGCGCGCGCGCGCGCGCGCGCGCGCAGGTGCCGCGCGCTGTGGCGCGCGTCGCCGATTGCGCCGCCGCCGATTTGCGCGCCGCGGCGGCGAGGGGCGGCGCGCCGCACCGTCTTGGGCGCGCGCGTCGCGCAGCGCCAGTGGCTTGCGCGCCGCGCGGCGGCGCGCCGCGCCGTCGTGGGCGCGCGCGTCGCGCAGCGCCAGTGGCTTGCGCGCCGCGCGACGGCGCGCGCGCCGACGGCGGCGCGGCGTGGCGCAGCGCGGCGCGCGAGCCACTGGCGCTGCGCGACGCGCGCGCCCACGACGGCGCGCAGCTGGCGCGCGGCGGGAGGTGCAGCCGTTGGCGCGCGCACATCGCGCAGCAAAACAAAACAAACGGCGCGCACGGCGCCGGCGGCGCGGCGCGCGTATCATTTGGCGCGCCCCAAAGTATCGGCGCCGTTCCCGGTGGCGGTGCGCGCGCCCCGCCACAGCGCCGTCCGCCAAGGCGGCGGCGGCGGCGGCGGCGGCGCGCGCAGCGGCGCGCGCAGCGGCGCGCGCGCGCTTGCGGCGCCTGCGCGCGCAGTGCGCGCGGCGGCCGCATAAAGTGCGCGCGCCGCGCGTGCGCGCGTGGCGCGCTCGGCGCACGTGGCGCGCGCGCCGTGCGCACAGCGCCCTTCTCTGCACGCGTCCCACTGGCGCAGTGCCGGCGCGCGCCCCATGGGCGCAGTCGCGCGCGCCGCCGCCGCGCACTCGCGACGCGCCCGAGGCAGCCGTCCCAGAGCACCTGCCGCAACCGCCGCCGCCGCCGCCGCCGCTGCCGCCGCGCACACGCGACGCGCGCGACGCAGCCGCGCCACGGCACCGCAACACGGCTGCGGCCGTGTTGAGCACACACGCGCATGTGTTGGCGTCAACAACAACAACAACAAAGGAGCAGAGACGGACGCGAGCACGTGCGCGCGCGGCGGCGCATGGCGCAGCAGCAAACGGCGCGCGGCGGCGACGCACGGCGGCGCGCCGCGCGCCGTGCGGCCGCCGCCGCTGCCGCACGCGGCGGGAGATCGCGCGCGCGCGCGCCAGCGGCGGCGCGCGCCGCGGCGCTGCAAAATTGCAGCGCCCACCCGCCGCGCGCCAAGTACGCCCAACGGCGCTGCTCGCCGCCCGCCAACGACCGCCGCCGCCCCGCGCCGAGATTGGCGCGAGATACGCGCACGCGTGACCCATTCCGCGCGCCGCCCCCCGTCGCACCCGCCACTTAAGCCGCCGCGCCCCGCCGCGCGCCCCGCCGCGCCCCCGTCCGCCCGCCCGTCCCCCCGCCCGCCCGCCGCCCCCCGCCCGCCATGTTGCCGCGCAAGCGCTCGTCCACGCCCCCGCCCTCGCGCCTCGGCTCCCCCGTCACCCCCGCCCCCGCCCCCTCCCCCGCCGACGACGCCCTGCGCCTGCTGTGCCTCGCCGCCTCCCACAACCGCCCCGCCCCCCACCTCCCGCCGCTCCCCCTCCACCCCCACCCCCACCGCCCGCTGCCGCCGCCCACCACGCCGCCCCCGCCCCCGCCACCACCATCGCCACCACCACCGCCGCCGCACTCCGCCCCCGCCACCACCGCCCGCGCCATGCGCTCGCCGCCGCCGCCGCCGCCGCCGCTGTACGTGCAGCAATTTGGCCACGCGTCCGCGCTGCGCCCGCCGCCGCTGGCGCTGTATCCGCACTACGCCCCCGCGCTCTCGGCGCCGCTGCTGCCGCTGCAGTTTGCGCCGCAGCACCTGGTGCCGCCCGAGCTGCGCCCCGCGCTGCACGCGCACGCCATGCCCTATGGCGCCTGCGCCGCCGCCGCCGCCGGCGCCGCCGCGCTGGCGCCCGCCAGCCAGCCGCTCATGCACCTGCCGCTCACGGCGCTGCCGCTGGCCGCGCAGATGGCGGTGGGCGCGCCGCCGCTGCTGGCGGCCGCCGCGGCGGCGGCCGCCGCCGCCGCCGCCGCCGCTGCGGCCGCGACGCCGCGCCGCGTCAAGGGCCCGTGGCGCCCCGAGGAGGACCGCATCCTCACCGAGCTGGTGACCAAGCTGGGCGCGCGCCGCTGGACGCTCATCGCGTCGCACATCGCCGGCCGCACCGGCAAGCAGGCGCGCGAGCGCTGGCTCAACCAGCTGGCGCCGCACCTCACCAAGCGCCCGTGGACGCCCGAGGAGGACCGCGTGGTCATGCTGGCGCACGCGCGCCTCGGCAACCGCTGGAGCGAGATCGCCAAGCTGCTCGACGGCCGCACCGACAACGCCACCAAGAACCGCTTCAACACCACCATCCGCCGCCAGATCTCGCAGCTGGCCACGCACGCGCGCGCCGCCGACGGCGCCGACGTGGCGGCCGCCGCGGCCGCCGCGGCCGCCGCCACTGCGGCCACTGCGGCCGCCGCGGGCGGTGGCAGCGGCGGCGGCGGCGGCACTGGCGGCGGCGGCGGCACTGGCGGCGGCGGTGCGGCCAATGACGCGGGTATGGACACGGGCGCGCGCCCGGGGCGTGGCAAGAGGAAGAGGGAGGACGCGGCGGCGGCGGCGCGCCTGCAGCCGCTGGCGCAGCGCGCCAAGTCCATGGCGGCGCCGTCGTGAGCGCGCGCGCCACCTCTGTACATAGTCAACCGCCCGCCTACTCGCGCACTCGCCTACTCGCCAACTCGCGCACTCGCCTACTCGCCTGCTCGCCTACGCGCCTGCTCGCCTACGCGCCTGCTCGCCTACGCGCCTGCTCGCCTACTCGCCTGCTCGTGCACTGCGCCTCCGCGCGCCTCCCATTCGGCGCGCGCACCGCCTCCCCCAACGGCGCGAGCACGTCACGTTCGAAATCCGTTGCTGGTTGCCGCCGCCTCCGCTGCTTCCACCGCCGCCTTACAGCCGCCCGCCTTACAGCCGCGCCGCAGCACGTGCGCGCGCCGCCCTGCGTCCGCCGCCTGCCGCCGTCGCGTGCTCTCAGTGGCCGCGCGCGCGCCGCCGCTGCGTGTCGCCCCTGCACGCGCGTCTGCCCTGCCCGTCGTGGCCGCCGTGGCCGCCGTGGCCGCCGTGGCCGCCGTGGCTGCCGTGGCTGCCGTGGCCGCCGGGGCCGCGTGGGCCGCGTGTCCACGCGTGGCCGCTGTGGCGAGCAGCGCGCGCGAGGCTCCGCTGTGCCGCACCTCGCGCCGCCACCTGCCGCGCGCGCTGCGCCGCACACAGCGACTTGGCGGTGCCGCAGCGCGGAAGACGCCGGGGCGCCGCGGTGCTGCCGCGCTTCGCCGCCCGTCATGAGCGCGCCCGCCTTCGCCGCCGCGCCGCTGCCGCGCGCTCGCCGCGCGTCGCCGCGCGCGCGCGCGTGCCGCGCCGCCGCCGGCGCCGCCGCCGCCGCGCCGCCGCCTCCGGCTGGCACGGCGGCCACGGGCGCCAACGCGCGCCGCATGGCCACCTGGCTGGCCGCCGACTGGTCCAACAGGCGCCAGGCCATGGACAACCCGCAGTTCTGGGCGCACATTCACGTGTGCTTCCGCCCGCTGCCGTGGCGCCTGCTGCGCGCCTACAGCTTCTACGCCGAGTCGGCGTACGACTACAACCTGGGCGCGCCCTACAAGACGTCCGTCGTGCGCATCGAGCACGACGGCCGCGGCCACCTCGAGCTCGCGTCCTACAAGCTCGCGCAGCCCGAGGAGTTCTGGATGGGCGCCTACGAGCCCGCGCTGCTGCGCCCGCTCACCGCCCACATGCTGCGCCGCATGCCCGACGCGTGCAACACCCTCTTCGAGTGGCAGCCGCACCAGCGCGTGTACAGGGCGCGCTCGCGCCCGGGAAAGGGCTGCCGCATACGCCGCCGCGGCGACCACAACGACTCCTACCTCGACTCCAACATCATGCTGGCCGAGGACTGCTACGCCGCGTGGGACGTGGGCCGCGATCCGCAAACCGACCAGAGGGTGTGGGGCACGCCGGCCGGCCCATTTGTTTTTGACGCCGTCACCAGATTGCACCATCTCGTCCCGGAGGAGGAACAGCCCGAGCTTGCGAGCAGCGCCACGCACCCGCAGTAAATCAAACGCCTCTTTTTTACTCGTCTTCGGCGCCGTCGCTTCCGTCGTGCCCGTGCGCACCGCCATGCGCGTGTTCCCACGGCTTTTCAAACCCCTGCTCGCCGCCGCCACCACCACCACGCCCACCCCGCCGCGCGCCAAAACAACAGCTTCGTCAGTCGCCGTCGTCGCCGTCCGTGCGCCACGCGCGCTCCCCGCTCCGCACGCAACACGTACAAGCATGTGAGGCAGATCCTGCTTGGCGCGGTAAAACACCCACAGCCACATCGTCACGCCGAACGCGTACCCAAGGCGCGAATGCCACCTGGCCGGCGCGTGCGGCTTGAACCCCCCGTACGGCTCGCCGCGCACGGCGCCCTTCGGAGCTTCTCCGCCCATGTCGCCCGCTGCCACGAGTCGCGCCCCTGTGCTTGCGCCGATCGGATGTATTCTTCACACACGCTGCGTCTTGCGCCGTCAACGCGTGCCGTCCCGAGCGCCCACTCGCACGCGCAACAGTGAGAGCGGCGCCGCACATCGACACATACACTCCAACACACTGCACAGCGTCCGGCTGGCGAGAGCGCCTGCCGCGTGGCCACGTGGCGCGCCAATCGGCGCGCACACTCGTCGCCGCCGCAAGCGCTCAACGCACGGCGGAGCTCGCTATATATCTCGGGCAAAAGTACATGAAAAGTGAATGAAAGAGCGAAAGAATGCTGCACCGTCTATCGTACATTATCGGTTCTTGAAGCTCGGTTTGCGCTGATCGATAAACGCCTTCATTCCCTCCTTTTGGTCATCCAGTCCAAAAGTGGCCTGGAAAGCGCGTTTCTCGAACAGCAAGCCCTGCGACAAGCTGCTCTCAAACGCCACGTTGACGCACTCCTTGGCGGCGGCAACCACGGGCACCGAGTGTTTGGCGATGACGGCGGCCACGTCCTTGGCCTCCTTCAGCGCCCCGCCCTTCTTGGCCACCCTCGTCACCAGCCCCACGCTTTCGGCCTCCGCGGCGCTCATTTGGCGCCCAGTCAGCACCAGCTCCATGGCCTTTGCCTTTCCAACCGCTCGCACCAGCCGCTGCGTGCCGCCCGCATTCGGAATCGTTCCGATCTGCACTTCGGGCTGTCCAAACTGCGCGTCCTCCGCCGCAATCACAATGTCAGCCGCCATCACAAGCTCGCACCCGCCGCCCAGCGCAAACCCGGACACAGCCGCGATGATGGGCTTCTTGATCGCGGAGATGCAATCCGTCCAGCTCCCAATGTCCCTCCTGAAGCGCGCGGCGTGGTAGCTGTTGGCGGCCAGCTCCGCCACGTCGTTGCCGGCGGCAAACACCCGATCGCTCCCCGTCACAATGATGACGTTCACCGTGGGGTCGCGCTCAAAGCCCTGCGCGGCGTCGACGATCTCGGCGATCGTCTGCTCGCTGAGCGCGTTCATTTGGCGAGGGCGGTGGATTTCTATGACGCCGATCTTTTCGTCGCTCGACGCGTGAATGTGCTCAAACTGCCGCGACGCCACGGGCAGCGCGGAGCCGGCCGACTGGCAGAGAGAGCGCGCGCACGCCCGGCGCGCGTGGAGGCACAGCGTCCGCAGCATGGTGCACGCCGGCGTCGCGCTGCGTCGGCGGGCGCGCGAGCGAGCGAGAGAGGCGCAGCTGCAGCCGCACGAGATGGCACGCGCGCGCTGCTCCCGCCGCGCGCCGCGCCGCGCCCGCCGCGAGTGCGCGCGCGTCATGAGCGACGCCTCGCAGGTCTCGCCGCGCGCGGCCGGCCGTTGTGCCAAAAAGCGCAATTATTTTCGACACAGTTTTTGCGCGCGTGCAGCGTTGCTCCTGTAGGAATGATGAGGTTTGTGCCACCCCCCCGCATCGCTGATGATTCCTCTCTCCGCTCGTGGACTTGTCGCGCTCGCCTCTGGAATGATGGAGGTGCGGTGCGTGCGTTGCAAACATGTTCTCTCGACTTGGCATCATTTTCGACGTCCGAGTGTGCTACAATATGGACAGCGACAACGAGGCGCTGATGGGGCCATACGAGCTAAACACCATTTTGGCTGCAGGTTAACGCACTGCGTATCACGCTGGCACTTGCGAGACTGGCGTAGAGCAAAGCAACACAGCCCGCAACGTGAATCAAAAGAGCACAAGATTGTTTACACTAGCTAAAGCTTTCACGACAAATATGTCAAGAAAGGGGTCAAAGTGTTGATCGAGTGAAAGGGAACAAAATGCGCACTAGGACTTTTTCGTTTTCCAGGCGTAGAGGAAGAGGCCGCGGACGTGCCCAAACTGTTAGAGGAAGAGCCAGCAGAGCCAGCAGAGCCAGATTTCGAACAAGGCGCGTTGTTACTGGCGTTGGAGTTATTCGCCGCTTGATGTGTGAATGAGTTTAGAGTGAGAAAGCTGAGTTGTACCAAAAAAAAAAAGGGGGGCAGGCCAAGGCTCAGCGGCAGTTAGTTCCTCAAGAGGAATGACCCCGTACCCAATTTCGCCTTGCTTGCAGCCGGCGTGATGTTCTTCACGTCGCCCTTCTTTATGTTGGTTTTCGGCAGCGGATAGCATACCGGCTTCCTCGGTCTGGGATCCTGCGACGGTGGGCGCGTCATGTGGTGTGTTGTTGTTTGGAGATGTGTTTGTATGGAATGAAATGGTGTGGTGCGAGTGGGTGGCGGTGGTGATGAGAAGCTAAGCGATGAAGCGGCGGGCTTGATGTCGTTCTTATATACTGTTGAGCAACGGGTTTGTGCATTGATGCTTCCCCCGAGAGCAGAGGCAAAAGGTCGCGAAATTTTGGAACAAGGGGAGCTACATATGATGTGACAGCGCACCAAGCACGTTATGACTGACATTTGAAAACGCCTGCCGTGTACTCGACGAAAAGCGAACAGCACTCGGTGCGCGAAGAAAAGCGGACGCACAAATAATGTGTTTCATGGTTGGCTCGTCTAGCTGATGATACACGACGATGACGAGGAAGGAGGAGGTGGTGCATCACGTCAAACATGCTTTCCACAGCGTACGTGAAACAAGCATACAGAGACTGTTTCTCGCGCAGTCGTACACACGTGAATGTTTTGTTCTTTGTTGAACTTGATTTATTGGCATTGTACAACAGGGCTGTTGCAGGTATGGTGAGCGGTTGGCATGTATTGGGTACTGCATTCATTTGAATTGCAACTCTGTAAGCCGCGACTGAAGGGGCAGACGACGGGGTGCTGCGCAGCAAATTTCACTAGAGCTGTTGGGTATGAGAATGAGAGAAACTTGGACAGCTATGGATGGCGTCAAAAGCACGGGAGCGAATTCGGGAAAGAAAGGGGGGGGGGGAGCGGCGGAAACAGTTGACTGTTAGCTCGCTATTCTGGGTGGCACAAGGGAGCTGAGACGCATTTACTTCACTCGGCGGGGCATTAGCATTAGCAAGGACCACTGGGAGGCTGGCGGACGGTTTGTTGTTAGTTAGAGAGCGCAATACGGGTGACGGCTGGATGCGGAGCGTGATTAGAACGAGCAGGCGTGCGCACTGCGGACGCGGGCTCAAGGTGTGATTTGGTGGAGAAGAAGCGCACGACACGGCAGATTGGCAAAGCTCACGTCACAGAGGCGTACGGGAGACGGTGCGCAAAGACGGAGGGGGGGAGGGGGGAGGGGGCCCTGGCGGCGGAAGGAGCATGTGCGCGCGGCGCGGCGCGGTGTGTGCACGTGTTCACGTGTGCACGTATGGCACTTTTTGCTGCCAAGGCGTCGTCATCAACGCCACAAAGCAGCGCAGCGCCGACAGCGCGGCACAGCGGCGCGCGCGCCCCTTTTTAAGCGCGCGCGACGGCCAGCAACACACCACGCGCAGCGCGCCGGGCTACCGCGCGCCATGGACCCCAACTCCACGCCCACCCCCGACTTCGGCGGCGACCAGCCGCCGTACGCCGGCGTGCCTTCGTACTTGCCGCGCGACCCCAAGGCGCGCCCCACCGCGTACCCGCGCCCCACCGTCGACCCTGAGAAAATCGCCATCATCCCCGCCGCCAACAAGCCGCAGCAGCCGCTCGACTACAGCAAGTTCTTCCGCGGCGAGAGCGTCAACCAGCAGCGCCGCATGCGCGACAACATGGCGCAGAACGCCGCCGCCGCCGCCGCCGCCGCCTCCGCCTCTGGCGCGGGCGACGCGCCCGTGCCGTACGCCGCCAAGAGCCACGACGCGCCGCCCAGCAGCACGCGCGGCTCCACCGTGCCGCGGCACATGGGCAAGCAGCCCGTGTGGTCGCCGGCCGCCAAGAACCCGCACCTGGCCAAGTACAAGGCCGGCGGCAACCACACGTAGCCTTGTCGTCGTCGCCCGTTTTTGACTTGTTGCAAGCTCTGTGTATCATCTGTCTTCGTATTTGTGCAGCTTTTGAGTGTCATAATAAAACCCCCCTTTGAGCGCCCACGCCCACCGCGCACTCGCCACGCTGCCGCCCCGCGCCGCGCCCCGCCTCGAGCGCAACATGTCCCAAAAGCGCAAGCGCGCGCCGCACGGCGACGAGCCCGGCGCCCCGTTGCCGCCGCCGCCGCCGCCGCCGCCGCAGCGCGCCACCGCCCCGAATCCCGCGCTTTGTAAGTGCCGCCGCTTTCCCGCCGCGCGCAGCGCGTCCGTGGCTGACCGTCGCTTTCCGCCGCCGCAGACCGCGTCATCCGGCGGGTGCCCACGGCGCTGGCGCCGTCGTGCAGATCCATCCACGTCTCGCGCGCAACCAAGCTGGCGCCGCTCGCCAGGCGCGTCGACGCCCTGCTGCACACCGGCTGCACGCCGGTGCTGCTACACGCCATGGGCGCCGCCATCGCCAAGTGCTGCCAGTTCGCGCTGGCCATTCAGCAGCGCAGCGCGCACGCCGTCTGCATCGAGCTCACCACCAGCACGCAGGTCGTGTACGACGACTACCACCCCGTCGTGGAGGTACGTTGCGCTCCGCCGCCCACTGCGCCCCGCGCCGCGCGCTCGCTGACTTTGCACCTTCCATCGCGCAAGCGCGCCGAGGAGACCACCGTGTCGCGCAATGTTTCCGCGCTGCATGTCACTCTGCGCCACGCCCCGCGCTCGGTGTAAACTTCGCGTTGAACGCAACAAAACCGCCCACACGTGTGCCGCCAAACGGCCCAAAACCGCACCGTCGCGTCGCGCCCATTCGCCCTGGCGTGTCCGAAAAGCGCGCCGCTCCCCCTGGCCCTGTCCCTCTCGCGCTCCCACCACCCCCTCCCCCCCCCACACTCCCGAACCTCCTCCCAACCTCCTCCAGCCCCCCTCCCAACCCCTTCCAGCCCCCCTCCCAACCACCTCCTCCAGCCCCCCTCCCAACAACCTCCTCCAGCCCCCCTCCCAACAACCCCCTCCTGGCCCCCCCCCCCCCCCCCCCCCCCCCCCCCCCCCCCCCCCCCCCCCCCCCCCCCCGCCCCCCCCCCCCCCCCCTCTTGGCCCCCCCTCCCCCCCACCCCTCTGCCGCCCCCCGCCGCTCTCCGCCGCAACTTGAGCGCCGCCAAAATGCCCACGTGGATGCCCACCGCGGCGCCGAAGCTCGTTCACCACTGCTGGGTGCCCCCCGTTGACGTCGACGCCCCGCTCGACCTCCGCTCCGTCGCCCTGCTGGAGGCCGCGCTGCAGAAGCGCCGCGACGAGGCGAGGAACCTGCGCGTCCCGCAGCCCATGGGTCTGTGCATCGCTACCCCAGCCGCCGCCCCCGATCAGCCGCACGCCCACGCCGCCAACGCCCCGCACGACGACCGCATGGAGGACGTCGACAGCGACGCCATGTCTGCCAGCGACTTTGGCGACATGGGCAACGCCTCCATGGACGACGACCTCGGCAGCGCCGCCGCCTCCAACTCCACCGACGATGATGCAGACGATGAGGAAGACGACGAGCACCTGGCGCGCTTTCTGTAGCCGCGCCCCACGCCCACGTGTGTGCGCTACATTGGTCGATCTCGCCGCTGCATGCAGCTGCACAACCGCCGAGCTGCACCTGTTCGTGTGCCGTACGTTCACATCTCAAGTGTCATACTTCGCACCCTTGTTCTCCCTCCCTATCCGTTCCCGTGCCCCCTCGAGACATCCACAGATTTCAACTTCCACCCCCTCGGCTTGTGCCCCAGCCGGCGTTGAACAATGGCTGCTCCGGCTCTCACTGCCTCCGCCACTTCGCTCACCGTTTTTGCACTCGGCTCGATCGCCAATGTAGCCGCCTCGAACAAGCCGCTGGCTGTGCGCCGTTCGTGGCTCCCAGGCGGTAGCCTCATGGGCACGCTTCATCGCCAAGGCTCCGCGCCCAACGCTGTCGCCGAGCCCGCCACGCCAGCCTCTCCGGGCGCCCCGGAGAGCGTTTCCTCCGGAAGGAAGAATGTTCCAATCGGAGGAAAGACCGATAAACCAGCCCCCCCCTGCCCGTTCGGTCGCTTTCCCAAGCACAAGCCTACCAAACTTCCCGGCCCCCCTGGGCCGTACGACCCCTCCAAGAGCCCGTGAGTGTGCGCGCGCGCCCAACTCCAGCTGAGTTTCAGTAAACGCTTCTGCTCGACGTTTTGATCTCTTGATGGCTTGCTGGTGTTTTACTTTTGGATAGCGCCTACTACCTTAGCCCGCAAAACTATTTGTGTGCATGTGTTTGCCGCCACTGCTCATGCGATTGATTGCCTTTATAATATCTTCACAACGCTTTCTGCTTGGTATGCCTCGCGATGGCAAAACACCGCCCCGGCCTCGTCGCTCTTCTCGCCGTCTTTCACGTAATGAACTTTGTCAACAAAGCTGCGGCTGCAGTACGAGTCCCCAAACGCGTCACAAATATACTCGCCGGCGCCGATCCTGCACGCCCTCTCTGAACATACGTAATTGTCACCACTCAGTTGGCGAAGCACGTCCAAACAGGTCGCGCCGCCAGTCACGGCTTGCTTGCCAGCGCAGCGACAGTGCGTCGCGTTGTACGGCGGCAAGTCATTCACGCTCAGAATCACCGGCACCTGCGCGTCGGGAATCAGCACGTTTTCCGTGATCGTCTTCTGCACGGCGGTGCAGTACACATTGCCCCCCGCCGCCGCGCCGTCTGGCACGTACGACGTCAACGTCCGTTCCGTGCGCACGCACAGCTCGCTTCCGTCGCACACGCACGAGTGCGACGCCATGCAGTCCCGCGTCTGGCACAGCGTCCTTCCCGACGACTGCTCCGTGCCGACCACGCGCGTGCATTGCGCAGAGCCCACCGCAACGGCCTTCGACGCGCATGCACAGTGTGTTTCGTTGAAGAAACAGCCGCTCGACACGTCCGTGCGCACCAGCGGCGAGTCCAGGCGAAGCGATGCGAGCCGCTTTCGGGGCGTCATCTTCCCTTCGATTTCGTGCAACAGCTTGTGGTCCTCGGGCGAAGTGATCACGTATGCGCCCTTCACTTCTCCCTCCTTTCGCACGAGCAGCATGGACGTTTTGTTGCTCAGGATTTCCACAATCTTCTGGGAGAGGATCGAACGGTTCAGCTCTTGTGCGTCCTGGATTCTGTTCTTTGCGGCGGGATTCGCCACAACTTTTTCAATGGTCTTGGCCGAAAACTTGGCACTGTTGATCACGTTCCCCTTGTCAGACAACTGCAGAATGTAGAATGCTCCCTTTTTTCCAGCCACGGAGCGATCTCCAGGAGCAGTGATGGTCACAAACGAAAAGTTGGGCGTATCGCTTGAAATCTTCTCCACCTTAGCACCGAATCGATCTCCAGGAGTAAGCGGCGGACCAGTGAACCCATATTTTCCTGGGACGAGATCTCTCGTGTACAAGAACCTGTGGTCATCGGTCATCAGATAGAGACGAATGGTTCCAGTATCATTCATGGACCCCGGGTTAGACACGATGTAATCTTCGAACCCGTTTCCATCAACGTCTCCGACTGCGGTCACCTTTTCGCGCGGGATGTCTGCCTTTCCAATTCGAATGAATGATTGTGTAGCTCGTTTCTGCGATGCTTCTCCGACAGCTTTGATCATTTCCCTCACCATGCGAGCGATAGAAGTATTTTCTTTTCCTTTTGGTTTATCTCCTTTCACTTCTGTGTCAATTTGCTCGGCTGCTCTTTTGGAAGTGTTTGTGGGATTGTCAACATCGGCTTCGGGCGATGGGGAAAGTTCATCTTGAATGGTTTTCTCCGAGAGATCTTTCATATCTGCGATATGCTTCAGGAAGTGCAGATTCCACACAGAAACATTGTTGTTCACGAAGCGGTTCTTGTCCTTCAAGCTGAGATGCTCTATCGCTTTTTTCACCTGGGCTAAGGTCTTCAAACTCAGCGATGGTTCTTTGTTTTCGCTGCCTTGTATAAATCCAAAGAGCATCGCCCATACAAAAAGGAACGCCCAACGGCGGATCAGCCTGCAAGTCATTCCTACACTCAGAGTTTACAGCTTTTTGATGGGAATCGATGTGGTGCTCTACGTTGACAGGCAAAGAAGCAACTTGGTGTCTCTATCCCTGCATGTATGTTAAGTAGCTCTCATCTGCCTGGAGGGGCGCTTTATCTGGGCTCTTCTGAAATGGTCGGCACCTGCTCGAATCAAACATCAAGCAGAAACGGAATGTCTCTCACGGGGTTTTTAATTTGAACTTAGCTGCGTCTAAACGCTATCCACAGAACTCGTAACGTTTCTTGCCGGTGGTTGGAGGCTGCCCTTTCATGCGTGGACAGTCCCAAATGCGCAGTCTTCACGTCTACTAGTTTGCTTTGATCCACGACCAAGACCAGCTAAGGTATCACAAGTAACCAACAGCGTAAATCGATAATTTACCAACCAATTTCTAATTAGAAGCATTGTCGTTAATGGAACAATAAATTGGGTCGCTCCCCATAGTACCATCAATCATTCTCAGAACACATAACTATGTACCTTATCATCCTGGAAATGAATGGGAGGGGGATGGTTTCACGCTTCATGCTCTCCGCCGGACTAGTAGTCTAAGAATAAGAACGGGACACTATTTGTTAGGTTTTTCAATTTTTTCCCGACTGAAAGGAAGAAAGAGTTGTCATTGTGAAGCTGTCGTATTACAGAGGTCTAGCAAGGGAGGAAAAAATGAAGTTCAGACCCTTCGTACAACAACACGGGGCTTCAAGAGTCGCTTGGAGCTCAGCGAAGGATAAACGGGGTTAACGATTGCAGGAGTGCGCGGCATACCTGGAAGTTCATCATCGTTTTAAATGTGAACAACAACTTTCCCATTCGTGCTTTTGTACAACGCCTCTCAAATCTGAAGCGGCAATGCCTTTTTCAACCAACGCTGGATAGTTCCGTGCCACCACAAGTCCCGTGTTTTCAGTCGCTCATGCGAAGGCTTTTATGCTCCATGAACAGATAACTTATCGTTGACCGGGTGCAAAAATCTTGTCGCTGACCTTTGTGAATTAGGACTTTGTGTTTCTGCGTGACCCTTATAGCAAGACCCACTTGACTACCTAGGATACAGAAAAAACTTAACCATGATATATCGGGCAACATTGAAGAATTTTAGGGGGGTATGGCTCTTTGGCGGAAGCCTTACCTCTCTCCATTTCTCAACCGGCGTTCCAAAAGATCATGACAAATTTGACGACTGAGAGCGATCGACTTTGCTTAGCGAATCGACCATCATTCTTGCCAATGCTGGTGAAAGTTAGGAGAGTTTGGGATTCAAACGAGATCGCACATTGGCATTTACTGATCCATGTCATCAAATAACTTTTCATCCTATTTTCTGTGCTCATTTGCTACTCTCTTTTCTTACTTCCAAGAGTTCATTTGCAAATTCGCTCGCCACGATATTACACCCAACTTTGAGGATTACCTTTCCGTCTTCTAGAAAATATAGCCTTCTAACTTCTGGCGAACGAAACAGAGCAAGGTGCCGAAATGGTTTTCATAGTGCCCAGATATCGAACGAATCATGGGCACAGGTTTTCGTAATTTTGTTGGCGACGTATACGGCAAATTGCGAAACGTTATGAACAGTCTACTATCTTCAACATTTACCAATTCTCTTCACACATTTACATCTAAGAACATACATGGACAAGAGATGATGCTCTGCCAACTTCAAACTTGACCCGGAAGTAATTGAAGAGTGCATGAAGGAAGTCATGTGGATACCCCCCGTTTCTGAGTCCTTTTTAATTGCCTCTCTTGTTTTGACAATTCAGATCGAACATCTGTCGGTTTTGTGTAAACGTCTTTCACAGCATGGGGTTCAATGGCGGGGCACGTGTTGAGGCGCTCATGAGCAATTGCATATCGATGAGCTTTTCAAAAGTCGTCGGGAGCAAAATGAACTCCTGGGTATCTATGTGCTCTATGTCTAGGGCCATCTTTTGAGCCCTTTTCGTGATGATTGTGACCTTGTTGTTGTGAAGTTTTGAGATGCCCAGAATGGGGTGATTTGGCAGAGTTAGGGGACCGATATGCTTCTCCAGAATGCTCATTCGGTCGTTTGTAATCTGAATTAGCATGATTGTGGGTGCGGTCAGTGTAATCATGGTCACCTGCGTGGTGCTCGCCAGCATGATTCTCGCCTGCATGATGCTCGCCTGCGTGGTGCTCGACTGCGTGGTGCTCGCCTGCATGATGCTCGCCTGCATGATGCTCGCCTGAATGGTACTCGCCTGAATGGTACTCGCCTGCGTGGTGCTCGCCCGCTTGGTGTTCGGCCGCATGGTGCTCGCCTGCGTGGTGCTCACCAGCATGGTGTTCGGCCGCATGGTGCTCACCTGAATGGTGCTCGCCTGCATGGTGCTCATCCGCATGGTGTTCGCCATCATGATGGTCACCCGGGTGATGCTCATCCGCGTGGTGCTCTTCTGAGTGGCGCTCATCAGATTGGTGTTCCTGCACATAATAGCCGTGTTCATCATGATGATGTGAGTCATGCTCATAATGATGGTGATGGGGATCATGCTCATCGTAGTGATCTTCATAATGCTCATGATCGTGGTCGTGGTCGTCGTAATGGTGATCATGTTCATGACCTTCAGAGTAGCCATACTGTTCATGATGATGAGGGGGCTCTTGCTCGTGTTGAGGATGCTCAAGATGGTGATCGTGTTCATGTCGGGTGGTAGGATGGTCTTCCGTAGCTCGGTCTTCGACGACATGATCGTTCAGTTCCTGAGTAGTAGGTGGTTGGTGGGGTTGCTGTTGTTGGTGGTAATCATCATGATGATAGTCTTGGTAACGAAGTTTGTCCTCATCGTGAGCCGGGTCGTAGTGCTCTTCCTCAAGCGGCGGATGTTGTTCGTAGTAGTCGCGATACTCGTCGTCAGCCCGATGGTGGTGGTCGTGCTGCCACTGCTCGTCCAGCGGAGGATCGTAATGGGTATCATGCCAGTCAGGGCGATTGGAGTGCGAGTGAAAATGATCTCCAATCTCCCTGTGCAAGGACAGGGGAGGATGTAAGCCAACAATGTCGTGATTTGCAGAGAAGAGCGACAGGGAATAAAATCCAAACAAGAGAAGGACGAAGGCTGCGACAGAGACGACGAGGGCGTTGTACGAGTCGACGGACAGATTCAAGCGGGGGTTGTGAAAATTGAGCGACTCGGGATGCTGCTTGGCGTGAGACGGTCTGACGGCGCGACTGCGGAGGTTAGACGACATCATGGTCAAGGCGGGCGGACGGCGGCACGCGCGGGCGCAGAGGCGCGAGTGGCAGAGACGATGGCGACGGCCTTAATAGCAGCGGCGGGGGGCGGTGAATTGAGGAGCGAGAGGCGGCGCGCGCACAGCCACGCGCCGTAGGCAGGCGCGCGCGTCGGGGGGGCAGCGCGCGCACGGGAGCGGGGCGCGAGGCGAGAGCGCAAGAGAGAAAATGCAGCCAACCGTGCGCGAGTCGGGCGGCGCCGCCACTTGGCGCGCGCGCAGTGGCGCGCGCGGCGGCGCGTGCTGACGGCGCGCCGTGTCACCGACCACGCGCCCTGCTGCTTCATTGCTCGCCGCGTTTCTCGCGTGCGGGGCGGATACCGGGGCGGCACGGCCGCGCGCGCGGGTAGCCGTCGCCCCTCGCCAATCAACTCTGCGCGCCGCGCGACGGTGGCTTGTTGTCCTGACGCCGTCCACCTTGCGCCCTTCTGCTGCCGCGCCACTTCTTTTGATGTACTCGTGTCCACCGCCGCAACACGTTTCAATCAACAAACGAGTGCCCGAGCCAATCACGCCCCCGCACGCGCACCCAAGTTCTCTGTCGCCTTTTGCGCATCAAATCAGCGATGTCAGCATTGCTGACCACGCTCCGCGCTCCGCGCTCTCACACCCTCATCTACCTCTCCGTCTTCCGCCCTTGTCACCGCGCGATCCGCTGCCGGACTTCGTCACCTCCGTCAGTTGCCTTCAAAAACTGCCCTGCTTCTTCTCACCTTCCCCCCATTCCCTTCCTGCCGCCCAACCATGTTCTCATCCCGCCTCTTTCTGCTCTCCGCTCTGGCAGCGCTGCTTTTCTCCGTCTCCGCCGCCGACGATGTCCTCAAGCTCACCAAGAGCAACTTCGCTGATGTTATCGCCAAGGAGCCGCTCGTCTTCATCAAATTTTTCGCCCCATGGTGCGGCCACTGCCAGTCCATGAAGGAGGATTTTGAGAAAGTTGCAACGGAAATGAAAGGCAAGGCCGTGCTAGCCGATGTCGACGCCACCGTGGAAGAGGAGCTTGCCAAACAATACAACATCGACGGATTTCCAACGCTCAAGCTCTTCTCAAATGGCGAAGAACTTACAGACTACAACGGCGCTCGTGATAAGGATTCCATAATCAAATTCATCGAGCGCGCAACACTGCCGCCGTATCAGGCCCTTGAAAATGCCGAAGCGTTCACCAAATTCACCGCCGACAACTCCGAGAAGCATATAATCGTGTCTGCTGCCTTGGATTCGGCCGCCCTCTCAAAGTTCAAAAAGGCCACCTTCAGCATTCGCGACCTTATGCCGGAATCGTTTGAGTTTGCTCATTCGGATGACGCTGCCACTTTCAACATCGATTCCATGTCCAAGGGTGATGTGTATCTGCTGCGTCTGGAATCGGACGGAACTCGTCGCGAAATGAAGTATGACCACGCCTCGGACGTCTCCCTCGAGAAGTTCATCAAGGCTGCAGCCCTTCCGGTTTTCCAGGAGTTTACGCAGGAAAACGCCGAAATGTACACTGAGCTCAACATGCCGCTTGTGATAGGTTTCTACGAGAACTGCGACGGAGAAGAGTGCAAAGCTCTTGAGGCGATCGCCAAAAAGAAGGTGGACAATGGTAAGGTGGCGTTCGCCTGGGTCAGTTCTGTTGAACTGGTCAGCTTTCAGGAATACGTGGGTCTCAAGGATGCAGCCGTTCCCATTTGTGCCTACTCTTTCGAGTCTGATGCGCGCTATCTGCTGCCCGAGGACTTCAAGTTTTCAGGAGACGCGCTTGAGACATGGGTTGATGATTTGATCGCGGGTAAGGTTTTGCCAGCACGGAAATCGGAACCGATCCCGGAGGAGAACGAGGGGCCCGTGTACACTGTGGTGGGAGACACGTGGGATGAAATTGTGCAGGATACTAGCAAGGACGTGATGATTGCGCAGGTGGCTGAATGGTGCGGACATTGTGCCAGGCTGAAGCCAGTCTATGCTAAGGTGGCTGCGGAACTGAAGAAGGGCGGCGTCGAGCATGTGAAGATGGCATTAATGGAGGCCAC
Organism: Gracilaria vermiculophylla; assembly: GCA_019155205.2. Lineage (NCBI taxonomy): Eukaryota > Rhodophyta > Florideophyceae > Gracilariales > Gracilariaceae > Gracilaria > Gracilaria vermiculophylla. The sequence continues at coordinate 1,371,926 of JAHNZQ020000049.1, forward strand.
TGAAAATGATGCGCCTGAGGATTACAAGGCACGTGGATTCCCGACCATCCACTTCTTCAAGGCGGGCGAGGAGCAAAAGGGCATGGAGTTTGATGGCGACCGCTCATCAAAAGGGATCATCGAGTGGATTCAAGAGCACACATCGAAGAAGTTCGAGTTCGATACTTCCACATTGGGCGAAGACCCTGAACCTGAAGAGGAGGAAGAGGAGGACTTAGAAGACGGTGGAGACTTTGACGAGGGAGACCATATAGAGGAAGTAGAAGAGGAGGACGAGAAGACAGAATTGTAAAGGGTGCGAGCAGTGCGGATCAAGAAGCGCTCGCCGCTGAATGCGCTTTTGGTTTTGAGCCCAAGCGGCTCGCTCTGTGCGGCACACGACGCGCAGAGCACTGCACTGTAGACGAGGGCCGAAATCGACGACGCTTTTGAGGCGTTCGGTGCTGTAGGGTTGCCCCGTTTACGTCGGTGCCGGGTCGCATAACAGGGCCCGTTTTTTTTTTTTTTCCGTTTCGGTTGGCTTGACAGCCGGAATAAACGTCATTGGCGCGTAAAGCTCCTCGTCGCCCGCCGCGTGCCTCCTACGGTTGCGAGCTCCCGCAGCGCCGTCGTGTGCGTGCCTACCCCTTCTTCTCTTCCTCCCTGTGCGCAGTTTATGCTCCGCGACAGCCGTCGCCCTCAACTGCTCGCCACTGCCCCCCGTCGCGATTTGCCTGTGCTACTCAGTCGCCGAGCCGACGCGTTTTGCGCAACGGCCTGGGCGCATGGGCTGTGCTTCGTCGAAGGATGAGCCCCGCACCGACGGTGCCCCATCCCCGCCCTGGGATGGCCACGTTCGACCGCCGCGAGCGTGGAAAGTTGAGCCCGCTATCTCGTCCCAACATCTTCAGCGCCTGCGCAACGAGTTTTGGGAGACCAGAGTCGAGGGACGCCCGGAAATGTGGCAGGCGCTCCGCTTTGCCGCCGAGTCTGAGTCCGTAAGTTCTCGACACCTCCTCGTGCGCCCTTTTCGCCTGTTTCTTACCTGCTTGTGAGCACTGTCTGCGCAGGATGAATTGAGAGATGAAACTGTCAAGGCCGCTGGATTGAGACCTGCTAATCGTCGATGCACCATGCAGTCTATGTTTGACGAACTGGGCGCTATGTACGAGATTCCCGTGTACGCCTTGATTGATCCCTTGAATTTGGATCAGCAACCAGTGCATGAGCAGTTCAAGCATGCTGCCAAAGCCGTCACTGATTACGTCAATTCGCATGACAAGTCGAAGCGCACGCCGAGAGCATTGTGATCCATCCGCGCCATCATAACTTATCTTTTTAGGCAACGCCTTTACTTTACATCAATGCTTATCACACTACGATTTTGCATTGCTTTTTTCGTCTCAACGTGGTGTATATCTATTTCTTACCTTCATCAAAAAGAACACAGTTTACTTGGTGTGTCAAGTGTGTTCACAGACTTTCGGAAATCGTTGGAGTGTAAATGATTGCTAATCAGCGAATGCCGCCAGTTTTCCTCCGACTTAGTGATGTGTTGTTCATGATCACCGGCGGTAATGATTGGCTGCACACCACGCTGGCCTTCCGTCGTTTCAGCTAGCTGCCCACGTGCGTCATGGCATACCGTCAGCTCTGTTTCATGGAGAAAAAAGGATCTAAGAATGTCTGGGCTATGGTCATGCCGGCCATCGATCATCTTAACATTGAATGTGCGCATGTGAACATGACACCCCAACAATGTACTCTTCTTTAAATTTCAAACAATCTGGAGCCCAGGACACTGCAACGAAGATGAATGTGCCGTATATGTTTTCGAAATAGTTTGACGTTATGTACTTAATCTAGTAGTCGAGCCCTTTGTTCACAGGTACAGGTACATTTTGCTGCACGAAGCTTTCTAGATTTTGCTTAGAAAGTAATCCCTCCCAAGATTGTTCTCCCTTGTGATCGCGAGCTTGTCGTTAGCTTCATAGGCTAGTGCTATACCACGAACAAATATTCTTCGGATATCACACGTTCCGGTATTTTGCTCTGTGGTTTTAAGTTATGTGGCTTTCAAAGCTCGTTTTTAAGCAGATATAGTTGGCGCACGTAATCTTTGAATTGTTGTCTTCTAAGTGGATCATTTGATCCTAATATCCTGTCTGGTATGTAGATGAGTAATGTATTCTTTTTCCTAGATCTCTCTAATGCTCGTTTTGGCATTCTTCGTATAATATCGATTCCCTCCGATCGATATCGAGGAGATGCCCCTGGTTCAGTGGCACCCGGAGTTCCATCGGTGAGAACGAACATTTGCCTTTCTTCCTCAACGTCCTCAATATTGTTCATGGATTCGCACACATAGTGTTCTCGAACCATGATGAAGCATTCAACAACGGGCAGTAGTGGTATTTCCAAACTACAACGTACACAATTCGTACAGCCTATATCCTCTGTTTCGATCCATTCTCCCTGGTACTACATTTCGAGTGCTCCATTTTGTCACGTCGTTCTCGACTAAAGTATTCAAAATTCCTTTACCGGGATCTTCACCATGGTATCCTTGATTCTTCTATCCCAAAGTCAAAATCTACCGAGCAGATGGCCATTCTTCCCTCATTTTTGAAAACTTTTTTCAGGACCGTTCGAGGTTAGAAGTTGACGAATGTACTCAGAAACCATCCCATTTGCTGCTTTCGAAAGACTTGTCGAGATCTTTCACATTTGGGCGGTAATTGTTGGCAACACCTTTAAATTTTTTTTGCAGTCTGTCATCTCTGATTGAAGGGCCTGGAGATCGACAATTTGCACAAAAATAGTTTTATATCTTGTATAAGCAAAACCATTTCTCCTATTCCCTCATCACATATATCTAGCTAGTAAAGTACGTGCAGTAATTCTTTTTTTGTTTTCTTGTTTTCTGCAAACTATCGCGACGCATTTTCTTAGTCAGCGAACATGAGAACAAAAACTGTGCATTAAGGTATCTTTTCTGAATACGTCCAAAATTCATTTGGGAATGGTTTCTTGGTCAAACACCGTCTGACTCTATGAAATGCAGGGAAACATATTTATTGAAACCCGAGCTAATGCATCCTACGCTGTTGTATGCTCCCTATCTTTTCGGTTTGCCCTTACATACCCTTCAACAGGCTACTGCGGTTGATTTGTCTGTCAGTAATTCAGCATCACGGTCTAGTATGTTCTTGCCCCTCCATCTTGCTGTTTTGCTGTTACCTGCCGGATTCTTTTCTTTCCGTCCAAGTCAAGAACTTCTGCCAAGTCTTTTGGCCAGACAGCCATCCCTTTGATTGTCTTTATTCTTTCAAAAATTCCAAAAAATACCTTCATACCCACGCGTCACGAACAACATTTCAATTTATCGACCTCGGTTCAAAACCTAACATAGCAACGTACCAGACAGCACACCATTTGCTCTGAAACAGCCAAGAAAAGAAGCGCTGGAAAAGGCAATGGTCTTCCTAAGGGAAAAGAAATGATTCCCAGACAGATCTCTGTTTTGATAGGAATTAGAATCTAGAATCCACGTCAATAAAAAAGAAAAGATTTTGTTCTATTTGATGGTTTGTGTTTAATGACTTGTATGACCTGAGTCCATTCATGCCTTAAAATTGTGGCCACTTGGAAGGGACCCGTCATATGTTTTTGTTTATCCTTGGTCGACCCCATTCGTTGGGAAAAAAGGCTGGCACAGTTGATGTGTCCTAGAGCAGCTATAAAACTACGGGCAGAGTCTGGGATCCTACGAAAAGTATCGTGTTTTGTTGAATCTAACTCTCCAAATCGTAATGGGATTATGAATGCATAAGAGAAAGCCCACAGGGTAGAGTCTCGTCTGGCTTATTTTTGGGTCTGTAGGAATTTGAATGAATGATTTACGTGGTAGTCGAAACTTGAACTCGTAGCCCCACAGATTGATGAATTTTAGCTGGCTCCACTCGTTATAGTTCGATGAAAGAGCACAACGTATATTACTGATCAATTTACATCGTTCAATAGATGGTACCTACGTTTACCTTTTATCTGTTTGTTAAAATCTTGACATTTATAACACTGACAAGTATATGAATGATAAAAGCCTAGTAATGAAGGCTCTGGACTATTCCTCAAAATACTTTGGCTTTTTAGTCCGGTGTGATATCTTTATATCACTATGATTGCGACCTAGTTTTAAATATCAATCATTGTAACTGTTTGTTGGGATTGTTCACCATACTCGGGAACAATCACATACGTATTATCATTATCAAAAATGTCAGACTCCTGTAGCCCACTTGGACAGCCATGATTCTCATTGCAGCGATAACAGCATTCTTCGTGCGGGAAGGGATCAGCCGACGTTGATAATAGAGAAAATGTGTCACAAACTGCTGCGCAGCAATGTTCTAGAGCATTGGTCACAGCAGTTTCACGAGTAAGCCAGACATATCCAGCAGCACAAGTGACTTGGCGCTCATTAACAAGAAATCGGTCATCTATTTCATCCAGTTCTTCATCAGGAATAGTCGATGTGCTGCCCGAGGAAGCAGAAATCAGAGCTTGGTAATTCGCGTCGTCCAGAAAAGTATCGACTGAGTTCACTATTGCAGGAATTGAGTATCTTCCAACGAGCTTGGCGAACTTTGTATGGCCCCATGAGTTGTATGAAGATAATGAGCTAATTTCATCATCAAAAACAGTCTCAAACGCTTCGACAGAGAACGTTGGTAAGGGAGCCTTTGTGGATGATGCATAAATGAAGCCCAAGTTCCTTGAGTACGCTTCTATTAAGCGTACCGGAATACTCAAAGACTCTTTTTCGGTTCTGGTACAACGGACTCCATTGAACGAAAATCCCACAAAATGCTGTAGCATTTGTGAGATTAAAGGTTTTGAGGCACCGATCCGATACATCTTGATCGATGCCATCCCTAATGCTACAAGTGCTTTCGTAGCTGGCACAGAATTAGTGGTCGTCAAAGGACCAAACTTCTGATACTCAGAGCATGCCAAATCCTTTTCTGGGTCGTATAAAATCGCGACATTGTTTGGAAACTTAAAGTCCTCGAACACATAATTTCCTCTTGGCGTGGTCTTCAAACGGTGATCGATAGCAAACCAAAGATCATGCGCATAGGCTTCATCACTGGGATCCATATGCGGCAAAGTCGGATATTGTGTGAAGTTCAGAAAGTTGATCTCCGAGTTCAATATCCTAATCTGCTTAAGATAATCTAATGCCCATCTAGCTCTGTTCTGATAGTCGAAGAGATTATACCAAAGATTTGTCCATACACATGTGGTATTTAGATTGTAGTAAGTGAAATACGAGCTGTATGCGGCGTAATAGTTGGCGGCATAGACAAATTCCGATTGGGCCACCCTCACTGGTAGCCCACGACGAATAAGGCCGACCTGAGCGTAGTAGGCTTCCATCATAGCACTTCGTATGGACTGGCACGATGTGGTGGTAGATCGCTGTGCTGCATGAAGTTCTACAGCTGTTGACAAACCAGAGCCGGCAAAGAAAGCAGTCAATAACCCCGAAAGGAAAAAAGCAAAGACCTTCATTCCGGGAAGCGAAGGAGATGTTCAACAAACGAACACCAGGTGTTGGGTGGGACCAATTTCTTGTAGAACTGTTTTCTTACCGGAAGAGACAAGCACAAAGAAGAAAAGAATTGACTTTCGGGTTGAGCAGTGGGAGTGTGTCCAACACATACATGACAAGATGCTTAAGAAGCGTTGAGAATCTATTCGGTCACACTTCGATAGCAGTATCGCCACGAAAGACTGTTATAGTCACCCGTTGAGAAATTCACAGCGTTCTTGAAAAGGATAAGACATCGAATCATGTATGAGAACGACACATTTTTTCCCTTGTAAAACTGGTTAAGAGCATTTTTAAACAGGATGGAGAATGTCACGTGGCTAGGCCTCGTAATTGTAGTCCGCATGATGATGTAAGAGTTTTTCACATTGCACAGTTGGAGAAATGTTTCGCAAGAGGCGAGAGTTAGTGCGATGTTGCAGGACGTTATGACATGAAAGAGCAAGTAAGATTCATTCTCCGGTGATAGACGAAAAATTTCGGGCTACTGAAACAGTTCAATGGTCGATCAAAATCCAAGTATGGAGCATTACTATCCGCAGCGAAGTTTCGAAAATCACGACTCCGGCATCCTTTCGGTTACGTGATATCAACAAGAAGAAGATGGCCGTCATCGTATGTCCTCGATATAAAGCAAGACCTGCGGTTGCAAGCGTAGGGGTAGAGAAGTCGCACGATTGCCGTTCTGTTCCAACTATGTTGATAATATCTGACGGGGCCTTACACCGCACGTGACAAAAAATGGGCCCAACTACACCTCAAGGTTTGACGTGCACAACCGCGGACCATTCACGCTCTCTTACGCTCCCCCGGCCATCTTTCCCACAGTTGTTGCAGGCCGACGCTCCTGCATAGAGCGAGGAAGCCCTATAAATGCTCGTTCATGGACCGGCCATCATGCTGTAACAACCGTTTATAGGAACATCATAAGAATTTCGGGTAAGACCGAGAATCTCTGGCAGGCATACCTTGGTGCGGTCGTTCGGGACGTACCTTCTTCATGCTGAAATGGCTCAAACCACATCTTTTGTGTTCTTTCGACAGCTTTTTGACCAAACGTCGTATACGTACACATACTTGCTTGGGGATCCCGAGACCAAGGAGGCAATCCTCATCGATCCCGTTGACACTCAGATCGACAGAGATTTACGCGTGGTAACCGAATGCGGTTTTCATTTGGTTTACGCGCTCAACACACATGCTCACGCAGACCATATTTCCGCCACTGGGCTCATCAAGAAGAGAATACCATCCGTCAAATCTGTGCTTGGCAGAGCATCAAAGGGAAAAGCCGACCTCCTTGTTAGTGAAGATGATATGATTTCAGTTGGCTCAAACTTCCATCTCAAAGTGATTGAGACCCCAGGCCACACTGCCGGGTGTGTCTCTTATTATTTGCAAGAACCAAAGCAAAGCATTTCAGGAGTCGTGTTCACCGGAGATGCTCTTCTTATCAGAGGCTGCGGGCGTACTGATTTCCAGGAGGGTGACTCAGGTGCTTTGTTTAACAGCGTGCGGAACAAACTGTTCAAATTGCCTCGCAGTACTATCGTATATCCCGCCCATGACTACCGCGGAAGAAGTTGTTCGACGATAGAAGAGGAAATTCGCTTCAATCCGCGTCTCGGCGAGGGAAAGAGCCTGGAAGATTTTCGCGACATAATGACCAGTTTGCAACTCGCTCACCCTAAAATGATAGACGTCGCTGTGCCGGCAAATTTGAATTGTGGATTTCTTCCTGACGACGATCAAGAACCAGAGAGATCTGTGACACAATAAAGGCTCATTGCAAAGAGAAGGATCTTTGATGGGAGTTGTAATCTTTTGAATGAGTTATGGCAACAAGAAACAGCCATAAGGAAGTGTTTCAAGCAGAGAACAAACGGATACGAAGGGGTAAGAACATACCTCTCACGCTTCGTGATTCGCGATAATCGTTCAGTAATTCGAATGAAATGGATAAATATCCAAGCTGCCTATGTACATGCGTCCACTTTTTTTTCCCGTGTGGTACCTTAGCATTGATGAAGCTTGCATAATGATGTGTGCTCTCAAACATTGTAATAAATACATGTCTAAATTTGAACAACCAGACCAATTTTTTGCTAACACTGTTTCCTCTTCTCTGTTACTTCATACATGGATACTGTATGTTTCACGTCACTAAGTACAACCGTGTCATACAACGGACGAGCGAGTTCCTCAAAAGCTGCACAGAAAGTTCTCGTGAACTTCACAGATTGCAAACAAACCAGTTCTCAATCACGAGTGCTTCAGGTTCATTGTGTGCAACGCAAGAGGCTTATGCGTGCTTCGTGTGAACTACAATGCTTCGTAAAAAGCCGTACACGCTAGCAAGAAAACTAAATACCATGTTATACTCTTACAGTGACCACTACGTTTCAAAAACGACAATGGGGCTCAAAAGCGTTCAGCAAACCGTAGATGTTTCGATACAGACATACAATGCCTTTCAATCGCTGCTACTCGAGCCTGAGGTACATATCTTCAAAATACTAATTCACATGAGAATTGCTTAGATCTGAAAGTACGTTATCACTTGGGCAGGACGCGTTCTTATTTAGTTCATCTGGAATCGAGTTCGAATTTCAAATGATACCGGACGTAGGGGAAGCACTCTTCTCCTCTAATGGGGAAAACTGTCTTGAGCACAGCCCTGTGTGCGTAAAAAAAATCAGAAGACAAGCACAGAAGATTCTCCTTCTCGTATATGAACATGGGACCAGTGATGACGTGAAACTCGCCTAAATGGTCGACAGATCGATCGCTGCCGGACTTCGGAAGCCAAAAACCTGGCATAAGCGATCGGGGCACTGTTTGCACGTCCGGACTTAAGATGTCGAGGAACTCTTCTTCGCGAATGGCGCCTCGATGTCTTCCGAGAAGGAAGGTCATTCAGGCAGAGGGAATCATCTGCCACCTCCGATATAACGATCGCAACCTTGACCTTTGCGGTGTGTCACAAAAAGACCCGGATTAGCTGAACTATGCAGCAAGCACGGATTTTCATATCAAAACCGCCTTTACCTCTGTTTCCCGGACTTCTCCGTCGATGCGAATGGTGCCCCATTGGAGATTTGTGCGTTCCAGTTTTTCCAGGGGTTTTCTCGCGAAGGGGGGTGGGGGTTGCTCAAGCATCGGTGACGTTGAAATCAAGTAAGTGTCGATTTTCTTTGCCTGACTCTGCTGTAGACATGTCGTCATGGTCTCTTTGACGGCATAACGCGGTAATAGCAGATGCGCCATGTCGTGGTGTACCCATCTACCGATGACCTAACGGCGATGCTGGTCGCTAGCGAAATGCCTATGCAATTCGAACCACCTTTTGGGACCAGATAAACTCTTTGAGTAACGAAATACGTAATAACTGAGTGAGCGGAACACGACTGTACATGTTTATAATTTCAAAGCTCACGAAGCAGCATTGAAGGTGTTGGGGGTCCCCTATCAGACCTTACTTGTCAAGAGAAATCAATGTGCACGTACCATACTAAAGAAGGAGAAGATGCGATCAAGGAATGACCTCAAAAGGGTTATCCATTGCTCCGATTGGAAGAAGATCTGCAAGAATGGATTCTGTTTCCTCAAAATTAGAAGTCGCCGACCGTCATTCATGAAGTGGAGTTTTCAATCAGGTAAAATAATATGAGAGGTGAAGAATATGTTCTGATAGACATGCATCCCGATTCTTGACTAGAGGATGCTTCACGCCTCAGGAGTTCTCAACATACTTGACAAGCTGTACTAGTCGAGGAGAATCCTCATCTGTGAATACACGTTCACTTTCCACCTCTTCGAACCCCAACTTCGTATACGTCTTCATGGCCGTTGGAACTGAACTCAGCGTAATGAGATACAATCTTTTGGTTCCGAAGTTTTCGTTGGCATAATTTTTGGCATGATCGACAAGGGCGCGACAAAGTCCTTTTCTTCGCCACTCTTTCACCACAGATATTCTTGTCAATTCAGCAGAGCTTGTCATAATGTCTTCGTCCCTTCGTCGTATCCCGAGCATTCCAACAACGTTCTCGCAACCATCCAAGGCGACAAAGAGCTTACCTCCATTGTCAGAGCACAGAAACTTATCCAAATAGTAGAACTGTGGTCTTGCGGAATCGAGTAAAGTCGCTATTCTCCTGCGGGTAAGGTTTTCTGTGGCTTGCTCGCTGTTTTGTATCATTCCAGATTCGAAAAGGCTCCATACTTGTTCCCGCTGTTGTGTGTGATATTCTCGTATGGTAACGCTCTTTCCGGGACTGCAGACAATTCGCTTTGCATGACTTCCATGCAGAGTTTCGCTCGTGACCATCAGTTGAAAACTGCTACGGAAAGATTGGATGTAATGGTGCGAGCTCTGACTTCGAGATATTGCGGGTTCCGGAGCGTTAAAAAGGGTGTCCTATTTTGGAAACTTTCTGTATCACCAAGGCGTTCTGAATGACGTTGATCAGCACATGCTCAGGTGTCCATTGCGAACTATCGAAGAAAAATTACCTGCCCCCGTTGAGTGAACGCCGATATTTATTGGTTTGTGGCATCATCGGAAAGTGGCCTAGAATTGAATTGGTCCAACAAGAAAGCGCTTTTCTGGCGAGAAATGCCTAGACTCGAATGTAAATTAAGCTTGAGCATCCGAAATGGAGAGAGTGACAAAAACTTTCCATGGTTGGGGATTTTGCTCCCCAATCAGTTTCGGCTTTCCGTGACCAGTGGTGATCTTCAGCCGACATGTCCATGCAAGCGAAAGCATGTGATGCATGCTATCTGCAAAGAACAACCTCGGCCGTCCACTAGCCATGACAGGCGTGGAATCCAGAAACACAGGTGGATTACAGTGTATCTGCGGAAGCTCTCGACTGGAAGGGGGTTGGAACTCGGCATTTCTCTTTACCATGCGACGAGTAAAACAACGTGTTCGCTACATAGTTCAGAGGCGGTTAGTGAAGGTCAGCGATCGTGCCCCACGGAACGGATGTACTGGTCTATGCAAAGAAAATAACACGAAAGTAGACCGAGTTGTGCAAAGAAAACACCATGAAAGTAACAAGTTATGCCTACCTCCCACGCATGCGATGAGAACTCACGGCGATGGTCACAGAAGTTATCAGCTTTTCTTCGGAGAGAAAGCTAACAGCTGGCTTGCTTTACGCCAATTCAAAAAGAGCGGATTGAGTTACACAAGATACAAAAGAAACGCACTGGCTCCAGATGTGAGCGGAGCGTTCAATTCCCAGGAAGGATCCAAAAGACCCTGTAACTCATCGCCACAATGCGAGTGCATTTTGGATTCAGCACGAAGACTAAATAATGATTATGGTCATGAATATAGAGAAAACGTCGCCTACGGCCCCGAGGCGTATAACACTGCAGGATGTACAAGACACGCGCGAAGCAAAATTTGACGATTAGCGTGTGTCACGGTCCCGTCAGACAAACTTGCACGAAAAGCCGATGATGACTGATCGCTTTCACCCAAACTCTGTACTACACTTGATCAGCTTTGCTACCAAAAGATTAGCCAACACAAACAAACAGTCCATCATTGAGGCGCTTAGCAAAAGCTAGTAACGGGCTGATACATCACCCCCCGCTGGCTTATCAAACTCAGTGATGCTGACAGCTCGTTTTTCCTTGATACTGAGGTTGGCCATGGCTGCATACAGGACTGTTAACCTTCCGTCCTCGATGCCACATGGAACCGGTGTATCGTTGAGGATAACATCGACGAAAGCCTTCATCTCTTCAACATAGGCATCCGCATACCTCTCCATGAAAAAGTTGAGAGGACTTGGAGCATGGTAGCCATCCTTGTCCGTGGAGTCACATGTGTTCGGGTGCACGTTGCCAACGTTGACACTCCCTTTAGTGCCAAAGAACTCGGCACGTTGATCATATCCAAGAGCCGAAGCGCGGGAATTGTCGATAGTTGCGATACAACCGTTCTCGAAAGTGGCTGTCACAAGGGTGTGGTCTAAGTCACCAATGGCACCAATCTCAGGATTATCAGCAATTCCAACCGCGGAAATGGAAACCACATTTGAGCCAGTCAAAAACCTAGCCATGTCAAAGTCATGGCTGGACATGTCGAGAAATAGTCCGCCAGACTGCTTGAGATATCCAACTGGCGGCGGGGCCGGATCCCTTGAGGTTAGGTGCAACTTGATGGGCTTTCCAATGGCACCGGACTCGGCGACAGTCTTGGCATATTTGAAATGCTTGTCAAAACGTCGTTGAAACCCAAGGAAGAACTTGACCTTGGACGTAGAGAGAACGTTCTCTAGTTCAGCGATGATTTCAAGATTCTTATCGACAGGCTTTTCACAGAAAATGTGCTTGCCAGCAGCGGCGGCAGCCTTGATGATTTCGGCGTGGGTGTCAGTGGGAGAGCACACGATGACGGCCTGCACGGCGGGGTTGTTAATGAGGTCATGTGGGTCGGTGCAGGCCATTGGCACCTGGTAGGTCTTTGCCAGCTTGAGGGCGGCGGATTCGAATACATCAGATACGCAGACGAGCTTGGCGTTCGGAATGCTGGTGCAGATGCTGCGCGCATGACATTGGCCAATGCGGCCGCATCCGATGATCCCAATGTTTAGCGCGTTAGAATCGTCGGCGGAAGTGTCCACTTTCAGGGCGGACTTGGCCGACGCGAACTCAGCGGCGATTGCGGAAAGATCGACCATGACGGCTCTTGGAAGGCTGCGGTTGAGGAGCTGATGGGCGTGTCGGCGGCGGTGACGGTGGCGACAGGTGCGGCGGCGGCGACGGGAGTGGCGGAGGCGGCGACGGCGGTGACGAGCGCAGCGGCGGCGCAAAGGCGTTTATGGAGATTGATCGATCCCACTGGCAGCGGAGCGCACCGTGCTGCAGCGCGATGGGAAAAATTGGTCGCACGCGCCGCGCGCGCGTGAGGTGAGCGGTCAGGAAGGGTCTGCTTTTGCGCTCACGTGCACACTGGCCACGAAGACACCGTGTAACACTTGGTGGTAGTACTCTGGCACGTTTGTGGCTGGTGGATGCGTGGAGTGCAGGCCACAGTCGTGCCACCGATGTCCACGCGTACACGTGGCCACGTGCTTCATATTAGGAGCTCGCTACGGCTCCGTGGGCCTCTGCTTCGATAGGCGTCGTTGTGGGGCATCTGCTCCGTTGCCATACTAGCTAGCGATTACTGTGCGGATCGCGATCTTCTTTATGTGGTCGCACGAGCACAGATGTGTGTTGAGCAACGATTGCAGCGCCCAGTTCTCGTCTTTATCTGCGCTTGACATCGCTGGGCGATTTGTGTTTACGAAGAGTAGTCGCTCGCTTTCGACAAGAATATGGATGAAAATCCAAATCGGATCGATGCTTCGCATCGGGGCGATTTCAACCTCTCGACTCTCGAGCGCCTCGGAGTCCGACATGGTGCGCTTAAATCGCATCCAGAGCAGTTGCCCCGCGCTTGAAATTGAGCGGTATGCCCCGCGGCGCCCTCGTCCCGGTGCCGATCGCTCCGGTGCCGGTCGCTCCGGTGCCGAACGTCTCGGTGCCGGAAGCGCCCTCTCAACGTGCACCTGCTGGCCAGCGCAAACGCCCGTTGCACACATATTTTGAGCCGTTCCATTGTCCGCGTGAAAAGGGGGTCGCTCTGGAAATAGTTTGAAAAAAAATATTTGACCGCGCGCGAGGAAGGGTGGCGCGAACGTTCGAGAGACTTCGACACCCATCGGGAAGCGCACAGTGCACACGTGGATGCGCCCCGACCGTCGTCTAGACTGTTCCGCACATTCTCGAACACCGCCCCCGTCACTGATCCATCGTTCCCTCTGTTGGTCGCTGGCAGTATTTAAGCGTTGCACGCCGTTCGCCCGCCGGCGTCCGTTCAAGCTACAAATATTGGCCACACGCTCGAGCTCTGTCTACCCCTCCGATTCCTACTGATTCATTCCTTTTATCCCCACTAATTTTGTACATTCCCCCTTCAATATGTCTAGCGCTGTTGGTGGACCGTCCATCGGGATTGACCTTGGCACAACATACTCGTGTGTCGGCGTGTGGCAGAATGACCGGGTTGAGATCATTGCCAACGATCAGGGTAACCGCACCACCCCATCATATGTTGCCTTCACAGACAATGAGCGCCTGATTGGAGATGCCGCAAAAAACCAGGTCGCCATTAATCCTGCCAACACCGTGTTCGATGCCAAACGACTTATTGGGCGTCGCTTCTCTGACTCCTCAGTTCAATCCGATCGCAAGCACTTTTCTTTCACAGTCATTCAAAAGGATGGAGACAAGCCATACATTCAGGTCATGTACAAGGGTGAGCAGAAAACTTTCTCGCCCGAAGAAGTTTCCGCCATGGTTCTTACTAAGATGAAGGATGTAGCTGAATCTTATCTGGGAAAGCCTATCAAATCCGCTGTCGTCACCGTCCCCGCTTACTTCAACGATTCTCAGCGATTGGCTACTAAGGACGCCGGTACCATTGCCGGAATCAATGTGTCTCGTATCATCAACGAGCCGACAGCCGCCGCCATTGCCTATGGTCTGGATCGTAAAGCCAGCGGACACACTGCTCGCGAACGCAATGTCTTAATCTTTGATCTTGGCGGTGGTACTTTTGATGTCTCCTTGCTCACCATTGAAGATGGTATTTTCGAAGTGAAGGCCACAGCTGGCGACACTCATCTTGGCGGTGAAGATTTCGATAACCGTATGGTCAATCACTTCATGAATGAATTCAAGCGCAAGTACAAGAAGGATATCTCCGGAAATGCTAGATCTGTGCGTCGCCTTCGCACCCAGTGCGAACGTGCCAAGCGTCAACTTTCTGCTGCCACCCAAGCCACTATCGAGATTGATTCTCTCTACGAAGGTACAGACTTCTATTCTTCAATTACCCGCGCCAAATTCGAAGAGCTTTGCATGGATTTATTCAGAGGTACTCTGGAGCCGGTTGAGAAGGTGTTGCGTGATTCTAAAATCCCCAAGGCAGATGTCGATGATATTGTGCTGGTCGGTGGTTCCACCCGTATTCCGAAGGTGCAAAGTTTACTCGTCGACTTCTTCAATGGCAAGGAACTTTGCAAGAACATTAACCCGGATGAAGCTGTTGCTCACGGTGCAGCCGTTCAAGCCGCGATTCTCGCCGGTGATACATCAGAGAAGACACAAGATCTTCTTCTCCTGGATGTCACTCCATTGTCTCTTGGTATTGAAACTGCGGGTGCTGTCATGACTGTGCTCATTAAGCGAAATACCACCATCCCCACCAAAAAGCAACAAATTTTCTCTACGTATGCCGATAACCAGCCCGGTGTGCTCATTCAAGTGTACGAAGGTGAACGTACCCGTACCAAGGACAACAACCTTCTCGGAAAGTTCGAGCTTTCTGGCATCCCCCCTGCTCCTCGAGGTGTTCCTCAAATTGAAGTCACCTTCGATATTGACGCTAATGGTATTTTGAATGTCAGTGCAGAAGACAAGAGCACTGGTAAGAAGAATAAAATCACCATCACGAACGACAAAGGACGTCTCAGCAAGGAACAAATTGAGAAAATGGTCCAGGATGCCGAGAAGTACAAGGCAGAAGATGATGCTGCAAAATCCAAGATTGAAGCACGCAACTCTCTTGAAAACTACTGCTACACCCTTCGCAATACCTTGAGCGAAGACAAGGTTAAAGATAAAATCAGTGAAGATGATAAGAAGGCTATCGAAGATAAGGTTTCCGAGGTGTTGAAGTGGATGGAAGAAAATGAGAACGCTGAGAAGGAAGAATACGATGAGAAGCAAAAATCAATTGAAGCTGTAGCTACACCCATCATCACTAAAATGTATCAGAGTGGTGATGGTGCAGGTGCCATGCCTGGTGGTATGCCGGGTGGCATGCCGGGTGGCATGCCGGGTGGTATGCCTGGAGGTGCTGCGGGTGCTGGAGCGGGTGGCGAGGATGTGGAAATCTCCGAAGTTGACTAAGGAAGAATAGTCTGTGGTCGAATATACTCACAAACGTAAGGTGTGGCCTAGCCTTTGAACATTTTGAAAAATAGATGAGAGCGTTGTACGAGTTTTCCGCTTGTGAAACCTGACTAAACTGAAACATCGTCCGATTACAGTTTTAGCAATAGAACTTGTTATACATGTAAACAATTGTTTGCACACATGTCGTTGACATGGTAACATTATTTCTATCTACAACTGGTGCCCTGCGGCAAACCCATCACTAACGCCGCCTCGTCATGGCGCAGCCGATGAGCGAATAAGAAATCGCTCATTAGCTTTGCCATACAGTGCGGCACTTTATGTTTATCCTGCTGCACATTGAAATGAGCAAAACTATTGTGAACACAACGTTTGATTATTTGCCACTGTGCCCACAGACATAGAAGTTTGTAAGGCCCCTTCCAATCTGTCCCGTCTTCCTCATTGTAATCTCGATTATCAAGAAGGCAGAAGTATAACTAATCCGAATTAGATGGGGCTGGATCAAAACCTTTAGTGCGGCTGCTGACGTAACAAGCAAAGTCGCAGAGCTCACAACAACCGACCATGCTCATGGATCGCAATAATGGAACACAATCATGAGTTGCGATCTCAAGATGATGCTGCTGGTCTTTGATTCTGCTGCATGGTCTAGCTTCATTACGCTATCTGTGTTTCTACTCTTGTTGTCACCCATTTTTCGGATCCATTGTCTCTACTGCTATTGCGCTTTACTGGTTCTGCACCTTTTTTGCGTTGTATTGCGCTACTAGTTTTCCACCCACCCATCCGTAAGAGCAGTCCAAGCCTTTTAGGCTTGGCTGAACGCGATACATTCTGCCCATCGATGTTGCAGAGCATACGCTGATGCCACTCTGTATCTCCCACACATATTCAAAACTAGATGATCTTCCAAAGAAGCTCCATAAAGTAGAAGGTAATACATAATACATGACTAATTCAACTCGTCTCAAGCCCAAAGTGAAATCCGGATGATCTGCTCATCTCTTTTACGGAGGCTTATACTCCATGCCCAACTCGCTAAGACAGGCGTTGTGCTGTGCAAATCAAATCGACACTGTCCTGAGACAACCCACCGTTACATGCTGATATGCTAGTGTCCTGATGAGGCTCGAAAGTACCTGTCGGACCTCTATCGTCCTAACAAACAGTGAGGGCAGATAAAGCTGTTTCCGAGCGAGCTGATGTTTAGCGACTGATGCGACGCGCTGCAGAGTTGTGTGGTCCATCAAGTCTGTTTGGATACCAGCCTTTGACCGTTCTCCCTCTTTCCACATCCACCATCAAGCGCCGACCGTCCACTTTTATCCCGTTAGCTTTGCGGTAAGCGACCTCCACATCACGTTCTCGTTCAAATTCCACAAAAGCATAACCTCTTGGAATACCGTCCTTGTCTTTTGGCATCACAACCTTCTTCACAGCCCCAAACACTTCAAATTCGTCTCGCAGTCTCATTTCCACTGTGGTGTACGCGACGTTCCCCACAAACAGCGTCCTTACTGCATCGTCAGTTTTTTCAACACCGTCGCGAGTCGCCATCGGGTCCCATTCCGCTCTTGCTTTGGTTATGATTTTCTGCACCTGTCGCGATCTTTCCTCTCGGACGCGCCGCCGCCGCTGCGCGGGTGTCTCGAATGAGGTTGAAGGCGTGTCATCTTTTTGTTTGGCTTTTTGCTTTGCTTCAGCCTCAAACTTGTGGACCAAAGCTGCTAGTCCGGAAATGCGACGAAGCTTTCTTTTCCGCGGCGGTGGTTTGAATTCGATCGGCTGGCGCGGTGCAAAAAGCTCGATGATTTGTCTCGGAAAGCGGAAGCGCGCCTGCCCACTGTAGGCCGGGCGATTTCGATTTCCGGCGTGAGGACCTGCCATGGCTCGAAGTGGCGCAACAGAAGGGAGCGGTCGGTGAGCACAGGCGCCGAAGAGCCGACACAAGTGGCGGCGATGTACGAAGGGTACAAAGGTATGGGTAGCACCAGCATAAGCGCGGAACGATCCAAGATTTATTTTCAAGTCGAAAGTGACATTACACGTAGAGAAAAGTGACTTTGCGGTTTCAGCGGATGTTGTGGAACATTACTATCGGCGCATCTCTCCGCCCAACGCCTTCTTGTCCGCGGGAATCATGGTGTCGGCGACTGATGAACGTTTGGTGCCGAAGGGTACGACGGAGTAGATAGACGGGCAAAATTTCGGGAAATCACATAATGCTTCATCTGTATGTCTGTTCCCGGCGATCGACCCACGAGGGTAGGTTCTTTCGCCTTCGGCGCATTGTGTGGAATGAGTCGACTATTCAAAAGGAAGCTCTCGGACTCCTCCGTAACATCATGGAATCATTGCAAAACTTCATAATGATGATTACGTTCATTGCTTAGATGAGCGGTGTTTTTGCAAGGTGAAAACTAGCAACCAAACACAGACGAAGGCTTATCTTTTGCAGCACGAGCTTTGCTTTTTAATCCGCACAGTTCCCGGTCCAATTCCCGCTCGAGTCTGGTATCTGTATGCAGTGAACAAACACGACTTCAGCGAACCTCGAACACGGTTCACCCTTTCACTTTGTCAATGCGAACGACAATTGAACCCCCTTTGCTCCAATCGGTGCTACATGTAGCACGTTTTATTTTTAAGCGTGCAGACCCATACCACTCTGAGCATCGGAAATTTTACTTGGTTGACGGAACCCCTTGAAGATCGCCTGAAACTGTGCTAAGCTGTTCAGCTCCAAAACCTCTGCGCTTTCCCACCGCCCTCCGCCGACATTCACACTTGCCTCCGATGCCACGTTTTCTTGTACATTCAACCTTTTCAGTTTGAATCGTTGCAGAATCTTGACTCATGGTATCACGAATTATCATCATTCGTTTTCTTGTGTCAAATACCCTCAGCGCTGAGGTAGGTGGCAAGATGTGTACTAATGTAATGAAACATGGTGAAAACCGAAGTCCGGGTAGTTCAGCGGTGCACATTCCCATAACCTTGTGAGCTTGATCGGGAAGAAGGTGTGAATGGGAATACCTTGCGATCCAATCATTTTCTTTCATTGGACAACAATGTGACATGAATGGCATTTAGGATGGTCCTTTTCGCCACCCTTTCCGGAATAACATTTTTGCGAAGGGGGCGGAGCTTGCTCAAACGCAGGTCTGTTGGTGTTCGCTGCTCATTATGTTTTCCAGGGGTGGAATGGATTTAGTGAAGGTGAAGTTACAGGTTCAATACAGGAATGATATTCAAAACGTAAATGTTTCGACCCTACTAGAGCTAGCTAGCGAGTGATGCGTAGATATAGGAATGCGGGGGAATTATGTTGATCTTTTGCTGATCCAGTCAGCAAACAGAGTCCACATTTCTTCTTTACCTTTCTCTGTGAAGATATTGTGCCATCTTCCCGTTCCAGTATGCAGAGTTTTGTCTTTACTTATAGCAGCGTCGAAGAAGCGCTTAGCAGCCAGAGGGTGTATCAAGGTATCGTGCTCTCCATGGACGGACAAAAATGAAGTTTCGAACGTGTGCGCGTTGTTGCTAATGTCTTCGTAGGCGTCCAAAAACTCTCGGCCAACTCGAGCACGAACACCCTCGGCATTGCAGTTGAGCTCGTCAGCTTCGAACATTGCCTGCATGTCAGGATCGGGCGACTTTGGAAGTGTAAGCACCTGCAGGTACGGGAAAAGCCAACTGGTTATTCCGGACAGTGCGCGATTGATTCTACCGATCAGACCAAACATGTTGGCCGGGGGTTCGGTCGCCGCAGATGACAGCGCAATACCCGATATCAAAGTGGGCTCTCGCCGGGCTGCCAGGATTGCAATCGTGCCGCCCATTGAATGGCCGATAAGGAAAATCGGAACGGCGTTGTTGGTGAAATCGTGTTCGGCGTCGACTTGCTTTATGTGGAGAATGGCGTCTTCGACGAGGGTGTTGAAGGAAGGAAAATACGCACGGACACCACTTGAACGGCCGTGACCCACGTGATCATGACCGAAGACGGCAATTTTGCGATTGTTGAGTTCTCGAATTAGGGAGGTGTCGTGCGGAGTGGCTCCATCTCCGTAGATACCGCGCTTTGTCGGCGTGTCGTTGCGCAGAAAGTTGTACTGCGTGTGTGAGCGGAATCCGTGCTGGAGGAAAACAGCGGCTCGCCATGGCTTTTCCGGAAGCCAACTGAAGAGCTTGAGCTGCTCCGGTTTAAAGGATGACGGTAGCGATGCCTCGGAGTACTTGTAAGCCATTGCAAAGCTTTTATAAGAACGTCGTGCAACGACTGTACTGGGGAGGCAACAGACGAAAAGTTGGGTCAAGTTATTGAGATTATGGCCTTGACGCAACGTGTACTGTCGCAGCATTCCCATGCTGGACAACGGTACAAAAAACATGCCGTCTGTGGTTGTGAGGCGCCATGTGGTACACGGGCACGATTACCTGACGTTTATGGGTCAGCGGTCGCTCAAGAGAGCAGTCCGGTGGCGACTAAAATTCGATGGGGGGAGTGCAATAATCAGCTTTCTCATCAGGCAACACAGAAAACAAATTATTTCACCGTGCAAGCCGCTAAAGGCTTGTGCTGTCTTCCCCGCCGGCGACGTGCCTTGGCGGCGTTCGCGCAGTGCCTTCGCGGCCCTTGGCTCCTGTCCTCTTCCGCATTACTGAAAGCCGCTTCTGTTGGTTCTTGTTTCCCAATTTCCTCCCTCGCTGCGCTATCGCTCGGATTTTGGAAACTCAACTTCGCAAACCTGCTTTGTTGTTCGAAAGGCCTTGCAAGCTTTGGCCTGTCGCGGAAACGCCCCGCTACGTTCCACTAAGCTACTCTGAGAAAGCGCTCTGCTCTTCCGAAGCTGCACTTGTCATAAATATCTGCGTCTTCTTTGAAATGGAGCTTTTCTCGGGCACGTCGGTGCCGTACCTGTTAGAGGAAGCAACAAGGTTCTTGTGTTTTTAACTATTGGCTGTTCTCTGTCCGACCCTTCCCTCGTTCTTGTTTCCATGCGCGTAACCGATGTTTCTTTCCGCGCCCGATTCACGAGTTCACCCTTCTGATGTCAGCCTCAACCAAAGAATCTGTTACACCAAACATACAATTACAAGCACGCGTAGCCTGTTATTCGTGTTCTCTGAACTGTACATCCACTCTTTCGCCCTCTCCAAACTTGATCTGTTGCCCTTGATGAAGCAGTGCAGCCACGCTAACGGGGCAGCTTGGCAACAGCGCTTTCTAGGACATTCGCACAAGTGAATGCGCATTTTCATTGTCCAGTCCGCATAAACGCTGCGGTGAATCCAACGATGACATTTTTGCTCAGCGTAAAGCTCGATGGATCGGCGGCAGGCATCAGCGCTGTACATGTCAAAGGAAGTGCAGGAGTACAGCATGACAATTAAGTCGTGAGTGCTTTGGTGAAGCTTGTTGGGGCCGGAGATGAGGGGAACTGCAAATCAAAGGCTTTCTTTAAAAAGATTTTTACAACTGTGCGTGCATTGCCGTCTGGAGTCCTAAGGCGGACAAAGTAATATGAACAACCACTTGAAAGCTTACAATAACGTCGAGAGCCTACAGCGCGAACGAGAGTTAGGGCACTAGTTGCGAATGGGATCTCTCTTGACGATCTGGTCTTAGACTGATGCTTCGAATGGCTGACGAACGAGATGTTCTCGCACGTGGATGCACATTGCGGACAATGCCAAGTACAAGTCTGTTCGAGATACCGCTGTTGTGCGCGCCGCGATAATATGGATTCATGTTGGCCAACATCACGAGCGAATCTACGCCGCCTCGATCGGCACCCTTCCGACAGCACCTCCGCTGTATGGCACCCTCGGCGGCAGCGATTTGGTGCGCGACAACGTCTCGTACAGTGACATGCCGAAATTTCGCCATCATTCAGCACTGCGGGAGAGCGCTGTAGTCTCAACGGACTTACAGCAGACACGTGCCGCTACCGCTGCGCGCCAAGTGTGAACCTTAAACCAAAACATCCAACCAAATGCCTCGGTCGCCCTGTGCGAAAAATGCATGAGATCCCACATTCCGCCCTCACCAAAGGTCGCTGCAGCTCCAGCTAGCCCCCATCCCCGAGTTTTACCAATACGCCAGCTGTCGCGCTTCTCATAGCCGCTCATCGCCTCTTCCCGTTCCCCATTTCAGCCCGAAAACAGAAACCATTACATCGCCCCTTTCGTCATTCCGCTGTTCTTCCTCGTCAGGCGCTCCCATCGAGTATGTTTTCACGTTTCATATCTCAGATGTCCGATTGGACAAAGAAGACGCCTCCTCCGCAGACCCCTTCTTCTCCGTCTTCCACTTCCAACGATGCTTCAAACAAAATCGATTCCCGGAAATCCTCTTCTTCCCGAAGGCCCACCAGACATTCGCGACAGAAGTCGGGTAACTTTTCCGAGGTTGCGTTCATGGACTCTGGCCTCGGATATTCTCTTACCGCCGACCTTCCAGTGCTGGGTCTGCAAGATGAGCTTGACGGGTTGCAGTACGATGATCATTTTGTCGAAGAGTACCTGTTGTCTCGCCTCCAAGACGCTCAAAGACGCCTCCAGGAGGTACGCGATTATATGTCAACCCTAACAGAGGAGGAGGCCGTTTCATCCAATACACCTCCACTCCCGCCAGGCTCTCCAAAACCCCCTCTGCCGTCGGCTGGCCCCACGCTAAGTGCAAAGCGGTCGAGGCGTTCTGAAAGACTTTTTGTCGCCAGCTACCATTTACCCCTTATTGTGGAGGTCACCGACGATGGCGAGGTCAAGTCCAGTATTTCCAGCGGTTCCCTGGGGCTTGTATCTGCTTTTACTGATCTTCTTGGAAGGATGCCCATTCGCTGGGTTGGCACCCCAGCACAAACGTACCAAGACGTGACGTTGATGCCCATCCATCAGCGCCAGAAAATGGAGCGCCACTTTAATACTCGCCATCGAAGAGCTGTCGGACTGCTATCGTACGTCCCTCTTTTTCCTGACCCCAATGAAGCAGTTGCACATCAAGAGTTTTGTAATGCTGTCATGTGGCCTCTCTTTCATTACATTCCGCTCAATTACGCCGGTGAAAAAATGTATCAAGTTGATATGTATGAAGCGTATGAACGCATCAACCGATTTTATGCTGATGCGCTCATTGAAGAGTGGAAGAAAAGCGGCATAGAAGAATCTCAGGCCATATTCTGGATTCATGACTTCCATCTTTTCTTGGTGCCAATGCTTTTGCGTGACAGACTACCGGACGCGAGAATAGGCTTCTCCTTGCATACTCCATTTCCTGCCGGAGAGGTGTTCCGTGCTCTAGCTCCAAGGAAGGAGCTTTTGGAGGGGTTGCTCGGCGCAGACCTCATCGGATTCCACACCTACGATTACGCACGCCACTTTCTTTCGGTGTGTGAAAGAATCCTCGGGCTTACAAGCAAGCCGAATGCAGTGGACAACAAGGGGGTTTTCGTGCAAGTGGGCATATACCCGTTTGGCATTGATGCCAATACTTTTCGCACTGCCATGAAGCAAACAAAGGTTAAGGTTTTGAGGGATCGAATGCATGAATCCTTTTCTGGGAAAAAGGTAATCATCGGCGTCGATCGTCTGGACTATATCAAAGGTATTCCGCACAAGTTGATGGCCATTGAGCACTTTTTGGAAACCCACCCTGAATGGATTGGCCGAGTAGTGTTTCTACAAGTGACCACTCCAAGTCGCGCAGAAACGGAGGAGTATCACATTTTAAGGTCTGAGATCCTTGAAATGGTCGGCCGCATCAATGGCAGATTTGCAACGATTGAAGACATGCCTATTCACTATCGAGAGTATACCATGACCTTTGAAGAACTCTGTGCTCTATACTCTGCGGCAGATGTTGCACTTGTAACATCTCTTCGAGACGGAATGAATCTTGTGAGCTACGAATATATCATGTGCCAAAAGGACAGAAATGGGGTGCTAATCCTAAGCGAGTTCACAGGAGCCGCACAGAGTCTGCCTGGTGCCTTGCTTGTGAATCCGTGGAACGTAGAAGAAGTGAGTGATGCTATCTACCAAAGTCTGGAAATGCCAGATGTTGAACGTGAATTGAAGCACCAGAAGTTATACCGCCATGTTATCATGCACACTGCGTCTGCGTGGGGGGTAAGCTTTATTGACGATTTGGTGAAGTACTCCACCGAAAGGAGAGAGAGATCCAAGCAATTAGTGCAAGTCCCCGTCAGGAAACTTCAAAAGTCCTTTCGAGCGGCGAAGGGGAAGAGGTTATTGTTCTTGGACTACGATGGCACATTGCGGAAGTTTGAGAGTCAACCGGAACTTGCGGAGCCAAATGAGGCTCTCATCAAACACTTGACAAGATTGACCAGTTCAGACCAGAACATTGTCTTTATAGTCACGGGCAGGCAAAAGTCGACAGTTTTAAATTGGCTCGCGAGAACTGGCGTTGGCTTCGCTGTGGAACACGGATTTTCCATCAGATGGCCAGATCATCTGAGAGAAAGATTCGGGGGTCCGAAAAAGGGGGATGACATGTCAGGCCTTGATGACGGACTTCATCGAGTCACCTCAGAAGACTTGACGAATGTAGACCGTGACAATACTTGGGATGATCTGATGAGTCCACGAGATCTGATTGCCATGCGCCATGCTCTTGATCTGGCTGGGAATTTGCTTCGAAGGATAGAAGATTGCACACCCACAAGCTTTTTGTCTCGGAAAGAATCTGCATATAGTTGGCATTTTCGCGATGCAGATCCAGACTTTGCTGTGAGTCGAGCACATGACGCAAGGCAAGCTCTGGAAGAAGTACTGGTAGGAAGCCCGATGGAGGTGTTGATGGGACAAAAGATCTTGTACGTTCGACCGAAAGGGGTGCACAAAGGTGCGGCTGTGGCGCAAGTTCTGGACAGACTGAAGGAAGAAGGGGAGTGGCCAAGCTGGGTTCTCTCCATCGGAGACGACCGTACAGATGAAGACATGTTTACCGCACTGTATCGCGCAGCAAAAGGCACGGATTTGGTCGTCAATACTTGCACTGTGGGACGGAAAACCACTGCGGCGAAGTATTACGTGGACAGGGTGGACGATGTCCTCGATCTTCTTGATAGCCTGCGACCACCCTAAGGTTCGATGCGTTCTGAGGTATGACACTTATGCATGCATGAAGTCAGTATTGATACAGGTGCATGTACGTCACGATCACTATGGGCAAAACAGCAGCGGAATAGCTGAAAATCATGTTGCAGAATTCCGACATTAGCGGAAAAGAACCGAAGAAGACATCTTTTGCAAAAGAAATCAGACGCGCTTGAGGAAGGTAAGCAAAGCAAAGGCTCGGTCACAAGATTGGTTGATCATATTTCGTTGATAGGAAGGACGGCGTACGTAGAGGCGCATGTTGCAAGGGGAATCCGTCCCTCCACACATGTTAGAACTTTGCATACGAGGTACATTTCTTAATTTTGAGCCAGGGGTGAAGTCTCAGTCGTAGCGGATCACAGGTGTGTCCAATGCTTGTTCACGGCAGCAGTGGAAGTCATGCAGTGCTGGTTTCGGAACGTGTACTGTTCGGTTGGACGCATTTCGTAAACAGTCAGAACGCGTGTCCGCCATAGGTGAAGACGGAATGAACAAATTGAACGCAGTGGTGAGAGAATGCTTGGAATGTAGGTGGCACCTGAACTGGGTAATCGCACAACGTGGTTGCATCATTTAAGATATTTAGCTTGTGACGTAGTATACATGAGTGCAAAGCTTGGGTTGACAGCCGTGAGTTGTAGTTGTATTGAGTGAAGCAAGCGGTTTACAGTCCAATTCGCAGCGCAGTGGACATGATATATTCCTCGATAGCGGTTGCAAATCTGGCAGCAAGTGCTGTGAATTGAAGATGTGGAGACTTGGATGGAATTCGCAGCGCTGGTGAGTATCGCGGGCTGTTAACATATGTTAATTTTTGTGTGCAGCTAGTAAGGTGACAATAGGACTTCATCATCATAGGGACGCCTCGAAAGGATACCATATGGCCAGGTGTGGCACAGCTGGCGTACGGGTCGCACAGGACGCGAGCCAAACGGTGTTCGGCATAGAGGAGTGCGTTGGCGGGGAAATGGCGGAGGGCGGTGGCGTCAATGCATACCGTTTCTTGCTGCACTTGTGTGACACCGGTGAAACTTGCAACTTGATCTGGGACAAAAGCGTTCGGGGTTCGCGACTTGTCGTTGCCGTCGGTTCCCGGTTCTGTAGCGGACGGAGAGGGGATGGGAACTTGGGTCTGTTTGATTATGGCGTCGCCAAAGCCGTCCGGGGAAGCAAGAAAGGCTGGCAGAACCGGGACAGCCTCTGATGTGGGTAGTGGAAGGGATTCGTCGTAAGCCTCAGAGTTATCAATACCGCCATCCCAGCCAAAGAGCTTGCCTTCTCGCTTCTGTCTGAATGAACCGTTTCTGCACATGTCAATGCTCGGGAGGCCTATGAACCAGTCGGGAGAAGGGATGACCTTGGCAATGCAGCTAATGCGGGTAAAGTTACACGATGCGTCGACGGATATGACTAGAAAGGCGGCAGAGTCGGCGGTGGTGTTTTCCTTGCTGACGGAGAGGTACTGAAGGACCTTTTTCTGTCGCTTTGCCTGCTCGAGCTCATCCTCGATGCGTTCGTTGGACACGTTGGTGAGCAGAGTGCGGACGGCTGGGCTGATGACGGAGTTTTGCTCCCACAGAACGTAGTCAGGGCTGTGGCTAGCGCACAAGAGCGGAGAGAAGCCGGGAGCTATGGTGTTGTCACCGGTGGGGAAGGAAACGTCAGTCTCGGGGGACCAATTGTACTCGAAGGTGACGAGGTAGGACTGGATACCCTCACAAGGGTGTGAAAGTGTGCATTGGAGCAAATGGAGAAACAAAGCGAGGGAGAGGCCAAGGCGGGAGGGGGGGAGGGAAAATGGGGGAGGCATTGGGGGGGGTAAGAAAGTGACGGGCGGGGATAGCGGGGGAGGAGACGGCGGGGGGGAGGCGGGGGGGGACGGAGGGGGGGCATGGGGGGAGGGGGAGGGGGAGGGATAGGGAAGGTTTTATGTATTTAGGTGGTGCATGGAGATGCGTGGCACTGGTGGGGGGACGGGGCGGTGAGAGCCTTGGGGGGGGGGGGGGGGGGGGGGGGGGGGGGGGGTGGCGGGGGGGGGGTGGGGGCGGGGGTGGGGGGGGGGGGGGGTTGGTGGGGGGGGGGGGGGGGGGGGGGGGGGGGGGGGGGGGGGGGGGGGGGGGGGGGGGGGGGGGGGGGGGGGGGGGGGGGGGGGGGGGGGGGCGCGTGCGCAACGGATCGCAAGCGGCGAATCGCAGAGTGCTCGCGCGCGCGCTGAGGCGCGCGGCGCAGTCTGGCGCCGCGCGCGTCCAATAGCAACGCGCGCGCGCCTTCCACTGAGCGGCTGCGCCGCGTAGGTCGTGCGAGAGTAGTGTACCTTCGACGGGGCGCAGCGCCGCGCGCTGCCCGCATGGCGCGTGCCGCGCGAAGCCGCGCCGCGCGAAGCTCTGCCGCGCGAAGCCGCGCCGCGCGAAGCTCCGCGCCGCGAAGCGACGTCGTGCGAGGCGCTCGATTCGTCGAGGATGTCATGTCACAGCGCTGGCGCGCGACGCGCAACGGCGCGCAACGGCGCGCAAAGGCGCGCTTGCGACCGCTTGGTCGCGGCGCCGGGGTGCGCCGCTCACCGCCGCCATCGCGCCGCGCCTTGGCGCTTTGCGCCGCGCGCCGTCTTCCTTGCGCCGCCACATATCGTCATGGTGTAATGCTTGTCCACACACAGCAGCGGCACACAGCAGCGGCAGCGGCGGCGCGCAGGTCAGCGGGTCAGCGGAAGGCTGCGCGCCGCCCCGCCGCAGCTTCCGCTGCGCCCCACCGCAGCCTCCGCGGGGCCGCAATATCTTCCACGCGCGCAACGGCCCTTACGTACAGTTTACCCGCGCACGCCATTGGCGCCGCCTTCCCATTGGCTTCCGCCGCCGTGCGAACGTTGGTGCATCACGCGATACGACACCGTTAGCGCCGCTCAAGGCGTGCCAAATCGCCTACGAGACCGCCGCTTCCGCACTCGCCTCTCTGCGCCTCCGAGCTGTTTGCACCGCTCGTGCGCCGCGCAATGACGCCCTGCGCGCGACGCCACCCGCACGTTTCGTCGCCTGCCATGGTCTGCACGCCTCCCGCGAGCGCACCCGCCGCAGCTGTGCCTGCGTGCATCCGCGCGCTCGCGTTTCCGCTGCCGCCGCCGCCACGTTAACTCGGCCCCCCTCCAAAGCTCTCATGCAAATCTCTCAACGAGCGTCGCATGGCACACCCTCCCCCCGCCCCAAATCCCATCGGCAGCGCCCAGTTTTGTCATGCCACGTTTCTCAACCCTCATCTGGCGCCAAAGCTATGTCGCTGCGCGCTGTGAGGCGTGGTAGGAAGGTGACCTTCACATCACCCCACACCAAAGCTCTGTCTATCTCATGTGCCCCCAAACATAAAGTACATATCGCGCTCTCACCCTCCGTCTCCACCCTGATTTTCCTCGTCTGTTTTCTTCTGGTGCCCTAAACCGCAACTTACATTCTATTCTATGATTCGTTCATATCTCCCTCGTGTGGCCCTTTCATACCTGCATTCGATCAAACCCGTTCGTTTCCATCCGCCCAGCTCCGGTTGGCTACCGCTTTTCTTTTCTTACGTCTCGAGCCCTTGCTGTGCGGCGATCCTCGCACGTCTCACACAACTTTATACACAGCTTTGTGCGCAACACAGCAATACACACCAACACTCCACCTTTTTCCAGCTCCCAGCCCACACGATCGCTCGCCGCCCCGCCGCTCCGATCGCCCGCGGGTGGAATCTGCGAGCGCGCGCGCGCGCGAGCAGCGGCAGCGCCGCGCCGCAAATGCCCCGCGCCGCCCCGATCTGCGGCGCGCGCCGCGCCGCGCTCCCGCTCTCGCCGCGCTCGCGAGACCGCGCGCGAGCGCCGCGCGCGCCCGCACCGCGCATGTAAGCGCGCCGTCGCGCCATGCGGCGAGCGCCGCCGCCGCCGCCGCCGCCGCCCGCGCGCTCTTCTCCGCGCCGAGGCGCTGCCGCGCGCGCGCCTTGCGGCTCGCGCCGCGCCCCTGCGCGGCGGCGGCGCTGGTCTGCCGCCGCCGCGCGCGCGCGTCGCGCTCGACTGGGCGGCCCTGCGTGTGCGTCGGCGTTTTCGCCGGTTGAAGGTGGGGCGCGATTGGCGGCGCTATCTGCCGTTAGAAACTGCCATTCGAGTCGGACAGGGGAGCCATGTCATTCCACTTCGATAAATCTGGAACGGTCTTAAACGCGCTGGTATCGACTCATCAATGAAAGAGCCTCTTGACGAGAAAAATGGGATATGTCGTTCCGAGCAGGATGGCCAATGATGTCCAAAGCCAGTAGGTTGTCAGACAGGCTCAATGTATGCCAGGGTAGGCACACGAATGTTGTGTAAGGGGTAGCAGTGCGTTTTTTTTTTTTGTGGTGCCAATGAGAATGATGAGAAGCTGTGTAATTTTAATTTTGGCGGACGCAATTCACTCTCGGGCGAGTAAGTCCCTTTTTTGAAGGCCATGAACTCCAGAGTGGTTGAATTAACGGTAGACAGGAGCTCGCAAACAATTGCCAGAGATATCGGAGATACCGTTGGCTGTACGAAGTTCGTGCTACGCAACGAATTTGAATGCGCCAAACCGCGTTTGCCTCGCAGTCACGTACTCGTGTAGAGCCAGGTAGGCATACTGTTCAGAGACAGGCAAGCACCCAACTCCCAACGCAGAAATGACTCGAACACGCGAGCGCGAACACGGCGGGAAAGTCTGTTACAGAGAGAAATGAGGTCAGCTTCTCATTTAGACGTGCACTCCGAGATATATGGGGTATTGATATGAATAGAAATGATAAACTGTACATCTCGCGTTGATCCTCGCGTTAAAAATATATGTATTTATAAATATATCGCCAATCCAAAGTGGAAAGAAGCAGCACATCGGCAACCATCGTCTCCAAAATCGTCCAATCGGCGATAGCTGTAAGATTTCACAAATATCGTGGGCCACGTGACAGCCCAATCATGTGATACCAAGTACCCAAGTCATGGCGCTGTATAGCCTTGCGCTTGGCATCCACGTGGCAATCCTGCTTCGTTCAAACGCACGCTCAACTGCTCGCTCACTACCAACCGCCCGCCACGAGCAGTCCAGCTGTCGCTTCTCCCGCAGCTCGTGTGCTCGACGGATCGATAAACATGGCTTCCGCAGCAACGACGGGCACCTCTGCAGCCGATGAGCTTTACGCGAACTGCTTGCAGTGCAGCTGACGCCAGCGAAAGCTCGTGTCATGTATTGCTCGGTGTAGTAGTACTTCCACGCTTGTCGCTTTACGCACTTTGGGCAAGCGGTTGTCCGTCTGCCCATCCTCTTTGCATGTAGCGCTTGAACCCTGAGAACAATACAGCAATAGGATGTCGTCCGCGTGTCATTTCCGAGTGTCTTTCCCACCTAGCCTTCCCGCTGATAGCACCCCACCACCAATCCATTTGAAAGGAAACATCCATAAGCGACCCTTGTCTACCGTCTCCGCTTGCGCCGCGCAAAGGACCCGTAATTGTGACGGTCTCTGTGGCACACTTCGTGCGCATCGCACAGAGTGCTTGAGCTCTGCCGTCAGCAAACTGAGATGGGATACAATTCTCCACCAACTGGCTTAATATCTGACGCCACAAAGTTCTCGGTCTGCAATTCTCCCAACGACTTGTGAAAAATCGGGCCCGTGTACACCTTGTCATCTCTCATACGCTTTACATGCCCATGGTTGCGCTCAAGCAATTTGTTCTTGTACAGGAAGTTGTTCCACTTCGACTTTTCATGCATTGCAGACCATGGACCCATGACCGCCCGGTAATCTGGGCCACCTCCACTTCCATTTGGCATTCCTTTCGGGAGAGTAATGCGATTGCGTGTTATCAAATTGTTTCCTCCGTCTCCCACGTGAAAGCTTATTTCTTGTCTAAAGTCATTATCGTAGAACACGTTGTACTTTGCTCTTTTGCCTTGCACGGAGATATGCCTCAAGCCCGTAGCTCTTGATCTTGTGATTAGGTTGTCGCGACCAAGAATGATCCAGTAGCCGTGAGTGCCTCCATGCTTGTTGTGCACACGATTCACCACAATATTTCGCATGGTGATGTGTTCCCCCGCGCACTGAAGCGGAAAGTCAGCGCTGTCCACAATCTTTACGTCATCAATCCAACAATCTCTAGACTGGCGCGAAAAAAAGACAGATATGTTGTCGTTCCCGGGCAGCTCATTGTTCTTCTCATCGTCACCAATGTTCCATCGGTACTTTGGCTTCCCCCACGAACCGCTGATGGTCATTCGATACAGGCCACTATTCTGTATGTTGCCCAGAAAAAATGCAGAGCGAGACGTCATGTTCACCACGCAGCGCACACCATCTCGACTTTGTCCCTTGAGAATTATGTTGCTTCTCATTCGCACGCGCTTGTTGATGTGATACGTTGCATCTTTGAGTAATATGACTCCAGTTTGGGAGGGGCTGCGTTCGAGTTGCGCAGCGAGTTGCTCTATCTTTTCGTTGATTTGTCGACTGCTCCCACCGTGCAACACAACATGCGCTTGCACGTTGTCCAAGGGCGGAATGGGCTTTCTTGTTCCGGCCGCGGACCATCGCCTCATCTGCGGGAAGAGCGCAGCGTTCCTTCCAATGGCCTGTTGGTCAAACTGAGGCTCGCAGCGCACGTGCACAAGTCTCGCGAGAGCGATTATAGCGCAAACCGCGAGAGCAAGCACTGCCGAGAAACAGAGTTTGATACGGGCGGACATTGAACGGGAATCTGCGAGGAGACGCATCTAGGGCGGCTTTCGAAGCAGCAGTAGAACGCGACCAAGTTCATGGTCGCTTGGTGTGCAAAGGGAGCATCTCATGGTGGCACGGCGGGCAGCACGAGTGCGGCTTGCTTTGGCCGAGACGTATGGGCTTCGAGTGGCGGACTGCGGATCTCGAGGTTCTCGGAACAAAAATGAGCTCCCACAATATGTGCGACAGATATGACAAGTTGGAGCTTTTGAGAGGAAGAGGGAGTGGAACGGAAATGATTGCTGTCACTTGAGAACATATTATGGAATGATACACTCAAGAAGCGTACAACTCGCCCTGCTATAGGACACGAAGGCGGCTCACGAGCTCCCAGTGCTCCCCTCCCCTTCACAACGACATGTTCTCACGCGACGCTACAGCAAAGCACGGAGGTACCAATTTAATGCTTCCGACAACACATTTTCAAATGGTTCGAAAGGAAATCACTGATTGGCCTTGCGGGAAAAAATGGGCTAATAGAAGAACGCCAAGTACCTCGAGTTCTACAGATGGAGCTGGCCATTTCGCTCTGCAGGCGTTGCACGGAACCCCAGTACGCGTTCATTTGATTTTTGCAGGCCATATTTGGCGCAGTGGTTTAACGCCCCTTTCTGATGAACTTGCAGAGAGAAGGTCCCACAAATCTGGCGGGCTGCTGTTCTGTTGATTCCTGGATGCGCCCAATAGGCGTGCATTATTATCCGCAGCTCAGATATTTTCAATGCACTGCGCAACTTTTTCGAGTGAATCTCTCTCCATCTCGTCACACAATGCGCATCATGCAGAGCCACAACGACAAATCATTGACGTCTCAAGCCTAACACAAAAAAAAAAAAACATATAATGTTACCCATCGATACGAGTTTGTTTTCCGCCACGCGCGACGCAACATGTATCGCCAGTCTCAGAAGCAGCGGGAAAGAACGAGAAAGGCAGGCGCGGAGGCGGGCTTCTCAAGGACGGAATTGCATGCCAGACGTCAACAAATGGAGCCCAATGCGAACAGATGTCCGCACGGATTCGAGCGAGAGCACCGAAAAATGCTTCTCTCGCCAAACAAAGAAGCACTCATAAACGTACGCACCCCTTCAGAAAATCTCAGCCTTCAGCGCGACAGGGCATAATTCTGCGTAGCAAACGTTCCCGTGCATGTCTCACGCAGCACGAGCGACAGATCCACCCCAGTGCAGAATGACGACAGGGAGAAGGCAGCGTTTTCCGCGGACGGGAACAAAATTGGTGCCCGTGTCTCGACGTCGTTCCCGCGCGCTTTGAGACGGATACCAACGCGTGCAGCGCGCGAGAAGAAGATCATCGCGAGCGCATCAAGCGCCGCGAGGGTTTGGCGCCACTGTCAACGTCGTACCAGCCGCTCTCTTCCAGGAAACCGCGACGTGCATGCGCGCAAGCGGGTGCGGGCGACGCCTCGGTGCCGATCAGCGTCGCAGCAGCGAGTGGCGCCGCTTCCGCCGCTGCGGTAAGTCGCGCCATATCACGCCGGGCAGCGCCGTCCACATCGAGCGTTCCACGTTGCACGCGTCGCAACGACACGTCAAGGCTTGTCACCTGGGGTCAGGCTGAGCTCTCATGCGCATGCACGGGCAGAATAGCCTCGGCACGGCGCTATAAAGCGGCCAGCCACCACCTCCTTGCAGCAGCCGCGTTGTCCGACAACTCTTGGCATCCGACCATCAAAGCACGTGCGCCATCGGAGCTCCAACATGGGCGCTTGCTGCCGTCGTCGGTGCGTCGTTGTGAAGAAGTGCTGCGTGAAGAAGTGCTGCCCCAAGCCCGAGCCATGTCCGGAGCCGGAGCCGTGCCCCGAGCCGGAGCCGTGCCCCGAGCCCGAGCCGTGCCCCGAGCCGGAGCCATGCCCCGAGCCGGAGCCGTGCCCCGAGCCGGAGCCGTGCCCCGAGCCGGAGCCGTGCCCGGAGCCCGAGCCATGTCCAGAGCCTGAGCCGTGCCCCGAGCCGGAACCGTGTCCCCCCGTGAAGAAGTGCTGCTATCGCAAGAGGTGCTGTAGGAAGCAATGCTGTTGCTGATCAATGATTTGGTCGCAAGCAGGCCCAGTGAGTGCCTCTGGTATCGATCACTGGAACGCCAAGCAAGTTGTCGATGCCTTGGCACGTCGTGCTGCCGCTCCATCGCCTCGACCTTCTCCAATGGGTCTCGCTCCCAGAGTAGAATCGAAATTATCTTTCTCGTGAGTACGGTGTCCAGATCTCTCATGCTGATCTTTGTATCTGTTCGGAGTTTGCCCCATTTCGGAAGCCAGAATCAATCGGTAGAAGAAACATCCGATGAAAATGTTACAGTAAACTTCACGATGTAACACACTCGAGACTAGTGGAGGCATTCATATCACGCGCAGAACACTCGCGACTGCCAATGATGTGCCGTGCAATCGAGAGTAGCGAGACATCCATGATATCTTGGTAGAAAAAGAACAAATCACACAGCGTGCCGGTCACGATAGTTGCAAGCTTTCAGACTTTGTTGTTGTTGAACGAGCTTCGTCTACTGAGGCGTTCGATGCATATGATTCGTTCATACTATGCGGCACGGCACTCTAGCAGAGAAAGACAGCCTTCTTAATTGAATTGCTCCGGGGCCATAGAGCCGATTAGGTGATCACTGACAGCAAAATGTCGAAAAGCACAAAAGTTTCGGCAAGTCTCGTGATGCATCGAGGATGCTTATCCCACAAGGAGAATCACCGCAGTGAAGTCATCATCAACGTCACTGCTGCTAGAAAAACGTGGGGTCCAGCTGTTCTCATGTGGCGGTTGCTCAGCGTAGATTGTGTCCTGTGGCCTCAATCATAGCACACCGTATGATTGTGTAAAAAATTCTTTTGCGCGTTGCTCCACATCGGTAGGAGTTACAGGCCTCTCAAAAGCTGCCAAATCTTTTGTTCTCTGTAAGGATAAGGGTTCTTCCTTCGTGCTGTTCCTGTACACAACCAGCCATATCTTTCATTGGTGTCGAGAAATAATACGCTGGCAGCGACTAATGGGAGCTAAGTTGGGGAGTGTGCGATCGAATTCATGCCGGTTTGAATATTTTGGACAAGAAATCGCCACAAGTTCGTCCGCAGCCCACTGCTAAAAAAAGCGGATCGACCGATGCGGATGCGGCGGCACAATCTAAGACGCGAGATGCTTCATTAGTTGCGCTGCACAAACGATTAGACATTCGATATCGGTAAAGGACAATACTCGTTCACAGGCTGAGAGGGCCGCTCATCGATGACGTTTGCCATATCCGCTGGATGTCTTCCCGCAACTGCTCACGCGCCGTGGCACAGAAGTGCCAAGCGGCACCCCATTGGACAACAACGGCTTAACTGCACGCTGTGAACAGTGTGCACCCAATCAGCGTGCGCTTGCCGTTACATCCGGGTAACGTCTCAAATCATCCCCATCCGTGGTGCAATGTGATACAACTTCAAAAGCTCTCCGTCCTCCGACCGCCGACGTCTTTGCCGCCTTCCCGCGTCAAATGCCCTCTACTTAAAAGTCGTTTCACTCAGCGTTCACCATCTACGACACATCGTTCACCGGCCATTTTTCTATTTGGTACCTATTTTCTCTAAGCTCGCCTCGCCATGGCGTTCGCGCCCGTGTGTCTTCTCGTTTTCGTGCTTGGGTGTACCCTTCTTTCTCCAGTATTGAGCGTGCCCTCGTTGCCTTCAACCGTTCGCAACGCTGTGTATGAAGATATCAGCACCACCTACAACCTGGTTTATGCTGTCAAAGATTCCTCCTGCCCGTCGTCGATAACCTTCGGTACATACACCTTCGACGAACGTGAGTTTCCGATCCTGCCATTTTCGGACATCGAAGAAGATGAAGCAGAGTGTTCTGGCGATGGATCGCTTAACTTTGTCACTGAACGCACAGTCAACGAGCCTGGCTTATTGGAGGCTCTCAAGCTCCAATCCTTTCAGGAAGCTATTTCTGAAAATGGAAACGCAGGGGCCCTCATCGATAGTCCAGTCACAGATGATTTGCTAGTTGGATGGCACAGTGGAACGCGTACGTGTGGATCACTTTCCTACCCAACACAGACCATCTACTTCGTTATTCGGGAGGACAAAGATTACAAGATTACTTTCAGAAGTCCCGAAGCTAGCAATCGAGTTAACATTCCACCCGGACTTCGCTCGTTGCTCATTGTAGCTCCGAACAATCAGGTTTGTTTGCTTATCGACAAGAGCACAAACCCTGACCAGGATGTCACACTTCTCACTGGGTATTCCAATGGAACTGTGACTAATTCGCAGCTTACAACGGCTGGTATCGTGGAGCTGCCTCCACCAAGTGCGGATTCTGCCGATGAAGGTGACAGCTCTTCTTCAGCGAACAATGGAGGCGAAATGGAAGAATCCAGCGCTGCATCGGATGACACAATGGATGAAACATCAGATGAACCTCCCTCCCCATCACCAGCACCAGAACCCAGTGCGAGCTCAAGTTTGTCGCCTTTTCCGAGTGTCAGTCCTTCTGCATCTGTAGCGCCTGATGTCGATCAATCTGCAGGATCAGTTGCTGGCGGGGGGTTGGCCGAGCTGCCTAGTGCTAGCCCAGCTCCATCCGTGGCATCTGGAGTCGCGTCGGTGGCACCGTCACCAAGTGACTTTGGAGCTCTAGTCGCATCACCGAGTGCTATTGCTACAGCTGTCCCGTTGGGTTCTCCAATCGGCACTGTGGCACCCGGCGCAAGTGCCGTTCCGCCGGGCGCGGCTGGCGCCATATCTTTTGAGGACGACCCAGTGGCTAGTGCAGAAGAGGATGATGGTTCCGCTTGTTTCCCGGCTTCGGCCATAGTGCGTACTGAGAGAGGTGATTTACCCATGCACCAGGTTGAGATTGGAGACAGAGTGTCCACTGGCAACGGTTTTTCTGATGTGGTGTTGTTCACGCATCGGCGAAGAGTTGGTACATTCGCTTTCACTAGACTTAGGGTGAAGAGTGGACGGGATCTGACTGTATCAGATGGACACTATGTGCTTCGGAAGAACGGACATCTAGTGGCTGCATCATCTGTAGCTGTGGGCGATGTGTTGCGCATGTCTGATGAATCGGAAGACGGAAGCGTTGTGAAGATTGAAAAGGTATTCGAGGCCGGACTGTACAATCCTCAAACCGAAAGCGGAAGCATCGTGGTGAATGGGTTTGTGGCATCGACATACACAACGGCAGTTGACCCGAGGATGGCACACACAGCGCTTTTGGTGCCGGTCCGACTCATGTATAAGGTTTGGAGATGGCCGGTTGAACAACTGAGCCTTGCGTTGGATGAAGGAAGCAGGATCGCCAGGTGGATGCCCAGGGGAGAGGCTGTAGTTGTTGGATTGTAGATGTGCAGGCTGTCGGTGGCAGTACTGAGAAAGACAAAAAACATATTGTCACCACTTGTTTTCGAATGCTTCTACTCTATGCTGCGATTTTACAAACTTGAATATTAACTGTTTGGGTAAATATACTGCATGACATCGTGCTTAAAATATATGCATGTGCTGATGAGGTGGTATCGAGACAAGATGTGCCGCAATATTCTCGAGGTAAGACACTGATAATCACCACTGAAGTCTTTGGTGGATGTGTTCGGTGTCGTGCAAATCACTTGTCGCGCACGGGACTGCCACCTATCCTGAGACGTCCCTGTTGGCTACGCTGACGAGATTTACAGGGAAAAAGCTGTCGTGATACTCATCGTGAAGAGGAGGTACAGGCGTTGTGGGGAATTGTTTCGTATTGCTCTCGAGTTGTGACACGGAGGCTACCATATTAGTATTTGATAGATGCGTTTGATATGGTTCAAACAAATCACCTGTCTTGCTTGAGACTTCGGCTCATCCCAAGACTTCTTTCATACTGACAAAGATTGGATCTGCACGCGAAAAGGCTGCCGAGGTATTGGGCGCAACGGAGAAGCAGGTGCGTTGAACTAAAAGGCGCAGATAAAATGCGCACATGTAATGCTCTGTAAAGTTAATTGCCACCCCGTCCTGAACCGCCCTCACCGCTTTGGTGCAATATGCTTATGTCCTATGCAATGTTAAAGGCTTGTTCTTCGGCCCTCCGACAAGCGATGAGCGGTAAAATCTCATCTCGATCCAAGTTCATTCCTTTCTGGGCCCAAGCCAATGTTCTCTACTTCTAGGATGTCGGAGACTCTGCACTGTAATATTTTTCTGTTTTGGAGCTCGCGAGCCTTTGAATTCGTCTTATTACCGTTGGGATGAGGGTTTTGGAGCTGATTTGTAAACGAGACATTGAGATCGGACTCCGGCTTCAGGCCAAAGATACGCTATTTGCCATCCTCTTGCACGCGTAGAAGTTTCAGGGTCGCCCTTTGAAATTCCTGAAACCACCGGTCAATGTTTTCACGCACGGATGCGGGGGCTGGGGTGAGGCCGGCATTAGTTGTTTTTGTAGTGAGTTCGGATTCAGATCACACGGTAGTTCTATGATATCCAGAAAAGTGAGAATGTTCTGCATTGACGTGATATGATGCAGGATCCGATGCAAGATCGAAAACATTTGGTGGACAACTCATGCGCGCTTTTGGAAGAGGTGAAAATAAAGTAGAAACCCGGAATTAATGTTTGATTGAGGGTATGGGATAACCCTGTTAACAAGCGACGTGTAGAAGAAGTGCTCTCGGAACGAATTCGAAATGGAAAGAGTGACAGATGCAGGGTCAACATTAAAAAACCGCTACTGTCAGTGTTAGGGCACCAAGGGCAGACAGGTAGTCAATAGCCAGAGCTGACGGACGTCACGTAGTGCAATCGATTGTTGAGGGTATTTCGCGGACAGCGTGGTGGATGTTGTAGTGTCTGCCGCTGCAATGTCATATGCCGGGCGGTCGTGGCGTTCCGAGAGGAGGTTTGCCAAGGCTGGGCGTCAAATTCAGTCGCGCCGCGCTTTTCTAGTTACAAATGGTGAGCGAAACCGTTCCGTACTACTGCTTCAGTTGGTTACGCGTGCAGATTGTCACTGTGCGTCAATTCGAATACGCTCTGTGGTTCTGTGGCTTCGGGAGATCCATCGCTCTATACTCGCCGTGGCTTGGATCATGCCCCGTGTTCATTTTGTGCAAGTATTGTTATGTAACGCAGTTACTGGCTAAGCGTGCAAGCGCGAGGCTTTCAAGCAGCGAAGGCTGCAATGCTAGCCGGTTTTACGTCAGCTCGAAGCACTTTTGTTCGAAACATTGAATTGTATTGTATATTGAACCTGATCGGGTAACTGCTGCCATGAGTAGCAGAAGAGAAGAATTACAATGACGGATCGCTGGGGGTAGCGTAGCTGATGACAAAGCGAGATGATGCGTTTGTTGCAGTTGGCGCATTTCGCTCATGAATGGATTCAGAGCAGGAGTGGCAAGAATTAGGCAGTTAGCGATGGTAGTTGGTTGGCGGTGCCCAGCGGCTGCTGCGCGGCGCAACGGCAACAGCACGAGTCGCGAGAGGGACAAAAGTTGACTCGGGTGTGCTGGGCCACGAAAGGGGCGGGAGGGGCGGTACCGCGCGGCACGCGATGAGGGTCTCCAGAGCTGGCTACGGGGGAACGTGAAGGGCGTAAGGTGCGGCGTGTCGGCAGGGCGCTGGAACAAGGCAAGCGGCATCAGGCAGGGTGGCATGGCAGAAGCTCATTGAGGACAACAACAAAAGTTGTGGTTCCTTTTGCTCTCGGGATGGCAAAGTGCCGCCGCGGGGCGCAGCGCTCGCAGGCGCATCGATTTGGCTTCGCGAATCTGCCGCGTCGAGATTGCGCTTGAGTCATTTCGTGTGCCACGCTCTGGCGTTGTGCTTGCAACGGCGGCCATCGCATGACGGCGTAGGCAAAGGGCGCGCCAAAAATGAAATGCATCGACGTGGTCGTGTTTGTAAATGTACACTTAAAGTATAGCGCGCACACGCGTGCAACAATGCTCCAAGGGACGCTGGCTCGGAACCAGACAAGAGCGGATGAGTTGCAGAGGGGCGCGTGAACAATATGCCTAACAAACTTGCATACTCGCGCGGCAGTCAATCGTTGTGCTCGCGCGCGGGCGTGCGCCATCGGTTCTGCGACGAAAGCGGCTTGGGCGGCAGTGTGATAAGGTAAATGGCGACCATAAACGCCGACAGCACGCCGGTGACGATGGCAACGATGAGCAGCGGTATATTGCCGCCGTTGAGCCGGTACTGTTCAAACTCCACCTGCAGGAAGTTGACCAAGCGGAACAGCAGATGCACGAGGCGCCAATATGCGCTGAGCGGCCCGTTGACGGCACTGAGCTTTTCGCCGGACGCGGTGCCGTTGGACTGCACAAACTTGATAAGGTCGTCGGAGGAGTGCGCGCCCACAAACTCGAACACGGAGCCGGCGTGGATGAGGAAGAAGGATGGGAACGCCATGACGCGGAAACGCAGGCGCAGGGCGCGGTGAGCTACGCCATCTACCCTGGCTACGTTAGCGTCCGTGTGCAGCCGCTTGGCCACCTGCTCGTACGCTGGCTGGAATCGAACGCACTACAGGGTCAAGCACGCGAGCGCGACGAGCGTCAGTTATCAGCTGCGCGCGGCACTAGCGCGGAGGGCGGGGGAGGGACTTACGTGGTGACAACTGGGCGAGTAGAACTGCAGCAGCAACGGTTTGGAGGAGGACTTAATTACGTGGTCTAGCGACAGCAGCGAGAGCTCGAGCACGTCGGCAGCGGCGTGGTGCGCGGCGGCGGCGCAGAGCAGAAGCACCGCGGCGGGGAGAAGGGCGTACCTCGCCATCTGGCAGCGGAAGGGGGAGCGGGCAGCGCGATGCGCGCCAGCGCGACCCAGCTGAGCAGTGACGCGGCGAAGAGGGGCGCGACGTCG
>JAHNZQ020000049.1:1427368-1449484 GCA_019155205.2 Gracilaria vermiculophylla
GCGGGCTCCCGGCTAGATATTTAAGCTGCCGGTTGAGCTCCACCTCTGGGGAAGTAAAGACAAGCACCCTTGAGTCTTCTTCTACATTTTCCAGTTGGAGTCTCTTGCCTATTCACGCAGGTTTCTAGGCCGCCGATCCCCAGGTCGCATCATAGCAGCGCCTGTAGGAGCATTGTCCGCCCAGTGAACCTTCTCCTCCGCTTGGTGTTTGCGGATCCCTTTCAGAATTCCCCCGGCTCGTGACAGCGGATATCGGAGACCACCTTTAGGAATACGCGCCTTTGGAGTCACCAAAAACTCTTAACGGACGTTGTGCTTTACTACTTCGACAGGAGGGCTGACAGTACCACAGTCGCGCCCAGTACACCGCACCAAGCGGGATCTTTGGTCTGAGCTTGCTGCCCATGCGGATATCTCTCTCTACCTTGGAGAAGTACGCCGTGAACTACGGAATTCAACCGCTCATGACGCGAGAACCATTGTTTGCACTATCCTTCTTTTTTTTAAGGTTCGCCCTCGTTCGAGGTTTTCCCCACCGGATCTTCGGTTCACCTCTTTCTGGCCTACTTGCACCACCCACTCCATACGGCCTGCCCTATACCCGCGCGGCCTAATATCTTACCTGGCCGCGCCGAGATAGCCCGAATTGTTACAGGGAAATCTCACCATAGTTACGGAAAGTGTAGTACATTGGCTTCTAAGGAAATACGGTGGTGTGGCTTTATGGCGTAATATTCCTAAGGAGGGCTCGTATTTTATGAACTGAGCCACGTGGTGCATAATTCGGCCCGCGTGCGCTACAGTACCCTTAAGGGACGGTAGAATTTATATTTGTTTTAGTCAATTTGTGCGGGTAATTACTACAGTAGTGAGACCTGCCGAGGCAGGCTCCCGGTTTGATACTTAATCGGCCGGTTGAGCTCCACCTATGGGGAACTAAAGTAAGCACCATTGAGTCATCATCTACTTTTCCGATTGGTGACTCTCGTCGATTATCCTCAGGTTTCTAAGCCGCCGATCCCCAGATCGCTTCATAGCAGCGCCTGTAGGAGCATTGTCCGCCCAGTGAACCTCCCCCTCAGCTTGGTGTTTGCGGATCCGGTTTATGAATTACCCCGGCTCGTGAAAGCAAATACCGGAGACCACCTTTAGGAACTCGGGCCTTGGGAGTCAACAAAAACTCCTAACGGACGTTGTGCTCTACGACCTCGAAT
The DNA here is from genome assembly GCA_019155205.2 of Gracilaria vermiculophylla. Classification (NCBI taxonomy): domain Eukaryota; phylum Rhodophyta; class Florideophyceae; order Gracilariales; family Gracilariaceae; genus Gracilaria; species Gracilaria vermiculophylla. The sequence goes on from JAHNZQ020000049.1 coordinate 1,428,583, forward strand.
GGAGAACTGACAGTAACACAACTGATCTCTCGACTTAGAAGGTCAGTTTCCTAAAGGATTCGCAAAAGTCTCAGCAGAACAGTGTTTATAGTTTTCAACAATCGGACCCCAGCATTGGAGTTCTTCCTTAAGGTGACTCGGAAGCGGAAGGTAATACCTCCCGAGCTACTCCTATACGCACCCCTCAGAACCCCACTTGGAAACCCCTCTACAGGACCCTCATACAACCGACTCCGTGGGTGGGCGCAGCACGCGCAGCCCTCCCCAGGAGATAGCCGCCAGGCTGGAGGACCTTCAAAGTCTCCTCAGGAATCCTGGCACATCTGTGGAGCGTTTCAGAAATCGCCTCAGGAGAGTGCACGATCGGAGGCAAGCGGAATCCTCCGCGACAGCTCTGGAGAACGCCGATGTGGAGGTTGAAGAATCGCACACGGCATCACAGCCACCACCTCAGGAGCTGCATGGACGGGAACTTCTGGAGTCTAACTTCCTCCTGGAGTCGCTGGACCCAAGCCATACTGATTGGCTCTCACAGGAGCTGATGGAAAAAATACCTGCAGGTGTTAAAGCATATTTTGGAGCGCGCCGCCATGTCCCTGTGGAGGAAATCTCAACGGAAAGCGCTCACCGTTCTGTGGATGCCTTGCTGGATTCCAACCTCTTCCTAGAGGTGATTTCAGATGTTACTCGTGCGGATCGTCGTTCGCAAACCGCGCAGCTGCTCCACGCAGCGGTGTTTTAAATTCATTCTTCCGTACAGGAGAGTTTCCGTCTATCAACACCTATGCAGACCCCGGGCAGAGAAGGACAGGATACTGCCACGCCCTACGCTAGAGGGGAAAAGCATACTGCCGTAGGGAAACGTGACCACCTCAGGAATGTTGCAATGCACCGTCTGGATCTGACGCCTCACGGAGGAGGACAGGATACCGGTCGAGAAGAAATTTTACCCAAGGAGAGAAGGACAGGATACTCCGCAGGTGGATCACGATAACGGGGGTATCGTCAGTCACCCAGACCACCTAAAGGAAAGACGCCGAAAGAAACAGCGGGAGAAAGCAGAAAGGGAGACACCGATTCGGAAGGAAGCTCAGACTCTGAATCCGGGAACAGCTCCACCTCGGAGGACTGTATATCTCCCAAGGAGAAAAGCAGAAGTGTCAGGAAGGTTGTCCCTCTTAACAACCTCTTCGCCAAAGTGGTGGATTATGACACCTAGAGGTTGAATGATGGCTCCACTCTTTACGACCCGTCGGTCGCTAAATTTCTCCCGAAGATTTAGCGCCACATGGACATTCAAATGAAGAAGCACTCCTTCTCAAGTGAGGACCCCATCTCGGTGTTGAATTTTCTCACAAGCTTCCGTTCAGCGTGTATTACCAATGGTGCTCATGATGGTGTCGCCGTATGATGCTTTCAGTTCTACCTCACAGGCCAAGCCCACACGCTGGTGCAACCGTGCCTCACAGGGAAGAGCACCATTGTGGATGACCCTGGAACGGAAATCTTGACGGCGTACCCGGAGGTGGTGAATTTCCTCCTCAAAAGGTACGCAACGACTATGTGAGAGCCATAATGACGCTGAAGTCACCTCCTATAAGCAGTACACGGGAAACACCGAGACGGAGTTCTCACAGAAACTGTGGACGAAGGCCCTACGGTGTGGGAACGTGTATTCCGCACGGCGGGTGAATTCATTCTTTGTCCAACGAATCCTTACCTCGATCCGTGCCAGGGTGCGAAATCGCCTGGAAATGCACCCAAAGACCACCTACATGTAGCTAGCTCGTTTCGCGGAATTCTATGGGGATACCCACCGTGCCGCTCGTCGCAGCCACTCTCTACTTTCGGACATACCGACGGCCTCAGAGATCTGTCGGGCTTCCGCCCTGACGTTGAACTCCAGCACCGCACAGGAGGCCGAAGAACTCACGATCATGGGAGAGCAAGAGGCCCTTGCCGTCACATATGCCTCATCTCAGGGATCACCGTCTAGGACTAGGACACTCTCGTCTACCACTTCGTACCCCTCGGCAGGATCTTACAGGAGTGTCCGCTTCGCAAACCCTCGAGACTACCCACCGTTTTGCAGGAATTGATTGTCTCGAGAGCTAGTATACTGTACCACTCTCACTCCGGCAATGAGGGCCGCCATCCTGTAATAACGGTAAAAGAACTTCCAGGACATGAAAGACACACCAACGGAGAGTGGAAGATACCGAACCGCATATCGTGACCTCCGCTCCCCTCCAGGAAACTACGAGTACCGCACTCCACTGGGATTGAAGCCAGTTCCACCGTCACTTGCATTAGCACCGCAGGTACCGGTATCCAAACGGGTTGCACCTCAAGGGAACACGTCGCATCTCGATGCGCAACCGCAGCAGTCGTCCGCGACTGGAGCTAGACCCCCCTCCAACCAGGAAAACCCTCAGAGCCACGCGTAGAGGCTCCGCGTGGCTCTCCAACATCGAGCCTCAGCTCCGCAAAGGTCGCCTTTAGGAAAGGGGAACAGGCCGTCTGCTCCGTCGACGCAGAATCGCCGAGCCTCCCACTCCCGTTGGTCTCGTTTGACACCTTTGAGGATTCTGTTTGCACGTTCCGCCATGAGAATTACAAAGTGTTCGCCTCTATAGAATGTTCCCCGCTCGCCTCCATCACGGTGCGCGCAATCCTCGATACCGGAGCTGGCCCCAATCTGTCGCACGTCGACGTGCTCCCGCGTTCTACTCTCGGCTACTTCAGGACAGGTAAGCTCCCTACCGTGCGCGATGCGTCGCGTCGAGCATTTAATATCCTCGGAGCGATACCCCTGTATCTCCGGTTGCGGTCCTAACAGGTGAAGGTGTGGTTCTTCGTGGCAACCAACTTGGCCGCACAATGCTTATTGGGCACTTCCTTTGTGGCTCGGCATGTACGTGCAATCTACCCACGCCTGCGGATGGTGACGTTTCACGACGCCGCCCCAGTAGGTATCGTGTTCGAATCTCCAGAACCGGACGCCAAGGCGCGTCACTTAGGTAATCTTCTAAAGCAGACGCAGACGAATAAGCTCCGGGTGGTGAAGAGCATCGAAATACCCGCGAGGAGTTAGGCTGAAGTTTGGGTGCAGACCTCTGCATCTAGCCTTTCATTCGTACAGGGGAGTCCACACCTGACGATGAAACAGCGCTCAATGATGGCGAACGGTGTTATGGAAATGATGCTGAACATGCCCTTCAAGGTCGTGCTCGCCAACCTGAAGGAGTCGCCTTTACGGCTCCAGAAAGGAACTGTCGTCGGATTGGCACTACCCGCTCCTGCAGGACTGCCTCATCTTCCTCGGGTGAAAGACCTTGTGGAACGCGATGCAATCGCCACCATGGAGGCCGAAGCAACTTCAACGGTTCCAGAGGAAGAGAATCCTGCCACCTGGCAAGAGAAGCTCCAATATAGCGAAGATTTCAAAGAGTATCGCCATAGAAAATTGGAGATGCTATCCGCCTTATGAGGACTTGTGGTCTGGTCGTCTGGGTCAAGTTAACCTCAAAACCACAGGACCTATCTTACATTCAACGAAAAACCGGTACATCAACTCCCGAGGAGGGCCGGACTTCATGCGTGCGATTTCGAACGCGATGAGGTCCAGCGGATGCTAGAGGAGGGCATTCTCGAGCCCTCCAATTCCAAAATGGGCCTCTCCGGTGGTGTTTCCGAAGAAGAAGGATGGCTTCTTGAGGTTCTGTACGGACTATAGACACCTCGGCGAGGTGACGGTACGCGATTCATACCCGATACCCCGTATGGATGAATGTATCGACTCCATATGTGATGCGTCCATTTTTTCCACACTGGATGCCAACAGTGGCTATCGGCAAATTGAAATTGGTGACTCTGATAGGGACCAGACAACCTTCACCTCGCACTGTATAATTTCAGATTACTAAAGATGCCATTTGGATTGAAGAATGCACTCGCTACGGTCCAACGAGCGGTTAACATAATCCTGTCAAACCTGAAGTGGCAGTACACCTTGGTGTACATTGATGATGTCATAATATGCTCCCACAGAGTGGAGGAGGACTCCATGCATGTGAAGCACGTGCTCCAACTCCTGAAGGATGCTGGACTCATCTTGAAGCTGGAGAAATGTTTCTTTTTCAAGTCCTCGGTGGATCACCTGGGGCAGGATGTGCTCCTGGGCCGCGTACAGGTTTCCACAAAAACTTGGTACGCTATTAAAGAATCTCACCCTCCCACAAACCAGACGGAGTTACGCTCCTTCCTGGGGTTGTGTAATGTCTTCCTGAGGTTCGTCCCAAATTTCTCTCGTATCGTGGCACCGTTAAATCGCCTCTTGGAGAAGTACAAGACGACGCAACTGGCCATCTTGACGGACGAAGAGATTGAAGCATTCAATACTCTGAAGAGGACACAAATAGAGCCACTGATATTGGTACTTCCGAAGCGGCACGGCCGAATGGTGCTGGACACTGTCCATTATAAATACAAGGTCGGATGTGCCCTCCTACAACAATAACCTGAAGGTGGACTTCAACCCATCGGATACTGGAGTCGCAGCCTCACACCTTCAGAACGGAATTATTCCACCTGGGAGCGCGAATGTCTCGCCGTCGTGTGAACGGTTTTGCTTTTACGCCCATACCTGAAGGGTGTGCGTTTCACCTTGAGGACGGACGACGTTCCACTGAAGTGGATACTGTCTTTGACGGATGCTTCCGCCGGCTTGGAAAGGTCGAGGCTACGCCTCCTAGAATTCTAGTTTGACATCGTCTACCGGACTGGCATAAAACACCAGGCAGCGGACGCGCTCTCGCGAATATTCCACGAGGGCGAAGATAAAACACCTTTGGAGGACACGATTCCGTGTTTGGTCATCTTGGACGCCGAAGGGAAAGAAGGATCCGATGGAGAATTTTTGGAATGATGTTAACCTGGAGGGAAGTACTGTGGGCTCCCTGAGGTGATGGCCCTTGTTGAGAAGCACAAAAAGATTTTCCCAATCATCATATTGGAGTTCCTGAAGGAGCAGAATACGGATGCGTACAGCAAGGGGTGCCTCGCCACTGTAGGGAGTCTAACATCGTCGTTTGCTGGTTACAGGCACGGCGTACTTGTGCGCCACGCTTTCTTGGATGGAGCTCTACAAAAGGTGGTCCCAACGACGCTACCGGCGAGGGTGCTGTATCTTTTGCACCATCCTCGTTTCGCCGGGCACCCCGATGGACCATGCATGTATTTCACCATGCGCAGGGAGTTCTAATGGCCGAACATGGCTAATGACGCCTTCCAAACGGTGGCGGATTGCTATTTCTGTGCCACCGCTAGGAAGAATATACGGAAACACCGGACGCTGCTCACTCTGTTCCCGCCTTCAGGAACTTTGGGGTTCATGGCAATGGACATTATGGGCCCTCTCCCTAAGAAGGAGCGAGGGTACCAATTTATCCTCGTGATCAATGATCGTTTCTCGAAGATCACGCGTGCCATCCCCCTCCGGAGCACCGGTGCAGCAGTGACCGCCGACGCCTTTCTGGAGCACCGGGTCTAGCCATATGGAATACCGTTGTACCCCCTCACGGATAAAGGCCCCCAGTTCGTGGCAAAGCTATTCAGCGCCAACTCCGAATGCTGGGAATGAAACAGTTGTTCATAACTACCTATCACCCCCAGGCCAACGGACCAGTGGAGACTTTCGACCAGACCATCGCCTGGAGGATGAAGCACTACCTCGAGAACCACCAGAAGAATTGGGACGCATATGTGAGCCCGCTCACCTATGCAGACAACTTGCAAGTGCACCGCTGTACGGGGACCGCTCCTTTCAATTTGGTGCTCTCGCGCATCCCACCTAGTGCCCTCATTGCGGCACGCGCCGCGGCTTGTCCAGCGGATGGGCCACAGGTATTAACAGCGTCGCAAGCAAAACGCTCCATCCTATGGCGGCATTAGCACGCACTCTCACTTGCAAAGGAGAGACTTTATGCCTCGCAGAGGAGATATAAACAGGACTTCGACCGGTAGGTGAAGGAAGGCCCTCATCTGAAGGAAAACGACGAGGTTTTTCCTCGACGAGCCAGGGGAGACATCCGGAGAACCGCCGGACGTCACCCGCAAATTAGCGTCAACCACCTCGGGGCCTTACAAAGTCCTGACTCCCTATAGGGACGCTATCCCCAATGAACTAAACGGGCTCTGAGACTTCTTCTCCCGTGATATGTTGACGAACGTCCTGACGCCCAGCCCTTCAGGAATGCGCAGCCCTTCAGGAATGCGCAGCCCTTCAGGAATGCCCGCGACCCCACCTCACGAACCACGCGCGGAACTTCCACATCCGACCACCTCATAAGTGACGACACCGCGGAATACTGGAAACCTCATCACCCCCTCTCAGTGAACCATTGCTGCAGGCTCCAGACGCCATCATGACCCCTGAAGGTGATATCCTCTACGCGACGGACCATATCGTCTCCCACCGACAAACCTTGGCAGGAGTACTGTACCGCGTCCGTTGGAATGGGTACATATCACATGATGACACGGAAGAGCCTCCTGAACACATCCCGAATAACTTCCTTAGAAGACACCATGCCAATCTGGTGCGAAAACACCTCTGCACATAGGCGCTTCCATTTAAAAAAGGAAAAGGGGGCCCCGGACCGGAGTTGTTTTTCGTCTCCGCTGTCTATCCCCCACCTGAAGTTCTCTTTTTCGCCTCCAGGAGGCCGTTGCCCGCTTTTCGCATGCTCCCATGGCGGTACTTCTTGACGTCGAGCCCGCGGGCACGGACAATTCGTATTCCAACTACCGTTCATGGAGCTTCGGCTCCAACTTAAGTATCTTTTATTCCGTCACTACCGGGAGCTAACTCCCTTCGCCAGGGATCCTTTACCTACAGATCACCGAATCGCATCGTACACTCCACTTCGAGGCGGGTTTTTGCCGTGAGCGCTTGGCTCTCGAAGAACTCCGACAGGTTTTCCTTGATGGCTTCCATCGAGGTTAGGTCTACCTGGGCCTAGTGGAGTTCTAAGACCCAGGCACGCGCCTCGCGCAGAGCCTCCACAGGAGAAGCCGGAACAAGACTGCCTGTGACCAGGCACGTCTGTACCAACTTTTGGAAGGAAGCACCCAGAGCTCCAGAAGATAACCCGCCCGATGGTGCACCCGAAGCGGCCACCTCCGTTGACGGAATAACAACCGCCAAGGGAGGAGTCGCGGACGGCGGACCAGCTGGGACTGGGGCTTCCAGAAGGGACTCTGCAGGCACAGCCGTGGGGGTCGGCAGAGCAAAGGACTGAGTCGGCGGCACCGGAGGTGACGGCGGTACGTGAACTGGAACGGTCCGCAGGCGAGACGGAAGAACAGGCGCAAGTACGTTCCACAGTCGGGGTTGCACCACCGGGGCCGAAGCTACCGGGACAGGAGCAATCTCGTCCTCTGTCACGGGAGACTGACGCGCCTGTCGTGGGAAGGAACGAAGACTCACGTGGCACAATGGTAAAAGTTCTCCCCTGGGCGGGATGGTGCACCAGTAGAGGTGTGATAAACCTCAGTATTGGATGGAGACGTAGGCACCGGAGTTAAAAAAGTCATTACGAAGGTGTATATAGCTGGATGAATGGCGACCGAACGTTTCGTAGCTCCTGAGGTGAGTGATATTACGCCACTTGGAGAGCGGCCTGCGGTTAGACGCCCGACCGGGGAGGGATTCGCGTCGGGTTGCCATCGTAGAATTCGCGGAGAGGACAGACGACCGGAGGCGGGTGAGGTATATAGCACTATTGCTGAGAGCAAGTAAATATCCATTGGAGGCCGACGGAAGGGCAGAAGGGAAAATTATGAGATGATGCACCTTCACGGAGACTGAACGAGCGGACGTGATGAATCGGATGCTCTCCAAAGGAGAATTTTCCAAAGAGTCTGAACATTGGGTGCCTTTAGGAAGTCCGCCAACAGTGCGAACTGACCCACGCTCTGGCCGCAGAGGTCGACCGCCTGAGCCGCATACGAGACGCTCGAGTTGTGCGGAGTTTAATTCCGCCGACTAGGGCAGCAGCACCGACGGGTAACGCCAAGGAGGAGAAGCCGAGGCTAGGTCAAGGAGGGCCAGGGCCCGCAAGCACTGCAAGGGATAAAACATGACCCTGCGGTGGTACGCCTCGCAGGAGTATGGAAGTATGAAGGAACGCCTGAAGGAGAGGTTGTGTCACATCGCCGGAGACCACGCTGGTATCAACACCGATAGAAGCCGCTCAGGGATCGAGTTTTCAGAAGATGCACCTCGAGGACGTGGTGCAATTTTGGAGAGGCTGTATGTAGTACAGTGGATCCTAAGGAAATATGGTGGTGTGGCATTATGGCGTGATATTTTAAAGGAGGCCTCGTATCTTAATTACTGAGCCACTTGGTGCATAATTCGGCCCGAGTGCGCTACAGTATCTTTAAAGAACGGTAGAATCTATATTTAATTTAGTTAATTTGTGCGCGTAATTACTACAGTAGTGAGACCTGCCGAAGCGCGCTCCCGGCTTGATACTTAATCTGCCGGTTGAGCTCCACCTCTGGGAAAGTAAAGACAAGCACCCTTGAATCTTCATCTACATTTCCCGTGGGAGTCCCTCGGCGATCAACATCAGGTTTCTAAGCCGCCGATCCCCAGGTCGCATCATAGTAGCGCCTGTAGAAGCATTGTCCTCCCAGTGAATCTCTCCCTCCGCTTGGTGTTTGCGAATCCCCTTTAAGAGTTCCACCTGCATGTGACAGCGACTACCGGAGACCTTCTTTAGGACCTCACCCTTTTGGAGTCAACAAAAAATCCCCACGAACGTAGTGCTTCACTACCTCGTAAGGAGAACTGACAGTACCACATGCTGATTGTCTCGTGATCTGCTTCATAGGTCTCTCTCGGCTACTGCTGAGGAAACGGTCTCGCCGTTTACCACCCGACTTAGCCGTGCAAATCTTTCGAGAGGGCTCTACTCGCTGGGTCTCTTACAATAAAAAAGGTCTTGAACGTCTTTGTGGTGCTTTCCTGCTTGCAGGTTATCGCCTTAAAAAACTTCATGAGGCCCTAAAGTGGGATTTGGATACGTTTATGTAGGGGCTTGGCTACGCCCAAGCATGTGATGGGCGCCTGGCACGTGCCACTTTTTGCCCAGCGGTTATGTTGCTTTCCTAAAACAGGTTGATCACAGTGGAAATTATAATGATTGCACTGCAAAGCAGTGCCACGTCGTATTGCATTGCAGAGTTGAAATTCAAGCGACGTTTTGCAGTCGATGCGTTTTCTACAGTAGAGGCGACCGGGTTCGGCTTTGAGTCGTTTTTCCTTGTGCAGCATCATCGTGTTCGCGAAGATGAGCCACATTCCGCGGGATAATCACCCCCCCGGGTCATCGAGGAGAAGCGCACATCCGTTTGATTGGATCTGATGTTATTTAGTATTCTCTTTCATTGTCTCCAGTTTACTCTGCCGCCTTATGGGTTCTTTATCGCTTTTGAGCTCTTTTTTCTATTCTTCATCGCATATCGATTACTTTTATTACGCCCATCATTTTCCTTTTTTTCTCCCTTTTTAGGGATCCTGACCACTAGGATTCATCTGTCTTTCTTCGATTTCTCCGAAACTTTTTAGGTATATAAAGCCGAATTGGGCAGAATTACGCATGTCTGGACAGAATTTGGAGGTTTCAACTCCTCAGACGACCTCACCAAGAAAGCGACATCTCAAACCTCTTCAAAGACACCCCGTGGAGACGGTAACAAAGCACGTAATTGAGTCTATGTGACTGGTAGTTTTCAAACTCCCGACGGTTCCTGAGCTTTTCTTGTCCGTTCTGTACTTTTGGGAGCGCGTACTTCGTGCCGATCCATCAACCGCTTTTTTTGTTGCAAGTTCGGGTTTGAGCGCATCCTTCCCAGAATCAATCGCTAGAGGGCATTTGTCAATCCAGTGATGTTCCTCTGTCTCTTTGCATGGTAAGTGTTGACAACGTGAAGGCGGTGGTGCGGAAGTTCTGTCTTGTAAAGAACAAGTAGATGAGTGGCCTTTTAAGGCGGGTGGCATCTTGTCTTTCTGGCTTGAAGAGATATTATGGAAATTTGAAGCCCTGTGTTTGTGGGAGTTCTGGTTCCTGTTTTTCATTGGGGGTCCATTGTGGAGGATCGGAAGAGCTTCAGCGATTTACATTGCGTGCTTCATGAAAGCTTTCACGTCCTCGCAGTAGGAGTGGTATATGAGCTTCAGATCATGTTTCAGATGTTGCTCAAGAGCGCGCGATTTGGTAGCTAATACTAGGTGCTTGGCGATATGTTTGGGATGGTCTTTTATCATCCATGTTAGGTTATTCCGGCACAGAGTAGACACGTAAGATGTGAATAGATGCTTCATTCTTGAGCGGCAAGATGTGTCGGTCATGTCCATGGTATCATTTTTTTGATAATAGAGTCAACTACAGCAATTGTCGTCATGTCCTTTTCCTCTTCAGCCTCGGATTCCAAGTATTGTTGGAGTTCTTCATCGGTGATTTCGTCAACGCTTTTGGCACGCAGGATTTCGTCTAATTCTATGGTTGACTGATGCCATTCTGGGTCGACGCAGTATGACAGATTCACGGGTCTAACGTGCTTCATTGTTGTTGAATCGACAACAACCAATTGAAGTGCTCTCACTGTAACTTCTTCTACACGCTGGTCATAACGCTGGAAAGAATTGTGGGGCAATTTTGGAGTTGTGGTGGTGAGTTGCGGGTGTGCGACAGAAAAAGCTGCAGAAGTTGGTTCTTGAAGCATGTAGTTATATTTGTTATCGTTGGCATCTATAGGCTCCGGTGCAGACGCAGTTAGCACTGATGCGGATGACATGAATTTGATCCAACAGATGTAAAGTGCTATTCAACCGATTTATCGGCAACGATCATTGTGCGCTTGTCGGCTACGAGCGTGAGAAGTGCAGTTTGATGCCTCCTGTATTTTACTGAAGGGGTTGTGATCAGTGCCTTAAATGTATTGTGTTGTTTTCATATTGGAAAACACTTTAAGCGAGTATACCTATGACATGTCATGTGCCTTCTATGCCAAGAAGGTGGCCAACGTGGGATGGTGCCATCCACTACCCTTGGGCAACCTTGAAGTACAAGATGATGATTTCGAAGTTGGTAAACTGAGACTGAAGTTATTTTCCCTGGGAGTCCCAGGAAGATGTACTAGGACGCGTAAACGATGCAATGATAAGCAGAATTTCGAAACATCTGAATAAGCAATCTAAAATTGCTCAAAAGATATCCGTCTTGTAGTTTAAAGACATTTTACGAGTCAAGCTTGGAAAAGATCCTCCTGTCGAGGTTGAATCAATAAAGATTGAGTTTTAAGATGATGAACGACCAATTACGTCCGTCGGCGTACTTGCTCTTCCGAACGAATTTCTTTTCTGAAAACCCAAAGTTGATGAAGTGATTGATACTGGGTATCTTGCAAGAAACAACTCTTCTAAGTGGACATGTGCTCCTCTAATTGTTCCTAAGCTTGTTAAGAAAGGATTTCGATTTACTGTCGACCTACGGCCTATCAAATTGCAGACAAAGAAAGTGGTCTGTCAACTGCCACATTTTGAGCCTTTGTTTCTAAAGCTCACGTGGCCAAATTTATGGTTCAATTTGGACTATCTCCGGGAATATTGGTGATTCCCGTTGTCTGAAACATCTCGTGGACCCCCACCATTTCACACATCCTTCGGTATGTACGCTCGCAACAGAGCATTGGACGGTGCTATAAATGCCATATCCTACTTCCAATCATCTGTGGAAGCTTTATTTATTTATCTGGAAATTATTATCATATCGATGACCTACTTGGAAACGCCACCGACTTTGCCTCTCTATTGGAGAAGTAACGATCATATTTCGAAGTCTGCCGTGAAAGGGGACTCAAACGGAATCCTTTGAAATGGCATCTTGTTACAGATAAATTTAACTTCTGTGGACGATTCGTCAACAAGAAAGGCGTCAAATTCTATCCACGACAGTACGAGAGTCAAAGTAATATGTCTGCATCTACGACCATTGGTGGAATAATGGAGATAGTAGATGGTGCTAATTGTATGAGAATTTCAATACGGAACTTTGCACAGCTCATTACGCCTCTACATGATTTATTTGAGGCCAATTGCGTATAGCACAAATCTCGCAAAAAGACGAGTCTCATGAACTCCATTATCTTAGCTTGGAGGGATGAGTATCATAGCGCATTCCAAAGCCTCGTTACTGCGATCAAGTAGCAGGCTGTTTTCGCAAATGTCGATCCTAACAAATGACTTTGATTATTTATGGATGCATTGGAACCTCATTGGTCAGGAGTTCCTACTCAAGTAACTCAGAGCGAATTTAGATCATGAAAGGTACGTCGGTACTGGGAACATTCCCGAGAAGGTTTACTGTCTGGATCGTTTCAAAGTTCATCTAGCCTTTGAAAAATGTCTGAAAAAGAGTCATGTGCAATCGTGGCGTCGACAATAAGATATTTACACAACGTAGTGGTATGTCCCAAATGCTCATTATTCACGGACCACAACAGTATTCTGTACATACCATCACCTAGTACACTTAATGCGAATGTAGCCAGAATTTTTCTTAAACAAGTTCAACGTTGGGCTCTACGATTGGCTTCATAAAACTTATCAATCGAGCATATAACTTTTAAGAGCTATGCATGAGCTGATATACCAACTCGTTGGGCCGCTACAGGCTATGATATTTCTCCTGCTCACAGATTGAGTGCAATCAAAATATCTCTTCTGACATGAGATAGGTCTGGATTACCTTCTCTAGATTTTATGTACGAATCGCAGAAGAAAGGTAATCCTCCTAATGGTTCCAATTTCATATAGAACTCCGGCTGCCCGGAACTCTTAACGCAGTCTTCCAGTGACCTTCCACTGTGGAAAGATCAGAAATGTACGCTTTATACAAATAGAAACGATCAAGAATTGCATTTACTCGTATCTATTTCTCCACACTTTGAACTTGGCGGTCATCGTGGATATATAACTATCTGTTCGGTCGTCAAAGAGAAGATGGTCTGGAACATTCTGGAGGAAGACATCAAGACATTCGTCGAAGGTTGCCTTGTTTGTTTACTGTCTGCCCCTGGTGAAAAGCTTCGCCGTTTTCATGATTGCAAATCCATGCCGAAAAAGTAAGCAAGTTGTTACATTTTTATTACTTATCTATACGCGAGTCGTCCCATAAAAAGAAGTAAACAATCGTGCTGAAGGATGAGTTTTCTCGTTATTGCTTTCTACGTGCCAGTGAGAAGGCATATACTGAGACAAATGCTGAAGTACGTATTGAAAATTTCACTACACTCGTTCCAGTATCTTCATGGTTCTCTGATCAAGGCATTCACTTCAGGAACCAGGTTGTGGAGGATCTAGCTAGGATATTTGGTGCTAAGCACAACGTTTCGACTCCCTTTTTTCTGCGGTTAAGTGGAACTGTGAAAGCAGTGTGTAAGCTGGTTTTTCGAATTAGGGGTGCATTAAGCGCTGAATTGAAGATTTCCAAATCGGAGTGGCCGACTACTGTTCCATCGATGAAGAGTATAATGAGTAATACTCATGCACGTCGTCTGGTTAATAGATCTCAGGGTCGTTCAATGACTTTGTTTACACGGAATCGAGAAACTGGACACACACCTGTTATCAGTAAAATGTGGACATGTCGCAAACCACGGTTTCCACTTTTCGTTTCCGTTTCCAGCCACGAGAGTCCTGCAGTCATGTTTTTAGCAATAGATCTCATCAGCACACTAGTTATTGAGTAATACCATTTCGATCAAAGTCTTGCTGCAGAAAATGAAAGATATGGTAGCCCATACAGTGGGTTCTAATGCATCACAAGCAATAAAACCGCGAAGTTCACATGTGAAAACACCGTCTAACAGCCAACAAGATGAAACTCAATCTCATCACTTTAACCCGCCTTCATCAGTTGAAGAATCACAAACATCAATCATCAGTGCCGCCGTTGAAAGTCAAAGATACAAGAATATTTTGCGATATCCCAAAATTGTTAGCACTCATAATGCTCGTCTAGCTACCAAACAGCATTTGGTAGAGCAAAAAAGGTTCAGCGGTCAATATCATGGGAGCAGATTAACTCGCTTTTTAACGACTCTCAATGTGTAAATGCCGATACAAACTGAGCTTAGCCACTGAAACCATCAATTGTAAAAATAACTCGAAAGTCAAACGGTATGGAAGATATTGAATAAATAAGAGGTGACAACTCGATTGTCAATCAGGAAACAGTTTTAGATGCGACACCAGAAATACCATCAGAACAACATCGGACTGCTCAAAGAATGGAAACACCGCCTGCAACTGAAGCTGATAAGTACTGTCGTTTGTTGAATATACTTAGTGTTGTCCGTTTGACATTTACATGGGAAAATCTTATACTCTGCGCGTCTAGGGAAAAACTTGATCAGCAATCCGAAGACCTCTGGTCTGAACATATTGCCTCGCTTTATATAGATCTGGAATTTCAACCTGTTGCTAACACAGTTTTAGCAGGTGGAGTCACGCCAGATGATAACAGTTTTTATTGATTCAGCCTATCGTTCACATGTCCGCAACGGGGGTGTGCTGAAACGATAATTTGGGGACTTTAAGAGTATTCCGAACCAAAAGACCCGAATGCGTTGGCGTTTTCTGCTGAAGGTAAGTCTCAAATTGTGTATGCTTATTGTTACTTACAAGTTAATCCATTACTGCAATCATTAGTGACTCGTGCGTTGATTAGCGATGTGCAGCGCGAAGAACGCATTGAAGATGGTTTACCTCCGAGTAGGTTTGATGGTCGGCATGTTTCGCACAAAACGAAAAAAAGGCGGAGTGGACATTCGAGAGATATAAATGTTATTTGCGTAGAAAGTCTGGTCTCCGCCTTACAATTTAAAGAAAGTGAGCCTGATGGTGATGGGAGGCAGATGGAAAGGAGAAAGCGTTCATTCGAGGAAATGGGTGCAGTATATTGAGCTACAAGGTCAAAATTACAAGCGTTGAATGAAGAAAAACAGATGCAGCTACAGGGGACCACAAAAGAGGAAAGGACTTTACTGCAGGGTGTAGTTCGAAAACTATTGAGCCAGATTGCAAAGGAGGAGGCGGCCATGTGATCTTTAAATGATGAATATTAGCGTTATTGTTTGATAGGAAAGTGAAGACGTCTGCGTACTGAAATGGGCTGTCAGCAACTCCTGAGATGACCAATACGAAAATGTGCTTCATGTCGATAAGCGAATAGGCTTTGATTGCATATGAAATCTGGTGGAAGCGTTTGTACTCCAATTCGAGAGCGTACTGACTGCCACGCGGAATGATAAGATATGTGCGGAAGGCGCTACTACGATGCTCAAGGGCATCGTATTCAATGCAGCCCGTGTGCAGGTGACCGACGTATAGCAGGTTCTCAAAGTGAATACTGGTGGCAGACACGCGCCTTTTAGGGGTGTAAAACAGGTGAGTCAGGTGGCCATCGGTGGGCAGCTCCAACCCTGGGATGCAGTTGTGAAGGTTGAACAGTTTTGTATACACGGTAACGTTGTCCACCGATCCAGAGTAGGGATGCACGTTGACGGCCAAGCGACTGGTGTCAAGGTGGAAGGCTGACAGAGCGCAGTCTCTGCACATGTGCTGCATCTAGGCAACAACTTGCTTGCCGCCGTAGAAGCGCGCACTAGGGTAGCCCTCGAAGTACTTATCGGTTAAGACGGTACCCAAAAAGTGGAGGATGATGGCGGACGTGGAGTTCTCGGAGGCGATGAGTTCGGGGCTGCGCCACTGGCCTGATTTTTCCTGCTGCAGCAAGCGATATAATTAGGGGGCTTGGTGGCTGAGGGGAAGGTTGTCGGTGAGCGGCTTGGGGCGTAGGGCGACCAGGCATGGCATTTTGGGGCGTGGAAACCACGACGGCGGTGTGCGAGCGTGGAACAGCCGCGGAGGGGCGGCAAAGGCCGAGACAGAAATTTTCGAGCTGCCAAACGGGCAGGTGAGTCGAACAGATTAAGTGAGGGAGTAACAACTGGACAGAGATTGGGAACGGAAGAGACGACAGGGAAATTGGAGGCGAAAGAGGCGGCGCGGAGATTGCACGGCACAAGGTCGACGGCGAGGACAGCTCGGCAAATAGGTTTTGGCACTTTTCAGCGGTGCATGTATATCTTGGCTGGTCAAGATATTAGCACCGAAATGCCGCCCACCACTCGCGCGCACAGCGGTGCAACTGCTGTCCGAGTGGCGACGCGGTGGTGTGGCGGCATGGAGGCGCGGCAGCGTGGCGGCGCAACGGCGCCAGGGTGCGGTGGAGTGGCGTAGACAGCCTGACAGCCTCTCGGCGCGGTGCTATGTCGGCGTAACGGCGCAGTGGCGCGGTGTAGCAGTGGCAATGCGCGTGGTGGGCGGTGGCGCACGCAGCGTACGCGGCTTGGAATCCCAGCAGCGTGGTGGCACGGCAGCGTGGCGGTGCAAGGGCAGGATGGATTGATGCCGATGCGCGCTGTGCAAAGTGGCACACAGGGCATATGGAACGTGGTAGTGCGGCAGGGCGATGATGCGGCGACTCACCGAAGGAGTGGTAAGGCGCGCGGTGCGCAGCGGCGCACGTAGCATACGCGGCGTGGCAGCACAGCGGCAGAGTAGCACGCCGCCGCAGTGGCTATGCGTCACACCGGCTCGCCAGCACGCCGGTGTGACGGTGCGATTGCGCGCTGGAGCTAGGGTGTGGTGGCGCGATAGTGCGGCGGCGCGGCGGAGGAATGGCAGTGGGCGCGGTGCGAAGCGGTTTACGCGGCATGCGCGGCGTGGCAGCGCGGTGGCTGGGCGGCACGCCTGCGCGGTGGCTAAGTGGCATGGCGGCATAGCAGCGTATCGGTGCAGCGGCGCGGCGGCGGGGCGGCGCGGCGGTGCGGCGGCGGTGTGGCGCGGTTAGGCAATGGTGTGGCAGCGCGGTAGAGCATCGGTGCGGGGGCGTGGAGGAGGGTGGCAATGCACGCTGTGTGCGATAGTGCACACGGTGTATGTGGCATACTTGGGGTGCGAGGCGATTTCAACGATGAGACATTGCGCTCGGACGATCACGCGTTCTCCTGGAGTGTCACGCCTACAAGACTGCGCTGCCACGGGACGTCAAGTGTGTACACGCTCATTCCCTGTTCCTAGTCATCGACGCTCGGTGCAGCCCTCGATACGTGATAGCTGCATCACTTTCCGTCTTGCCATCCCTTCGCGCCGCTCTCCGATAAAAGTGCCCGGACCCTCCCTCTCTACACGATTTCCTCTCTCAATCGCTCGTTCTCGCCTGCCCGCTCAACCAACACTGTTCCCATCACAGACACTCTCCCCATGCAGCCCAATGCGTATGCCATACAGGACTAATTTAAGCCGGGCCACCCGTACCCGCCGCATAATTCCGCCTCGCGGCACGAGCCCTGGCAAGCAGAGAGTGCACCGTCACCTGACATTGGCCCCCCCCCCTGGCACAGCTACTGACGCCTACCACCAACCCACGCTGGCTGTAGCTTCCTCACAGTGCTCCTAGTCACCCTACAACAACCCCTACGTGGAGCCGCCGCAGAGATCTTATAACGCCTATAACCCATCTTCGCATGCACCGTCCAAGGCCGCCGCTCCATATGCGTGTGTCTACCACCCCCCAGCCCCCATGTCGTACGCTTCCGCCCCCATAGTGTACGGCTAGGCCGCCATCGCCCCGTTCTACGCATCCATGCTGTACATGGGGCAGCCCGTGCCGCACTGAAACCAGCTTGACGACATGCCCGCCCATCAAATCATCCCGCCGTCCGACCTGTCCATCGTTCTTCCCGAGAGCGACGCCATCGTCGACGACCCCGACCTGTTGAACATGGTCCTGAAGACCAATAACTACTGCGCAATGGACGGCCAGCAGCCTATCCGTCACAAGTAAGTACACTCCCCCAGTGAAAGTTTTGCTGGCAAAGCGTGGCCCGCCGCCGAAGTCTGTCACAGACGTCAGGCCGCACAGCTTTCAAACATCCAACATGAGTCGCATGAAGAGCAACGTTGCATTTGAGAGGGCTGCAACAGCAGTGCGGTATTTGCAATGACGACGAAGGCAACAGCTGAAGATCGAGAGCAAGGACGGTGATATCGTATCGTGTGTAAGGAAACCGAAGGTCACAGTGCCCCTCTGCGCACAAAACCAAGTGCCTGAAGACGTTCTGCTAGCTCATCTCTCATAGTAGAGCTCCCTCTTGATCGATTTCTGGCAAGCATGTTATGTCTCTCCATATGAAAAATATCTTGAAGATGAATGCCTGGACTACCAGTAACATGATTATCCTGATGATGAGGAATGAACTAATATACATTGTCGTTCGCGCAATCGATCTTAACGTTATGCAGCTTGCAGGCCCACATTTTAATTAACGTCGTCTGACGCAATGAGTAGCGAAGAGCCGACCAAAAGATTCCAGAACCAGCAATCAGCATTCCGAATACTTGTTTAGCGCAACAACTGGCTCTAGAATGATATGCATTAAACGAACCCTGTATTGGTGATACATTACGACCTAAATAGGATGTGAGAACTCTTGATGTATAGTATGCTTCATCCACTAAAACAGAAGCCCAACGAGAGTGATCGTCGCCGCGTAATACAGAGAAAAGTTTTGTGTTACTAAACGCGGTTGAAGCATGCGTCCCATCAGAGTTTTGAGCCGAAAAGAATGACAAGTTGTACCCAGCATGCAAGGCTGCTTGAACACAAAGAGCAAAAACATTCTTGTGACTGTTGTGGTACTATCAGTTCTTCTTTCGAGGTAGTAGAGCACAACGTCCGTCAGGAGTTTTTGTTGACTCCAAAGGTGCGTGTTCCTAAATGTGGTCTCCGGTATTCGCTGTCGCGAGTCGGACGAATTCTTAAAGAGGATCCGCGAACACCAAGCGGAGGAGGAGGTTCACTGGGCGGACAATGCTCGTACAGGCGCTGCTATGAAGCGATCTGGGCATCGGCGGCTTAGAAACCAGATAATGGTCGACGAAATTCTCCAACCGGAAAAGTAGATGAAGACTCAAGGGTGCTTAGTTTTACTCCCCCAGAGGTGGAGCTCGACCGGCTGATGAAGTATGAAGCCGGGAGCCCGCCTCGGGCAGGTCTCAGTACTGTAGTAATTACCCGCATAAATTAACTAGAATAAAAATAAATTTTAACATCCATTAAGGATACTGTAGCACACGTGGGCCGAATTATGCACCACGTGGCTAAGTTAATAAAATACGAGCTGTCCTAAGGAACATCACGCCATAAAGCCACATCATCATATTTCCTTAGGATCTACTGTACTATAAGTGTAGTAATTTATGGGATATGATGCATCCTGCAAGAATAGGCAACGTATTCCGATGGCAAATCCGTCTAATGCTGCGCAGATACAATCAAAAAGACTGTGCCGTAGCTTCTGAAATAGATTTGATTGTTTTCGTCATTTTTCTTCTATTTGTCAAAAGCCTAACAAAGGCAGTATTAAATAAAGAAAAACAGAATGTCTCTGAAAAACGCGCTATACTGTTGAGCATCCAAGTCCATATGGCACAAAAATATCTAGTTAGCTTGCTCTTGCTAAAATTCAGAGTGTAACAAACAACATTACTATAGTTTGAAAGAGCAGACTACGATAGATTTGCTGTGTTTTTTCGCATCTAATGTGGTTTCAACCTGTTTAGAATGTGGTACTGTCAGCCCTCCTGTCGAGGTAGTAAAGCACAACGTCCGTTAGGAGTTTTTAGTGACTCCAAAGGCGCGTATTCCTAAAGGTGGTCTCCGGTATCCGCTGTCGCGAGCCGGGGGAATTCTGAAAGGGATCCGCAAACACCAAGCGGAGGGGAAGGTTCACTGGGCGGACAATGCTCCTACAGGCGCTGCTATGATGCGACCTGGGGATCGGCGGCTTAGAAACCTGCGTCAATAGACAAGAGACTTCAACCGGAAAATGTAGAAGAAGACTCAAGGGTGCTTGCCTTTACTTCCCCAGAGGTGGAGCTCAACCGGCAGGTTAAATATCTAGCTGGGAGCCCGCCTCGGCAGGTCGCACTACTGTGCTAATTACCTGCATAAAATATCTAAAATAAATAATAAATTCTACCGTACCTTAAAGATACTCTAGCGCACGCGGGCAAGATTATGCACCCCGTGGCCCAGCTAATAAATTACAAACCCTCCTTAGGAATATTATACCTTAAGGCCAAACCACCATATTTCTGTAAGAGCCACTGTACTACATACCCCCTTTCCTAAATTGCACCACGTCCTCGAGGTGCATCCTCGGCTTTCATGATCCCTGGGGTGGCTCCTATCGGTGTTGCGGCACGTGCGGCCTCCGGCGTTTCGCCCGTTCTTTCCTTCAGGCGTTCCTTTTTTTTTCTCCATACTCCCGCGCGGCGGGTTGCCGCGGGCTCGCGCTTCACTCCTTGTGGTGTTCGTGGGCTCCAGCTCCTCTTCACCCGGCGATATCCGCTCCTTCTTGGTGTCCTCCGTCGGTGCTGCTGCGCCAGTCGGCAGCGCGAACGTCCGCATCCTCCGGGGCATCGTGCGCGGTGCACGCGCGCAACTCCCGTGGACGGAGCGTTGGGCAGTCCCGCGAGGGTACCGGCCCCGTGGAGGCGTTAGCCACTCTGACTCCTCCGAGGTTACTCCTTTTGGCAACACCCGCGTCTACGCGTCCGCTCGTCTTCTCTCCGTGAAGGCGCCGGACTCATAAGTTTCTCGTCCGCACCCCCACCGTTCTCCGTTGGATATGAGCGCGCGCCCCGCGATGGTGCTCAATAACTCGTCCGATGCCGGTCATACGACTTCGCCTCGGATTT